>CM053593.1:325871163-325919798 GCA_028646575.1 Pseudocheirus occidentalis | reverse complement strand
ATATTGAATTGATTGTCCTTCCAGTGGAGGTGGGGGACAAGGGAGGAGCCAAAAGAATCTAGAATTTAAAATTCTGCAACACTTGCAACTAGGAATTAAGATATACAGGGACTGGGATAGGGAGACCCTCCCTGCCCTATCAGAAAGTAAGAGAGCAGAGCAGGGGAGGGGCTTTACAGTGGGATTGCTGTTTTGGGGTTGGGGCAGGGGAAGGACTGGGAGAAAATTTGTAATTCAAAAATGTCATGAAAATGAATGATGTAAACAAGAAAACAAATAAAAAAATTTAAAATAAAAAAAGGCTGTATTGGGAGAGCTTGAAAAAAAATGCTGTCTTCTTTCCACCATTTTGGCATTGTCCTCCAAATAATACACATTTCAATAAATGTTTATTGAATGAATGAATAAATACTTTAAAAGGAATAATGGACCCTAGAGCGCACTAATGGATATAGAATGGAAAAAGTCTGATAAGATACCATGTATCTCTATTCATTACCAATATTTAGGATAGGCTCTTCAATAACTTTAAAATAGGGATATTGCTGGGCAAATAAAGGTGTAAATGATAGGAAGAGTCAAGTGCTAGACATTGACTGGAGTGGATTCAAGAAAATATGAATCAAAGTTTACCCTTCTACAACTATTCAGTTGACAATCTTCCTTATTTATGTTTGCCTCCCATATTATTTGGAATTATGATTGAAACAAAGGAAAGGAAAAATATTGAAAGCTCTATCTTTCAGTAAATTTTTTCACTGTGCATAACTCTTAGTGAGTCACTTTTCCTTAGTAAAATTGGGTAAAATCCCAAAGATTAGTTAAGATTATTGAAGGTAGCAGTAGAACAGAACCATATTCAACTAATGCTCAATTCTTTCTGGTTCTAATGGTTTTGTTCCAGTCTTATTCTGAGAAGATCATAATTGTCAACAAGCTGGAGCTACATACCTACAGCCTCTTCCCACTCTCCACACATCTGTGGAACAAATTCATATGCTAAAGTTTGCCTATACTCTACATAGGGAATATCTTCTCTCCTATGAAGAAGTAATATTTCAGAATTTACTGTAAAGTCTAAAACTCTAAAGATGGTAGAAAGCCTGTATTTCCACTCTAGCCTCCTGGAATATGTTCTACAATCATGATTCTGAAAGAGCACTTGGGAAGCTCCCACTTGAATCCATTCCCTGTTATTTTTCTCTAAGTAAGGTCTGGTGATCCAGTCAGGGTAGTACATAGATCTAGAGTACAAGGAGCACCATTTCAAGGTAATCCATGAAAGATTTTGACTCAAAGAATTAACCATAAACAAAGGTACAAACATGGTAGAGCTAGCAAAGTGACAAATTAGAAAATAGCAAGGTTTTACCAGAATGTAGAGTATATGAACATTTATAACATTACATAAGATTAGAAAGGAATCTGGGGGCAAGATTGAGGAGGGCTTTGAATGTGCTGATCAAGAGTCTATGCTTTATTCAATAGTCAGCAGGGAGCCACTGTAGGTTTAGTTTGTGAAAGCACAGTTCAGGCATTATCAGAGTAATGCATTGGTAAGATTTGTCAAGTGATATGTTCCTAGACATTAAATAGAAAGATTGCTCAGGAGTCAGTGTGAGTGATGTATTGGAGGGAAAATTCTCATTAGGAGGATTTTACAGCAGTCTAAATGAGAAGAAATGTGAGGCTGAACTAAGGTGGCTATAGTTAATCATAGACAAGAGGGGATGTAGCTGAAAATGTAGGAGAATTGGAAAAACAGTGTAACTTAGAATGTGGGAAACAGGAGAATCAAAGACAACTCTGAATTTTTGAGCCATAGTTACTGGGAGGAAATAGAGTTCTCTGGGGATCAAAAGAAGCTGCATCAATGTAGGTCCTCTTTCAGATTATTCTCTCCCTCAGGATGTCAATTGGTCATTAACTTTTTTTCTCCTCTATAGAGTGGAGATGGTTCCATTTTTTATATTTGTATCCCTAGAGCCTCCCAGAGGGCCTGGCACATAGTCAATGCGTGATAAATGCTGGTTGGTTAATTGAATCCATCTTCTCTTGGTCATAGATCAACACCGTATCACTGATCTTATGGTATAAAAGGTCATATTTACTAAAGGAATTCATGTTTAAGAGAATATGGTTGTCTTATACAACACATGCCCCTGGTATACATTCCTCCTGGGTAAGAAGATGCCCTAGGAAATAGTGTTAAACTCAAGTAGAAATGGATCAAATAGAAAGCCATATTGGCAATTTTCTTTGAGGATTTCTTGGAGGATGCTTTCCAAGTTCTTTTTTTGGTCATGGCTTTCAGGTAAATCAATAATTTTCAGATTGTCTCTCCTGGATCTATTTTCCAGATCAGTGGTTTTTTCAAGGAGATATTTCACATTGCTTTCTATTTTTTCATTTGTTTGTATTTGTTTAATAGTATCTTGGTTTCTCATAAAGTCATTAGCTTCCACTTGCTCCACTCTAATTCTGAAGGAATTATTGTCTTCAGAATGCTTTTGAGATTCTTTTTCCATCTGGGAAATTCGACTTTTTAAACTGCCTTCAGCAACAGATGTGTTTTCTGTATTTCTGTGAGTTTTGGAGCCCTCACATTTGTTTAGAGTAGTATTTTCTGGGTATTTAAGGTGGCTGTGTGGAAGCTGTGGAGCTTTGCTGTTTCTATGCTGCCATCTTGGCTCTGCCCCAGAACTCTAATATTGACTATTCTTGCTGGTATCATCTACAAAGTTGGTCTTCACAAATTGATTTAGCAAACAACATGTTTTCATTCAAGTCTTTAATGGCGATTGAATTTAGCTGATTTAATAAAAAAATATATATATACAGAACCAAGGACAGATCTTTATAGTACTCCACTAGAAACCTCCAGGTTGACATCAGTCACGGTTGTTTTATTCTAGTCATTCAACCAATTCTGAATTCAATTCTCTTCTCTTCGTATCCCCAGATCCTAGCACATAGTAGGTGCTCAGTAAATGCTTGTTTGGTAACTTGCTTAATTATTTAGGTACAGGCTCAACACGATGGCCTCTGAGATGCCTTCTAATACAATATGCTGTGACTAAAGGAATGGCACCACATCCTGTGTATTCAGAGACTAAAACATATGTAGTTCAACTTATAAATGATGCAAGAAGTACTAGAAGAAAGAGAACAATGTGGGATACAACAGTCCACGCAGACTTCTTGGAAGGGATGGGCTGGTACCAAAACGTACCAGGCAAATACCATAGAGTAGTAATGTACCAGGCAAATACCATAGAGTAGTAATGCAAATATCAATGTTTTCCTGAAATTTATTCCAGACACAAAACATAACAATGGGGCTCAGTGGAAAGGGTGTAAAGTATTAGATCGCAGTACTAATATCTCGTTTGCTTCTTATTCTCTTGCCCTAATTTATCTTTCAAGTCTTCCAGAGAAAACAATCTCTGTAGTAGCTTTGGGGCAACTTCTTTGCTCTTTTCTCTTGGAGTTCCTTTTCCTTTTGCCAAGCAATCAGTTCTGCATAATCCCATCTCTGGAACAACTTCTCCCTGTTTTGAGCTGTGAAGCTACTGCTTGTGCTAGTCACTGGGAAAGTATTGTGTCTATTTCAACTGGGTGCCTAATTAACTCACTCAACCTCTTTCTGGCTATGTGACTCAGCATGGCTTTGAATTTTACAACCTGATTTTTTTTTAAGGAGATGGATTATTTTGCACCACAACCAAATATATGGTAAACAAAGCTCAATCTCACATTCCACAATTAGAAGTTGAACAAATAAATCATTTCTTCACAGCATAAACAAAGGACATACACCAAAATAAGTCATTCTTGTCACTCCAGACACCTGGATTCCATTTCCAGTGTTTGCTCACTTTTTGTACAATTAACTTTGTCCCCAAAATGGAGGAGTTCATATCTTCTTCTTGCCCAGCTCATGATCTTTCCTAGTGTGGTGCATGTTTCTAAATGTACTTGAGAGACAGAAGCTTTTAGATCTTATTACTCCTGGACACTATTTCAAGGCCCTCTGTTCACCTTTTTTTGTGTGTGTGCTCTATTTGTTTTGCTAAACCAGATAATCCTTCTTTCTCCAGTAAGAAGAGAGACCAGTGACCTCATCAGTTCGGGCTTTCACTCCATGAGTGTAGATCACAGCCTGTCCATGCCTGTTCATTCTGCACAACTCTAGTCTGGTTGTTCCCACAAGTTTATAGCTTACCTTCTTTTTCAGGCAAACCTTTAATTGATAACATCATTTACTCTGTTTTTTCTTCCTAATTGGACTTAAAGCAAATTATTTAACCTCGTTGGGTGTCTATCGTATATGTCCAATGGGAGGTCAAATGGGAAAGGTCATCGTTTATCAGGCAATTGAGGAAGATTAGATCAGATGAAGTATTTAATTTGGGCTTAAAAATGTGAATACGGCAGTTAGGTGCTATAGAACACCAAGGCCTGGAGTAAGGAAGATTCCTCTTCCTGAGTTTGAATCTGACCATATTAGCTGTGTGACTCTGGACAAGTCACTTAACCCTGTTTGCCTCAGTTTCTTTTACCTGTCAAATGAGTTGGAGAAAGAAATGGCAAACCACTCCAGCATCTTTGCCAAGAAAACCCCAAAGAGGTTCAAAAAGAGTTGGACATGATGGAACAACAAACAAATATACAAAAATAAAAGTGTGCATAGAATCTCAACGGGTCAGAGAGTAGTACTGGGTTATGGATATTAGGAACAGGATAAGAAAAGGCCCAGAAGCATATGTTGTATGCAGAGAAAAGTGAATAGGTCATTTTGGCTGTGTGGTGAAGCATGTGGTGATGGTTAACTTTCTGTAAGTCTGGGAAGGAAGAGTGGCACCTTATCATAAAGGAATTTGAATGTCACTTATAAAAGGCTCAACTTCCTCTAGTAATCAATGTGATTTGAATGCCTAATAGAAGTGATTAAATGGAAAAGCATCATGCAGAGGTTTATGAATAAGAAGGTTTATTCTGGCAATCATGTGAAGGATGAATTAGAAAAGAAATAGAGTGGAAGCTTGAAGAAGCTTTTGCAGTGGCCCAGTCAGGTAGCAAAGAAGAGTTATACTAGGGCGGTAGTTATGTAAATAGGAAGGGTGGAACAAGTAAGGTGTCTATTTTAGAGGTAGAACTGACAGCATGGGAGAACAGAAGTCATCAAAAATAAGGCTAAACGGGGGCGGCTAGGTGGCGCAGTGAATAGAGCACCGGCCCTGGAGTCAGGAGTACCTGAGTTCATATCCGGCCTCAGACACTTAACACAAAAAACTAGCTGTGTGACCTTGGGCAAGTCACTTAACCCCAACTGCCCTCCAAAAAGCAAAAAAAAAAAAAATAAGGCTAAATGAATAAAATAAATGTTTCTAATTGTCACCTAGAGTGTCCTTGGGGGAAAAAAATCTTAAAATGACCCACTAAAACCTTCGTTTCACTGTTTTAGCTTTTTTTCCCCAAAAAATTATTGTATTTTTTTTTTTATTTCTTGAGCTGCATCTACCACTTATTAGTTTAGAGAAATTGAGGACATCGGGTGGCTAAGTGGCACAATGAATAAAGCACCTGCCCTGGAGTCAGGAGGACCCGAGTTCAAATGTGGCCTCAAACACTGAACGCTTACTAGCTGTGTGACCTTGGGCAAGTCACTTAACCCCAATTGCCCAACCTTCCCTCTCGGAAAAAACAAAACAACAGACTAATCACTTTTTAGAAAACAATGGAGTTACACCAAATATACATTTTAACTATTTTTATTTTATTTTTAATTTATGAAATAAAACAAGCATTTCCATGACATAGTAGAATAAAGAAAAGATGATCGCACATGAAATTGCAAATCTTTGATGTACAATTTGCTATCTTTTAAAATATGTAGTAGAGCTATGACATCACGTTCTTTTCTTTCTTTTTCTCCTTCTCCCCTCTACCCTAGAGATGACTACCCTTAGACACAAATATGTGTGTGCATGTGTGTGTGCATGTGCATGTGCATGTGTGCGTGTGTGTGCATGTGTGCGTGTGTGTGTGTAAAAACATTTAAACAGACTTGTAGTTATCAGTCCTTCCTCTGGATGTAGACAGTGTCTTCCTTAGTAGGTCCTTTGTAGTTAATTCGGATGCTCGTAATCATCAAAATGACTTAGTTGCTGAAAATTGTTCTTCAAACATTATTGCTGTTCCTGTATACAACAGTATGCACGTTTAAATCACTCCAATTCAACTTGTGCATGGCCCCCCCCAAAAAAAAAATAGAAGGGAGAGAGACAACAATTCAATTAATAAAGATAATTCACTCCAACTTTTTTGCTAATCGACTTTCCCACTCAATAAATATATATTTCATAGTAAAATGAACAAAAGATAAGATATGTGATTCTTCTATTCTTCTGGCAAACCCCAGTTCCCTCCTGCTTTCATAATGTTAGCATCTACCCTCACCTTGTGAGTCTAGAATTTCCTCTTCATCAAATCCACAGAGAGTTTATTCATTCTGCTTAAGCTAGTCGAGCTGAGAGGGATCGCTTTCGTTGGCCTTCTTAGCTTTTTTGGTCAGCTAGTAGAAGGCCCCTGCTGTGTTCCCTATGACATCATTGTGTCCTCTCTTGCCCCAAGGTGAAGCAAGGAGAAAGTTATGTAATAATGTGTTCTCTCTAATTTAACCACCCCATACGTGTGAAACTCCTTTAAGATATTTTTCCCTCTCTAATCAAGTTACCTGCTAAATTTTTACCCCTTTTTGTTTTCTTCTCTCTGAGTATGAGTCCCTATTCCCACCTAATGCCTGAAAAATAAAATTTAAGTTAAATTTTTTCCTTAGAAGGCATCTTAGATTTATCGATTCTCTGACATGGACTGTCATCTTTTAAAGAGATCCTAGTCCCTTTGGAGACGTAACTGTTTAAAGAGTGCTATACTTTATATACTTTGCTAAGCTTTATGAGCAACTTAAGGGATTTTCAATGGCAGTTTTGACAGGAGTGATTTTTATCTTACACTTAATTTTAGATCCTATTAAACTTAAATTTGTGAAGCACACACTAAAACATAGTGCACGGTGTGATGCTTAGTAAATATTTGTCCAATCAGTGAATGAACTGGATTTCTATACATTTAAATCTGCTTTGAAGTTACAGAAGTCCTATCAATTCCACAAAATATTATAGAGATCAGTTGAAAAAAGAGATTTACTTGTTTTAATATTTCATTTTATCTGCGTGAAATTATATTTTAGAAGGGAAAGAACTGAAAAGGACTAGCAGGAAAAAATGGTTGTAACAACAATGCAATATTCACAACGCCCATGGTGACTATAAATATGCTGGTATAGTTGTGAATCACAAAATATAACAGGCTGTCCACATGGAGGACCAAACCAAAGCATTTATTCAAATACTGGAAAGCTGAGTCCCCAGACCAGAAAATCTAAGCCATTGCAGTAGCCACAAAATTAGTACACATAGTTAATGCAGTGAACATCTACATCCCCCAACACCCACATCAAACAAAGATCCTCCTCTTCTCCCTCACGGTAACTACTCAGCCTCCAGGAAGCTCACTTCCAGCCACTCTGGCCACTCACAGTTCCCATCCTGGCAGTCCCCAGCAGAAGTCCTCAGCAGAATTTCTCAGCAGAAGTTCTCAGCAGAAGTTCTGGCTGGCTCTCCAAGGAAGCTCTGCCATAGCTGCTGCTTGTGTTTCCACTCAGCCCCTTCCAGTTGCACCCTGGCTCCAGCCTAGCCTCTACCTGGCTCCTCCCTGCCCTACCACCTCCTGCCACATCAGCAAGTTCATCCCACTGGGAGATTTACAAGTTCTGGGTCTCAATACCTGACACAATTGTGAACCCAAAATTAAGTGCTAAGTACCTGCCAGCCTACCAATACAAGGGGCATGGAAGAGCTTCAAATCCCATTACCATTGCAATGGTATCTATCATCTTGTATTATGCCATCTATCCACATCCTCAGGCAGTGCCAAGACTGAGACCAAGCATGAGTAGAAAGTAAGGGAAACATTTTTGCTGGGATATTACAATACAGAAGTATTAACAGAATTAGGGCAAGCAAGAAGTCAATGGTCAAAGACACAAGTCTTAAAACTAAAAATCTAGAAGTCAGTGTCAACTGAAGCATGAGTCAGTGTTGGGATTGGGATTGCTGATCTCAGCCCAGCACTTACCACAGTGCACAGCACACAGTAGACATTTAATAAATGTTGATTGATTGATTGACCTATATAGGTTGAGAGCAATACTAGTGTTGAAAGTAGAGGCCTAGACAAAACCAGCAGCACATTCAAATCCAAGAAGGCTAGTGAGCAGAGAATTACCAGGTTCAAGAATCAAGGGATGTGGGTAGGCTGAGGCAATATAAGAAAAATATCAATTTTATATAAATTAATTTACTAATTCATGCCATACCAATCAAACTACCAAAAATTGTTTTATAGAACTGGAAAAAAGCTAGACAAAATTCATCTGGAAGAACAAAAGGTGAATATCAAGGGAATCAATAAAAAAATGAAGGAGAATGGTCTAGGAGTACCAGATCTCAAACCATGTTACAGAGTGGTAATCATCAAGACAATCTAGATAAGCAATAGAGGGATGAATCAGTGGATTAGATTAGGTACACAATATACAGTAGTTAATGACCATAGCAATCTAGTGCTTGATAAACCCAAAGATCCACACTTTTGGGACAAGCGCTATCTGACAAAAACTGTTTGGAAAACTGGAAAGTGGTTTGGCAGAAACTGGGCATAGACCCGCATCTCACATGATATACCAAGATAAGGCCAAAATGGGTACATGCTTTACACATAAGGTATGATATTATAAACAAGTTAGGGGAGTATGGGATATTTTACATGTCACATCTACAGATAAGGGAAGAATTAGGATGAAGCAAGAGATAAGGAGAATTATGGGACATAAAATGCATCATTTGTATTGTAATAAATTTAAAAGTTTATGTACAAATAAAACCAATGTATCCATGATTAGAAGGAAAGCACAAAATTGGGGGAAGGGATTTATAGCAAGTTTATCTGACAAAGGCTTCATTTGCCAATTATAAAGAGACTTCAGTCAAATTTATAAAACACAATTTATTTCCCAATTGATAATTGGTCAAAGGATATGAACAAGTCGTTTTCAGAAGAAAAAAAAATCAAAGCTACCTATAGTCATATAAAATATGCTCTAAATCACTATTGCTTAGTGAAATGTACACTAAAACAACTCTGAAGTACCACCTCACACCTATCAGATTGACTAATGTGACAGAAAAGGAAAATGAGAAATGAATGTCGTAGGGGATGTGGAAAAACTGGTAGAACTGTGAACTGATCCAATTATTTTGGACAGCAATTTGTAACTATGTCCAAAGGGCTATAAAACTATGCATACTCTTTCATCCAGCAATACCAACGCTAGATCTGTAGCCCAAAGAAATGAAAAAAAAAAGGAAAAGGACCTATATGTACAAAAATATTTATAGCAACTCTTTTTTGTGGTGGCAAAAAATCAAAAACTGAGGGGGTGTCCATCAATTGGGGAATGGCTGAACAAGTTGTAGTATATGAATGTAATGGAATACTATTGTGCTATAAGATATGATGAGCAGGCAGACTTCAGAAAAACCTGGAAAGAATTATATGAACTGATACTGAGTGAAATGAGCAGAACCAGGAGAACACTGTATACAGTAACAATCACGTTATGTGATGGCTGACCTTAAAAGACTTAGCTTTTCAAAGCAGTGTAAAAATCTATGACAGCTCCAAAAGGCTCATGATGGAAAATGCTATTCAAATCCAGAGAAAGAACGTGGAAGTCTAGATGCAGAGGGAAGTACACTATTTGTTCTCTTTTGTTGTATTGTTTTTTTTTCTTCTTTCTTGTGGTTCCTTCCATTAGTTCTAATTTTTCTTTATATCATGACTAGTATTAAAATGTGTTTAATATGAAGGCAAAGTAGAGCCTATATTAAATTATATGCTGTCTTGGGGAAGGGGGAGCAAAGGGTGGAGGAGAAAATTCAAAACTCAAAATCTTACAGAAGTGAATGTTGAAAACTAAAAATAAATAAATTTTACACACACACACACAAATGATGAGCAGGATGGTTTTCAGAAAAACTTGGGAAGATTTGTATGAACTAATAAAAAGTGAAATGAGCAGAACCAGGAGACCACTGTACATAGTAAGAGCAATATTTTACAATGATCAGCTGTGAATCACTTAGCTATTTTCAGTAATACTATGATCCAAGACAATTCCAAAGGACTTATGATGAAAAATATTATCCACCTCTACAGAAAGAGCTGAAGGAGTCTTAATGCAGATCAGAGCATACTTTTTGTACTTTATTTTTCTTAGGATTTTTTTTGGGGGGGTCTATGTTTTCTTTCAAAACATGACTAATATGGAGATATGATTTGCACAACTACACAAAGCAATTGCTTGCCTTCTTAATAAGGGGTTAGGGCAGTGAGAGAGGAAAAGAATTTGGAGCTCAAAAATCTTTAAAAAATGTTAAATTTTGTTTTTACATGTAATTGGAAATAAATAATATATACATTTTAAAGAAGAAAGAACCAAGGGATACATGCTAAATAGCAATAGGAGCTTGAACTTGATAGAAAAATGCCCAATTTGGTACATTCACTTTCCACTGAAACATGTAGGTTTTTAGGTTTCACGTCCCAGGTTTTAGTGAATTTTATTCAACTAGATCTCTCCTGTTGGTACCAATGCCTATGCTGAGCCAGACACACCACCTATTTTAATAAAATCCATAGAAATCCCCACTGCTTTCTAGTTCACCCAATGCCAACATCTCTTTAAGTTATGGAAACAAAAATAGAAATTATAAGAAGAGGGGGATGAGAGGAAAGACCTACAAGAAAAAAAATGTATTACTCATTTAACATTTGACTCTGGTGTATCTTTCTCCTAGAAGTTTAGGGCAGTAATGCAGGCCTGTTTGTTCATTTGTAATACACTCTGACATCCCAAAATGAATGTGTGGTTTAATATATGAGTGCTCCCTCCAAAGCAGTAGATCACAACTGGAGAGAGAGTTTGTTTTGAACATCCTGAGTCTGAGATACTAATGGAGCATTCAGATAAGGATGTGCTGTAAGTGTCTGGAAACATGAATCTGGGGTTCAAAAAAGAGGTAAGTACCCTCTTTAAAGAGAACCTTTGAGACAAGTGTGGGAAACATACAGACCATGTGGCTTCATGAAAAACAAGTCTTTCTTGGGATGGCTAGGTGGTACAGAGAATAGAGCACCAGCCCTGGAATCAGGAGGACCTGAGTTCAAATGTAACCTAAGACACTTAACACTTACTAGTCATATGACATTGGGCAAGTCATTTAACCCCAATTACTCTGCCTTCCCCCCTCCAAAAAGCAAAAAATAAAAAATTAAGAACAAGTCATTCCAAGTTGTCTCTATTTCCTTTCTGTCAAACTTACTAAACTAGAAGAATAGGATCATATACCTAGAGCTGGAAAGAGTCTGAGAGGTCATCTAGTACAACCTCCTTGTTTTATAGATGAGGAAGCTGAGGGCCAGGGAACACAAAAGATCTGCTGAAGATATTATTGCTAAGTGCTAGAAAAAAATAGACTGGGAGAATAGGGGCAATTAAGGGCATAAAGGCAAAGAGTAAATTTAGTGTGAATTAGAGAGGAAGAGAGTGATACGGTAGAAACAATAAAAATGTTTGTTGCATGGTTAACTATCTGAATCATTCATTTGTGCTTCTTGGCTTCAAAGTACAACTTTTCAAATGCTCATTGCATCTAAGCATACATGAAGTACTATTTTAAGACAGCCAAGAGGAATATTATGCTTTCTTACCTCCCCAGAACCCTGATGTTCTAATGTATTTTCTCCAGGTAATGTTAGCAGCTTCTCATTTCCACGTCCTGGATGGCTCTTCTAAGATAAAGAAAAGATCCTTTCACACAAGGACACAAACACACATTGAGAATGCCCTGCTATTGCTGAAGCAGCCCCAGGCAGAGCTCATAAAACAATAGAGACTGTATTTCATGAGAACCAAAACCCATCCTCAGGGCAGCTGTGAAATTACATGTAATTAATTGAAAGACCTTCTTTTGAGCATAAAAGAACAAATATTTCGAATATGTGGGCCTCCAAATACTGGCTGCCAAATGTTCAGTGGTATGAAGACTTTGGACCTTTAGGCCTGAGCTGTTCAACTGAAACTCCCTACTTGGGGCCATCAACACACAAAGAAGAAAGGATCCAATTCACCACCACTCAGTCCAGTGTGAAAACTTTTATTGATGTGAATTGGACCCAAATGACTAACTAAAGGATCCCAAAATGCTAAGGAAACTACTAGATTTGCTAGCTCCATCAGTGTCTCAAAGAAGACTACTCAAAAAAGTGGCCAAAAAATTACTTTTATAGACTACAATACTAGACTAGCAACAATAACAACAACAACAAAACCATACAGCAAATCCTATTTCAGCGACAATGCTTTGCTGTTTACAAAGCGCTTACCTCACAAAAACCATGTGTGGTAGAGCATGAAAGTGTTATCAACCCTATTTTACAGGATTCTTAAAACCTAGTGAGTATTATGATTTCAATAGATATGCCTTCTGAGTTCATAGATTCATAGTTCAGAGATCATCTAATCCAAACTCATCATTTTATAGATAAGGAAACTCATGGTAAGGATGCCAATTCACTTGTTTGCTCAAGATCGCACAGGTAAATATCAGAGTCAGGATTTGAACCCATATGTCCTTTAACTCCAGAGCCAATATTCTTTCCACTGTATCACTGCCTCTCTTACTCTCTCTCTCTCTCTCTCTCTATGTCTCTGTCTCTGTCTCTCTCACCACACACACACACACACACACACACACACACACAGGATCTATTCAGAGTAGTCGATGATGATGATAATGATGATGATGGTTAAATTCTGACTAGACTCTGTCTCCTCATGAAAAGTGAAGTAAGCACTTTCCTAAATAAATCTAATTAATGCAAACAACCAATGTTCAAGTCAAAACTCTTCTCAATCATAGGGATTTCACCATAATTATTTAAAGTCAACTATTCCCTCTAATTTTCCAATGTAGACACAATCTTAATAGAATCAGTTTTCATTTAATTATTCTGTGTGCATTTGTTGGTGCCTTGAAATCAAGAAGACCTGAATTCAAATCTCACTTCTGATCATTACTAGTCGTGTGACCAGGGCAAGTCACTGAACCTCTCTGAATTTTAGGTAACTCTCCAAGATCGTAATTTATAGACCCTTGTCTCCAATTATAGGTCCTTTTATTTATTCCATGCATGTAACACATCCTTCCTCTCAAAGATATTTCAATGAGATGTGGGAAAAGGAAAGACTATAGAAGTTGAATTATCTGTGAAGCAGATACTTTTGTTCTTGCTGAGTTAGGTGAGAATTTCCACAGAGAAGTTGGTATAACCACTCCAAGCCTGAACACATTTTGTCAGACTAAACGGAGAACGATTAATGACATATCATTATAACAAGCAGCCGTGAACAAAGACAAGCAGGGAGAGATTGGAGGCACTCACTAGATGTGAGTGACAACAGCAGGTCTAGGACTGTCCAATAATTGCTGGGAGCCAAGGTGGGATTTGAATTCACATCTGTCGTACTCTAAGGTCAATTTTTCTCTGCCAAATAATGCTGTCTTTCAACCAACCTAACGGAGATAAGACAAAATAAACTGTTTTGTGGATGATGTGATACTAGTTAGCTAACAGCATAATTACATTTTAACTAGCAACTGATACACAAACAATAATTAAGTTAGAATTGATACTATTAAGTTTTTGTCTACACAGGCAAAATAAAGTGAATAATGGAGTCAATAATTATGACAAAATTCCTATAATTAAGAAGAGCCTGGGATATGAATTATATATGTTGGTTGTTTTCATTGATTAGACTTATCTAGGAAAGTCTTCAACTCTCTACTTCAATCGAAATAGGGAGACAGAACCTAGGTAAAACATGATGACTTTATGTGAGTTCAGTGTGTGTGAGTGCGGGAAGTGGAAAATATCCTTGAACTAGATCTGGAGTCAAAGGAGGTGAGTTCAAATTCTATTTGAAAAAGTCACCTTTGTAACTTGAATCAGTAACTTGACCTCCCTGGGCCTCAATTTCTTTATCTAGAACAGTGGTTCTCAACCTTCCTAATGCCACGACTCTTTAATACAGTTGCTCATGTTGTGGTGATCCCCAACCATAAAATTATTTTCATTGCTACTTCATAACTGTAATTGTGCTACTGTTACGAATCTATCTGATATGCAGGATGTATTTTCATTGTTACAAATTGAACATAACCCGCAGGTTGAGAACCGCTGATCTAGAAGATGACTGGCTTAGATGACCCCTACAGTCAAAGTGCAGTTCTTGTTCTTTGAGTCTATTAATTAAAAAAGAACATCTATGGAAGTATTGGTCACATTATCTAATCTTAGCATGGATGTCAGGAATAAACACAGGCTTCTCATTTAGGAAAACCAAGTAAACTTCGATGCTTCAGTAAAATGAATCATTTTTCAGACATGTTCTCAAATTGAAATGAATAAAGACAACTTGCTCAGTCTGTTTCTGTATGGTTCCCAAACTTTCTTACAAAACCACTAGTGCGGTGGAAGGGTGTTATGGGTTACACTTGGAAAGAACACATTGGTAATGATTAGGTGTTGGCAAAAACTACCCTTGAGGCTTTGGCAAGAAGTGTTCTGAACTCATTACAACAACTAAAATGAGAAGGAATAGTCACTCAATGGTTTGTAGGTTCCTGTTGAAAAAAGAGAGAGAGAGAAACGTCCCTAAAAACATTTAGAGTTAGAAGATTAGTTATCAACTCAAATATTCAAGTACTGCTTTCATTGAAGAAGTCATCTCCCTTTAGACAAGACAAGAAGGCATGGTACACCTTGCAAATGAAAGGCTAACTTTCAGTTGTATTTTTGGAATATTTCCCTACTTTTTTGAAGTTGGCATCGTGGAAATAAAACATGAAATGTTCCACGAAGTGTCTCAAGGGGCCAGTCAGAGAGCAAATATTGGAACAGATTGAACTTGGGTCTTACCCAATATGTCAAATAATGTATTTTTCCTACATACAGGCTCCCCTATTCAGATCGCAGATTTGGGCTGTGAAATAGTTCCCTTGAAAAAAAATGTGGGTTTTAATTTTATCCAACTGGTTTTTTAAAAGCCAAAAAGAAAAAATTCAACTGACAAAAATACAGTAGATTGTTTATTCTCGCCATGATTTTCCTTCATTATTAGCAGTGCCCTACTTGGTTAAAGATCACTGAGTTCTGCTAAGCAGATTATTTTGAAAGAGGCAGGTGAATATTTAAATTTAATAAGTGACTATATGTCTAAATGCAACTCTTTCTTGCTTTCCCAAATAGGTAATATTTTATTGATAGATATAACCATATGAGACCAGAAGTTACATAGGAAGGTACAATAGACAAAATTCTGGAAGTTAGAGAGTTCAAATCTTGCCAATGATGCTTTAAATTGTGTGATGGCACTTTTTTGTATCTCAAAATCTTCATCTTTGAAATAGAAATACTAGTATCTACAGTTATGCTGTGAGACCCCAAGGGCATAATGTATATAAAGTGTTTTGCAGACTGGAAAGCAAATATTCTGAACCATTTTTTTGCATTACAGACCATTTTTACAGTCTGGTGAAGTCCATGGACTCCCCAAAAGAATGTTTTAAATGCATAAGATAAAATATGTAGTATTACAAAGGAAATTAATTACTTTGAAATAAAAATATAATTTTTCTCATCCAAGCTCACAAACCCCCTGAAATCTATGAACAGACCTGGACCCCAGGTTAAGGATCCTTGTTTTATTTATTTTATTCTATTTCTTTTTTTGCTTTTTGGACGGCAATTGGGGTTGTGACTTGCCCAAAGTCACATGGGTAGTAAGTGTGTCAAGTGTCTGAGGCCGGATTTGAACTTAGGCCCTCCTGACTCCAGGACTGGTGCTCTATTCATTGTGCCACCTAGCCACCCCAGGAAACCTGTTTTAAAGGATCATATAAATGTTAATTATTATCATAGCCTAATGTTCAAAGTATGTCATTGAAACCTTGGGCTTTTGCTTTGCTTTCTGAGACCTATTACAACCGAAGAACTTAGACTGCATAGCTACTTGGGATGTACACTATGAAATCATTCAATCAGTCAAGAAGTAACTTTTAAGTGTCTACTATGGGCCAGCCACTTTTTTAGACATTGCGGATACAAGTTCAAAGAATGAAAAAGTCCCCACTTGCAAAGACCTTGCATTCTAATGAGGGGGACAATAAATACATCTAAAAATAGATACATACTGCAAAAATGTAAAGTGGATAAAGTATAAAAGTGAAAAAGCCCTCATTGGGATTAGAGGGAACATGACTTCTAAAGCTTGGGGAGGCACCCCTTGTATGGGGAGGGTAGAATTCGGTTTCAGTTAAAAGTTTCACTTTATTGTGATGATGGAGGACTTATGAGACAAAAAGGCAACGCTGTCTGTCATTTTAAAGGAGCTGAAAAGGGCAGAATTGCAGTCTCTCTGTGGTCTCATCCTCTGGCCCAACCCTTAAAGTTCTCATTTCAAGTACAACCAGTCAGCAGGTACCAGCAAGCAGGTTCCTATCTACCTTAGGTTACATTATCATTACCTAAACAATCTCCCTAATACTCTGCTCTGATCACATCCTTCCACTGTTCATAAACTTTCAATAGCTCCCCATTAACTGCCTAGGGATAGGCAGAGATTTATGGTTTCATTGGTATTGAAAATTGGTGTAATTTCCTTATCGGTAAAGTCAGGATAACAACTGTGCTTCCCTCCAGGGTGGTTGTGAAGATGGGATGAGATGATATTTGGAAAGTGCTTTGCAAACTATATAAATGCTAATTAATATTACACCAGACACTGAGATACCTAGTATCTTGTTCCATAATTATTGGAATTTAAACCTCCGGCATTAAAAGCCTTCTATTATGTGGCTTCAACCCATCCTTTCTGGTGTATGATTATTCTAAATACCCTTCACCTACTATAGCTTTCAATCAAAGTGGTAGATACTGTCCTTTGACTTTGCTCACAGTATCCTGCAGGCATGGGTTGAATTCATTCCATCTCCAACTAATTGAGGTCTCTTTCCCCCTTCAGTTTAAGGTGATCTCTCCCTCCTCAAATTTCTCAGAGCAAATTCCCTGGCCTTCTCCTTTGCCCTCAAGCTTAAGGACGGGCTCACTTGTACTATGATGTGTCTTCCTCCCCAATTCCACTATCCCCCCCTTCCCATGCCTCAATAGTAAGATAAGAAACAGTGTACTATTTATCTTTGTTACCCCCTTCTCTAACACACATAGTAGGAACTTAACCAATGCTTATTGAATACAACATGAGGAATAGAGGCCAGGATGCCAGTCCTGAGCAAGGATGGAACCCACTAGACTAAAAGAACAGACAGGAAAAAAAATGCATTCAATATGCAATAAAGAAAAGAGCAGGCCTCATAACTTATTTCTAATTGCATAATAATGAGGTAAAATCAGTTACTTTTGCTGCTGAAAAGTATAGCAACCCTTCTGGACTTATTCCCAGCTCCTAGTGCACTATCAGATAGGTTCCCCAGAGAATAATGATTACTACTGCACTCAGAATTCTAAGAGTAATACTGAAGAATTGAAGTTTTTAACACTTGCTCACAAGCCCTCATATGGTACGTTCCTCAGTAACAATCAACTAGTTTATTTACTGAGAAGGTATACCAACATAAGTAATTATAAAACAACACCCCAAACCAAAGAACACACTCTACTCTTACATACACAGGGAGAATGAGATCTAACTTACAAATGTACTGAAGTATACACTTAAGAAACACATGAGACTTAGGAAGACTTTTTGAATCATGACGGTGGCAATTCTATTCTCCCTTCACCAAGGGTCCACCAAGAAGCTCCACCAAGGTCCCTTGAGGGGGGAAACATCAAGGATTGTAGAGTTGCCCTTTTTGCTCAGCTGGACTGGCTCCTTGCAGAGTCGAATATCACAGTTGACAGGTCAATTCACTTCTGTGTTGGGTTAACGAGGTGGCTTAGCTATTTGCTGAGTCCTCACTGTATTTACCTGTTAACTGCCACCAGTTCCTCATGTTGATTAGATTTCTCTGATTGCTTTGATGGATCTCAGTCTCACCCACTCAGAATGCTCATTTACTTAAGATAGGAAAGAATAAATATAAAAGGAACAGAGGCCCACATATTCGCAGAAGTATGGTTCCTAGAATGGAGAGAGGGCAACCACTGCCTGTTCGGCACACCCTGCCCCCAACCTGATAGTTCACAAGAGTTCTCGATTTGCTCCACCAGGAAGTAAAAGCATTAAAGGACTGAGAGAAATGACGCATTGGTTCTTTTGTATAGAAACTCATTTCTGGCTCTATGCCTGCTAAATCATCAGTCCCTTCAGCTCTGGGGCCAATTATCACATTGTAAAATTTGTCCCCCACCTCCCCCCAATCATCATGGCCAAAATTAGCATCTAAAATTTCACTTATTGCATTGGCAGCAAGAAGAGGATGTCCACATATTGTGCCGTCATTGGCCAGTCCCTTCTCCCCTTTATAAAATGAATTATGTTTGAACTTCATGTTTATGATTGCTTTTGCTCTAGGTTATAAGGCAATGATGAAATAGTACAAATCTTATTTCTTTTTTTTAACTGAGGGTCACGTATCAGGATATTGAGTATAGATTAATTGTTCTAAAATTAAGAAATAGAGTTCTTGGCCATTTGTCAATAGTAGAGGAATGAATGGATCAATTAATGAATGAAGAGGAAAGCATTTGTTAATAACTATGTGTCAGGTACTGTCCTAAGTGCTAGGGAAGTAAATATAAAAAGAAAACAGTCTTTAGCCTCAAGGATCTTACATTCAAATAAAGGAAGATAATACAAGTTGCCAAGAATGGCAATTTTGGTCTATGGAATACCGGAGGAGGTGAATTTATTTAAAGAATAAACAATTCATATGCCCTTTCCAGGAATAACAGTGCTGTTTAGGTGATTACCGTACCTTGAACAAAAGGTAGAAAGGTGAAGAGGCATGTGTAGATGTTAATTATGCATGATGGCAAATGACAAAATGGTTGGACAGGATGCAGGAAGCACAGCTTTGGACTTGGATGGAGTTAGGAAGATCTGGGTTCAAATCCTACCTAAGATACTTGCTAAATTTGCAATCCTATACAACTTATTGAAGCTCTGTGGGCCTGAGTTTCCTCATATATAAAAATGAAAAGTTGGACTCAATGGTCTTGCTCACTTTCCTAAGACCCATGCAGATTAAACTCAATGATTACTTAAAAGGTTGCTCATTACCTGTTTTGATACAGTATTTCTTCCCCTCTTGGAGAAAAAGAATAGGTTTTGGTTTTGTCTTTATGTCCCTTGGAATCTAGCCTATGTTTTCTGTATTAGGAACTTACTAAATGCATGCTTAATTTAATAAATTGAATTTTTCAGGCAATGTTCTCAGGGTAAGGAAAATACTTGGAGAAGGTAAGGCATCATTGAGAAGATGTGGAACCAAGTATGACCAACCATGAAAAAGGTTATGATAGTGGCTTCTAACTTTTTTGAGTATGAGGACCCATTTTTAACTTCAAAAATCTCCAGGTGCCTATAATATTTATGCTATAGATATTAAAGCCATTGAGAAAATGACAAAAAGCTACGTGAATTTAGCAACTTTCAAATGAATTTATATTAATCAATCATGCCAGTAAATCAACAAGCATTTCTTAAGCACTTCTATGCCAGTCACCACACTAAGCATTGGAAATACAAATACAAGCAGAAAGACAGTCCACGACCTCAAGGAGGTTACAGTCTAATGGGAGAAAGACAACACATAAAAGGAAGGTGTAAAAATATTATTTACATTTGAAAAACTGTCATGCAAATGGATAAAATATATTATACTCTTGAAAGACAGCCAGTGAAAAAGTCCGGAGTTGGGAGATGGAGGGTCTTGTTCAAGGAACAGCCGAGAGCCCAATGTCACCTGAAGGGAGAAATGAAGAAGACTGGACAGGTAGGAGGGAGTTGGGTTATAAAGAGTTTTTCTTTTGCTCCTGGAGGTCACAGGGAGCCAGTGGCATTTATTGAATAGAAGGATGACTTGGTTAATCCCACACTTGGGTAGATCAAGTCACTCAATAAATGCTTGTTGAATTAATAAATGATCTGCCAATAGTACATGGAAAGGGGGCGGCTAGGTGGCACAGTGAATAGAGCACCGGCCCTGGAGTCAGGAGGACCTGAGTTCAAATCCAGCCTCAGACACTTGACACACGAACTAGCCGTGTGACCTTGGGCAAGTCACTTAACCCCCCACTGCCCTCCAAAAGCAAAAACAAAAAAACAAACAAACCCAAACAATAGTACATGGAAAGCATACAATTGAAATAATGGAGACTGACTAATTTTAAAATTTAAAAACATTTATTAATCACCTAAAGTGTGCAAGGTACTAGGTCAAGCACTGAGGGTGGGGGTGGGAGTAGAGGACAGTAAGAGGGATAAAACAAGCGAATATTCTGATTTCATGAACTTTACAATCTAAGGGAATAGCCCCTCACCTTCATTAAGTACAGTCTCTAAGTTATAAATTTTTTAATGTTGAGTAAGGGATAGAATCTAGTTACTAGGTCTAGTTTTCCCATTTTGCTCCAACTAGAATTTTCTACATGCCCTTGGAGAAGTCAAGTCACCTCTGTGGGGCCTTAGTAGCTCCGTCTATGAAATGGTGGGGTTGACTAGATCAGGGCTTCTTAACCCGATCTTAACCAGGTCTGTGGAGGGATTTTAGGGGGCTGCCGACGTGAGTGGGAAAAATACATCTTTATTTTCACTAACCTTTGGTTTCTATATAATCCTATGTATTTTCTGCCTTGAATTCATTTATAATCTTATATATTTTATTTTATGCGTTTAAAACATTGTTCTGTTGAAGAGGTCCATGTGCTTCACCAGACTGAGAAAAGGGTTCATGGCATAAAAACATCAAAGAACACCTGGAATATATCATCTTCATCATTCCTTCAAGCCATAAATCTATGATCCTGTCATTTTATAATCTAGCGAGGTATATTGTGAGATAGTAGTGGTGGAGATATATATGTATAGTGTGTGTATTTATGTATACATGTATGTATATGTATGTATATATATACACATAATTATCCTTTTCACATTGGGGGGGTTAGAGGCATAGCACCCCCACTATCTGAAAAATCCATGTAAAATTTTTTGGCTCCCCCTGTTTTTTTTTCCTTTTGTGTTTACAGGTGTTTACAGGACCTTATTATAAAATTTGGGTTAAGTATTTGGTCATAGGATATATGTACGTAAATGTTAAGTAAAACTACTTTTTTAATGCTTTCTTTTTGCCTTTGCATAGCTCCCCCTCAAATTCCCATTTAATTTGTTATGTTTATCCATAATATATTGAAATCCATCATATATCAAAATCCAAGGTGGACAAAGTTCCTATTTGGAAGGGGTAAATGTATATATATATGTATATATGTATATATGTATATACACACACACATATATGCACATACATACATAATGCATATCTACATATACACACAGAGAAACAGAAATCCTAATGGATATATATGCATGCATACATATAGACATACATATATAGATATGGATTTGTGTGTATGTCATAGAAGTAAAGTGCTAGAAATAGCTCAACTAGTTCTTAAGCCAATTCTTAGAAATTAACAAACACTACATTGATTTCTTTGTTGATTGTCTAAGAAAGTGATAGAGAAAATGCTAATAATGCAGATTAAAATTAATAATGAATCATTCTTT
This sequence comes from Pseudocheirus occidentalis, assembly GCA_028646575.1. Taxonomy (NCBI): domain Eukaryota; kingdom Metazoa; phylum Chordata; class Mammalia; order Diprotodontia; family Pseudocheiridae; genus Pseudocheirus; species Pseudocheirus occidentalis. The sequence continues at coordinate 325,897,792 of CM053593.1, read as the reverse complement.
TTTCTTTTTTTTTTTAGAGAGATGGTTGTTGTTTAACATATGTTTGTGTTTGCATAGCAGCAACTGGATGTATAGGGCTAAGTTTTTTATCTTACAAGAAATGTCCCTAAAAATTCTTTCACAATCACTTTCGCAATTTCCAATGGTGACACTAGGTGTCGCTCCTACCATGCAAACATGACCTGGAATTTGTTTCTCAAATGCTGACAACTAAGGTAATAACTTATAGGTCACAGTACCGATTTAAATCAAAATTTTAATCCCCCATTACTTTCAAACCGCTATTGGGACCATTACAGATTTCTGCTTGTTCTGGTTTGTAGGACAAAGCCTCTTTCTGATGGCTATTTCCTTTTTAATTCTATTGCCATGTGATGTCTATTAATTCCAACCAATTTCACAAACCATAGGAGGTGGGGGTACTTTGTAATCTAATCAATTTGATTTCTTTAATGCAGTTCACTTGGTGCCTCAGCAAGATGGAAATGGATTAATTACTCCATCTGCTCAAAATAAAACTCAGGGAGGGATTAGCCAGACCCCTAAAAGGTTATTGACATGTTTCTGCCATAGTGGAAGCAGGACCACTGTTAGACTGAGGGTTTATGCATTTATTTTCATTTCTTCAGGGATGACTTTCCATTATTAAAGAGGCAGTGAAATCACCTGGAAGGACCACTGGATGCAGAATCAGAAGACCTGAACTGAGATATTCTTGCTTTCTTTTTATTGGCTACATGACCTTGGATAATTCACGATCTCTGTAAGTTTCAGCAGGTAGAGTGAGGACCACATTTGCATTATCTACCTCACCAGATTATTGTGAGAAAAACATTTTGTAAATTGTAACATACTAAATAATGTATGTTATTTTAAAGCTTGGAGGTTGTTGATTTTTAATTGGAAAGGGATTAACAAAAATATCTTTTCAAAAAACCTCAACTCCACCCTGCCTAAAGTAATAAAGGTAGAATTACAACAGGTCTGCTGTTTTATGAGAGTCCAAATTCTATTAAATTTATACTTTCATAGACTTTTCCCAACTCTAGAAAAAAGAGTTCTTGCTGGAAAATATATACAGACAAATCAAAATAACATGCAACAGCCTAGTATAAGGCAGCCAGAGCATTAAGTATAGTCCCTTAGTGGTTTCATTCAGTTGTAATAATTTCTCTTTATGTGTTTGTAATATTAAATCATTATAAATTACTTTTAGCATATCCAACTTCAAAATAATTTTATGTGGTTATAAGAATAATATATTCAGAGCTGGAAGGAATTCTAGCAATCAGATTGAACCTTCCCATTTTACAGATGTGAAAACCAACTCCCCAAGAGTTAAAGTGGTTTTCCCAAGTTCTCACAGGTTCTTAGTGGCAGAAACAAGATTTGTCTTCTCTTCTTCTGACTATAAATATTATTATATTCAAGTTTGTGGCCTTGAAAAAGGATGACTTAAAATTATTCTCTGTAATTTTTTTTACTCTTGTTTTTTTTTTAAGTTACACTGTTGCCTTTGTCTTGCATTAGATTCATTTTTGGCTAAGGAGCTACCAACTCGAGCAACAGAATGAACCTTCTCTTGTAACAAAGGAAAATAAATTGGTAAAGACATTCATTGCAATGACCACATCTGACAATGTATACACTGTTTCACTCTTACAGCCCCCCAGTTTTCTGTTGTGAGGAGGAAGGCATGTTTCTCTGTTTTCTGGAGCATTATCTGCACCCACTTACTCAGAGTGCAGTTTCCTTTGAATGATATTTTACATGATTGTTCTCATTGTGTATTTGTTACTATTCTTTTTCTTCTATTATGAATCAATTCATGCAAATCTTCCCATGTTTCTCAGAATCCCTCATTTATCATTTATTACTGCATAGTCATATTTTATTAAATTCACGCAATACAAGTTTTTTTTCAGCTACCCCTTAAATGTGGACACTCATTTTGTTTTCCATTCTTTGCCACAATAAGATGTCCTGCTTTGAATACCACTGTTATTCCTTAAGAAAACTAAGCATGTCTAATTTTTTTAAGTGAGTAAAAATTTATGGAAGGTATATGTTGCTGCCATTATATTGATTGCTGCAAATAGGGAAAATACATAGATGATCTATTCTTGACACTTAAGATATTGTTAAAATATGATGGTGATAGAAAACAGTGTAATCCAAGAGGAGAACTGCATTTGTTTGGGTAATAAGCTCAGCCTTCGGCAAGTCAAGTCACCTTTGCAGGTTTAAGTTTCATCAATCAATCAACAAGCATTTATTAAACATCTACTCTGTTCCAGGGACTGTTCCATGTACTGGGTATACAAATTGAAAAAAAAAATGAAACAATTACTACTCTGAAGAAGATAATGTCCATATATACAAGGATAGGCATGTACCTATAGACATTTATATGTGTGCGCACAAGCTACGTATTATCTATGTAAGCACATATAGAATTACATACAGAAAAAATACAAAGGAGTGAGGGAGAGAGGGCACTAGTAGCTGGATAAGCACTTGCTTAACTCATTGAGTACCCAGGTCTGACTCTTATACCTCACCCCCATACTTCGGACATTCTTATGATACGAGCCCAAGGAACTCTGTTGCTCTAGAAAGGCTAATTCATTTAATTATAGAAACATACACTTTTACGGGAAAGAAAGGGAATAAATATTTATTAAGTGCCTACTTTGTACCAGGCACTATCCCAAGTATTTTTTTCAAATATCATTAAACTTTATCCTCATAACAACCCTGGGAGGTTTTATTACCTCTATTGTACAGTTGGAGAAACTGAGGCAGACAACTTGCCTAGAGTCACACAGTTAATTAAGTCTCCCAGGTCTAATTTGAACTCAGATTATAGAATTGATGGGGTTTTAGAAATAATCTGCTCCAGTGTTTCCCAACCCAAACTAGATTGGGGACTGATCAAATATCTCAATTCTTCCACTATTCTGCTTTCTGCAGCATCAGCTTAAAGCCATGGAGAAGCTGGGAAGGAAACACAGGATGTCAAGGATAGATAGGTGGGAGATCTAGGTTCATGTGGCTTAGTGGATAGAGAGCTAGATGTGAGGAAAGGTCTGACTTGCTCATGAGCTATGTATGTACACACATATACTATATATATATAAACATGTATACACATGTGCACATCTATACATGTACATACATGTATACACATTTGTGTATATGTATGTATAGCTTCATGAAACTGAAAACCCATGTATATATATATATATGTAAGCTCTTATCATTGAGTTTATGAGGTTGTTGTTGTTTTTTGAGGAGAGAAGGCAGGGCAATTGAGGTTGTGACTTGCCCAAGGTTGCGCAGCTAGTAAGCGTTAAGTACCTAAGGCTGTATTTGAACTCAGGTCCTCCTGACTTCAGGGCCAGTGCTCTATTCACTGCATCACCTAATTGCTCCTAGTTCATGGATTTTAAAGAAAGACCTTTGCTATTACTGCATCATAGGAAATAATGAATATGAAGAATTCTGAAAAACATGGAAAGACCATAAATAAACTAGTGCAAAAGAAGTAAGGAAAACCAGAGAACAATCTACATGATCATTGCAGCATGTAGATAGATGGAAGGAGAAAACTGCTCAGCTGAATTCTAAGTAGGTAATTGTAGCAGCCAATCTGGGTTCTGGAGGAGAGTTGAGAATATGTAACTTTTTATTTGTTTAGAGAGGTGGGAGCCTCTGGATATGAATACTACATGTCAGTCATAGAAGATGTGCTGGTTATTTTTGATAAACTGCTTTTTCTTCTTTTTTTTCTTTATTCTTTACTACAAAATATGTATTACTTGGTAGGAGAAAGACAAGGGATATGTTTAAACAGAAAGATGATGAAAAAAAAAGATATCAGTGCTATCCATTTCCATAGGGAGAACTGATGGACTCAGTACAGATTGAAGACTGAAAGATATTTTTTCACTTACTTTACTTTTTTGCTCTTTTTTTGCAACATGGCTAATGTGGAAATATGATTTAAATGACTTCTTAGGTGTAATAGGTAGAGTTTTGCCTTCTCAAATGGGTTAGGGGAAGAATAGAGGGAGGGAGAGAATTTGGAACTAAAAAGAAAATTAAAGAAGAAAGATACCACATTATTAAAAGAACTTTCAAAATGAAAAATTATGAGGATACCAATTCATCTTCCATTAGTTGAGAAATATAAGCATCCAAATGCTCTCTTTAATTTTACTAATGAGGAAACTGAAACCTAGGGAACTTAAGGAAGCTTATTTGCCTCCCAAATATCATTTCACCTGAAGAAAGATTCCTCATGAGTGATGCAAGATTTCCTTCTCCTTTCTTTTGATGAGATAGGGATCCCAAGATGTGGAACTCTGCATACAGTATCAATTTAAAAATATTAATTGTTTTTGTTTATTTTTTTCTTTTTCCTCTTTTTTTCTTTTTGTCAAAAGTCTGTTATAGAGGATGACTCTCTGGGAGAGGAACAGAAAAGGATACAAGAAGAAATTTAGGTGATATAAAAACAAAATATATCGATAAAACATAAAAATTTTAAAAGGCTTATCCTCTACATTCTACTCACCCTGGTTCACCATGAAATTGGGCTAATGTTACTTCTTTTCATTTCTTTGGAGTTTATAAAGTTAACTTTTGAAAATCCAGAAACAAGGATCATAGCTTTAGAGCTGAAAGCAAACTTCAACTCATCTGATCCAACCCTCCTAGTATTATAGAGAAGGAAACTGAGGCCAAGGGAGGTTATGTTACTAGCCTTCTTGCTGTTTCTCACACACAGCATGCCATCTTTATCTCTACCCTTTGCATTGGCCTTTCCACATGCCTAGAGCATCCTTCCACCTGTACACCTTTAAATCTCTTATTCCCTTCTAAGTTCTGAATAAGTGCCACTTTGTATACCTGATGCCCCAACCACCAGTGCCCCCCATAAATGTATCCAGTGGTGATTATGTATATAATATCCTTATTTACACACATATTGGGGCCCTCATTAGAGTGTAAGCCCCCTGAGGGCAGGAATTATTTCATTTCTGTCTTTGGTTGCCACTAATACCTGGAACATAGGAGGCACAAAACAAATGTTGGTGATTGACTGATTGGTCGTGGTCACATAAATAAGTGGGGGAGGTGGGATTTGAATCACTCCCCCAAACCCTACTCCAAGACACAGCACTCTTTCCACAATACCGTGCTGCTTCCTAAAGCTGAGTCATGCCACAAAGAAAGGTCAGGCAATGCTCCTGGGTATTGCTTAAGATGAGCTAAAGGTCACTGAAGAAAAGAAAGCAAAGTCATTGATTTTGTCTTTTATAAGTGAGTGGGTTTGATGTTTTTAATTAACTCTTTATATGTAGGCTTTTATATAGATTTGCATTGTGAAGTGGGGGCAAGGCGCTCTTCAGGAAGTCTTCAGCCTTCTTTCTACTGCCTTATCATTCTCAGATTTGAGGATGATGGGGAATCGCTTTCTTTCAAAACCTCAGCTTTCTGTAGTCCCCAACCATCAGACTATGACATTTTACATGCACCTGTTGACAGACTGTGTTGGTTATAGTGGTTCAGCAGCAGAGAAAATTACAACCTTGAATTGCTGTTCTTATCTGTTATTCCATAAAAATAGGAGGTAGGATTGAAATTCTTTACTCTGGAAGCCCTGACAATATGACGGCTGAATTATTGCTCGGCCCACGGAGAGCATAACAACCCAGGTCTTGAAGTAGGGGAACATTCCTCCTTACCCCCAGTTCTGATTCCTAGGCCAGGAGTGTCTCACAGAAACCAAACCAGGTTTGCTCCAAGAATCCTCTTTATGGGATTTTTCACAAAGATTTACTTGTAAATCAGCTAAGCATTATGAACATGAGATATTCTGTGCTGGATTCTTCCCACTCTCCCAGACCCCCAAATCTTTCTTCAAGCGTACCAAAAACTTTACCTAAAGGCACCTTATTACCTTTGTCACTTTGGACAGTTCCCCCTGGGCCTTAGTTTCCTCATCAGTAAAATGAAAGTGTTTTAATTGCCAATCTAAGTCTCCTTCAGCTCTAGAACCCTTGTGGTTCTTTGATTCTGTCCTTATTTGTGATTATAAGCCTTCTTTTAGTTAGCAAACAAGATGATTTTCTCCTTCCTCACCCAGTTACAATCATGTACAAAGACACCTCCTAGCTAGGATGTCCATTTGATATTTCTGTTGGCAAGGAAGGAACAGACACTGGAGATTTAAATATGTGGATCCCAGAAAAAGAAAAACAAAACACCTGAAATGCATCTTTCCTTCACCGTACCTGATACCTTTCTGTCCTTTGAAAGCCCAGATCACAGCTCATCTGCTCCTGGAGACCTTGTCTGACTATTCTGGCCCACTGATCTCTCTTCTCTTTGAATTGCTATATTTTCTCTATTGCAGATCTCAGTTGCCCCAGACACTGGTTACAAATTCCTTGAGGGAAGGAGGCCTTACCTAAAGCTTTAAAAATATTATTTCTATAACTTTATATAGAGGGTAAGTGAGTCTGGCATACCTAGACACCTTCCTCTATTCGTGCTTATGATTTTTTCCCAACCCACCTAAATATGCTCATCACAGAACATGTATTCCACAAAGAACAGTTGATTGATTGAATTATGGATTGAAAGGATCAGTGCCCTGAGCTCTCAGTAAAGATGAGAGAAGGTTTTGGAAGAGCTTGAGACAATCATAACCTCTAACTCTTGGCATTTTAGAATGAAAAGTTCATTCTGACCTAAATATCTCTGCCTCCAGCACTTCCTAGGATTAGCTAAGCCTCTTTAGTCTGAAGAAGTAAAAGAATTCACGTAGTGAATTTATCACAGGGGGACAAACAGTAGATCTAGGTGGGTACATGTAAAACCTAAGGAAAGGGAAACAAGAACGAATGAAAAAGGAAAGACACAGAGAACATGAGAGATAGTTGAGAAAAGGGCTAGTGTCAGATCTTGAAAGAAAGGAACAGATGACAAATGACCGGTCCAGGCATTCTTTTATAGAGAGCATTTGGTAAATAGAAAGGGAACTTTCTGGGAATTGTCCAAACATGTTTCTCAAGTACCAAGGGCAATTTTGATTTCATCTCTTCCCAAACACCATTACCAACAGATAGATCAATGGACAGACAGAAAGATAAATAGATAGGTAGGTGGGTAGGTAGGTAGGTGGATCTGGATTTCTTCAAAGGCCATTTTAGTCTGCTGGCGTATTTTTACAAGAGAACCACTGACAAGTTGACAGCAGTCTACATAAAAAAAAACCCACTTTACTCATCCTTAATTTTTCCATGATTGCATATAATATACATCAGCATGGGTGGAGTTCACTTTAGTTCAATTCAGTGGGTGTGTGGGATTCCAGAAGATATGAAATCTTCTTCCACTGATGATGTGGGTTCCTCCTAGTAGGACATTTGACAGATGGGGAGCCCCTGTCAAGCTTCTGTCCTCCCTCAGAACAGTATCTTGTCCTGCCTGGTTTAGGATTCCATTCAGAGAAAGAAAATATTGAATGACAAATCCTTCCTGTTGGAAGAATAGAAGGATTTAGATAGATTTTGCCCCCCCAGCAAAAAAAGGAGAAATTTCATGAGGGTATTACAACACAAGGAAAGGGAGAGGCAGGATGAAGACTGGCCTTATCTTATGACCAGCCTGTGTGAAAAGACATGGGTTGAAAGAGATAAGCCAACCCTCCAGTTGTTGACTAGAGTTGTCTAATCATTTCCCCTTGCTTAAATACACCACCTATTATAAAAAGGAATATTTTCTTGTCTCTTTCTTGCCTTTGTATTTATTTATTTTTCATGAGCAAAAAAATGCTTGCAGCTTTGGGATGAGTGTGGACAAATAATCTCAGTAAAAGAAGTTAGATTGAAACTCTCCTCATACTCATGTTTGTTTCTCCTACTAGTTTTAAAATTCATTTGAAAGTGGTAACACATTGGTGCTCACTACACTGGACATCCCTTTATCACTGAGGCAGCCAGTGGGTAGAATGATAGTCTTACCTGAGCAAAACACCTAACTTCTGTACGACTCAGTTTCCTCATCTGTAAAATGAGAAATTTGGACTCAATGGCCTCTAACACTCCTTTCAGCTCTAAATCTGTGAATTTGTGACCCTCAGCTCCCTTGATCATCTTTGTCATTCCTTCTTTTTCTTTGCATAAAAGACGACTTTGTGCCCAGTGAAATGCATTGTTTTTCTGGGCCCAGAGTAGAGGCAAGAGTACAGTAAATAAATGTAGACTTTCACAGGATCCTATAGCCCAAGCTATCTTTGTACTTATCTCATTTCTCTTGGTTGAAACCTTTACCCAAAACTAGGGAAATAACTGCTGATGAAAATTCTGACACTTTCTGCCCACAAGAAACCCAAACGACCTTTTAAGAAAAACAGGGAACACTCTTTGATGTCAACAATGAAGAAAGTCACAAGATCAAAGGTCCAGAACCGAAAATCTAATGCTCATACCCCAGCAGAGTCCCTCAGGTCACTTACAATTCAGAGGAAGTTCAAAGTTTTCTGTTCAGCGACACCTTAGAGATAACTTTATAGATGGAGATACTGAGGCTGAGTAGTTAAATGACTGACCCGTGATGATTCAGATAGTAAATAGGATCACAGGCAAATCATAGCCTTGAGCCTGGTAGGGACTTCAGTGACCGTCTAGCCCCATTCAAGTCTGCCAAGAATATTTCTACATTATCTCTCCAAAGTGTTTAAACAGCTACTGCCTGAAAATACTCAGTGAGGTGGAATCTCCTACTTCCTAGGGCAACTGTTCCACTTTGGGGATAGCCCTAATAAATTTTTTCCATACTTTGAGTTGAAATATATTTTCTTTAGGGTCTACCTTGTTCATAATTTTGTCTTCTGTGGTCAAGTTGGAAAAAAAAACTAGTCTCTTTTTTACGGCAGTCTTCCAAATAGTTGAAGAAAGCTCTTGTTCCTTTAACCCTTCCCTCCCTCACTCGCTTCTCAGTCTTATCCTCTCCAGGCTAACTATTCAGAACTCCCAAGCTCTTTCAACCAATCTTTATATGATATGATCTCAAGGTCCTTCAATATACTAGCTTTCCTCCTCTGGACACTCTCTGGTTTACCAATGTCCTGTCTACATTCCATATTTAGAATATGTGGAACCTGAGCAGAGCATCATGGGCACATTTCCTCCCTCATTCTGGACTCTGTTCTAAGTCTTAATGAAGGTTAATATTTAGTTTTTGTAGTTGTCATAAGACACTGTTGATTTATGCTGAACTTGCTATTAAAACTAAACTACCATATATTTTTCACATGAACTCTTATCTAGCTCTTTTGTTATGTTGACTTTCTTACCCAAGTAATAATTTACATTTATCCTCTAACATTCATCCAATTTGATCCAACCCAGCGTTCTAGCCTGATGATATATTTTTACATCCTGATTTCTTTTCATAGTTATCCATCCTCGATTTATATCACCCAGAAATTAGATAAGTATACCACATATTCCTTCTTCCCTTCCTTACTTTTTTCTCCTTCATTCCTTCTTCCTCCCTCCCTCCCTTCTTCTCTCTTTTTCTTTTTTTCTTCCCATGGCTAAAAGTGTAGCACTCATTCATAGGCCTAACCCCACTAATGATGAGCACAGAAGCTTTTACCTTGGGTTGGTTTGCCCCTCTTTAGGCAGCCTAGTGCCCACCCAAACTCCTGAGGGCTTATCACACTAGTGCTGGCTGGCCTTAGTGAGGACACTCAGTTAACTTTTGCCATTGATGAGGAACTGAGGCAAATAGGGCTAAGTCCAGGGTTATGTGCCTTGTAAGTGTCTGAGGCTGGATTTGAACTTCTGAACATGAGTCTTCCTGTTTGAAGCCCAGTGCTTTACTGACTGCACCACCTAGCTGTCCCATATATATACATATATATGTATATATATGTATACATATATGTGTGTACACATATTATGTCCCCAAAGTCTTGTGCAGACTTAAGCTCTTAAATTTTAAAATTGCACTAAGATTTTTAGGAACCTCTGGGAAGGATGGAAGGAGAACAAGGAAGGGAGAAAGAGAGAGAGAGAGAGAGAGAGAGAGCTATAGATACTTTAAAAGGGAATAGAAGATGAGTGTTGATTGTCCATTTGTTAAGAGATAATAAAAGGCAGTAGAGTGAGTAAAATGAAGTCAACATAAAGAGAATAAAAGGAAATAAAGATGTACAGGTATAAAGACATGATAAAATGATATAAACTACCATAAGTATGGAGAACAGGTGAAAGTTTGCAGTGACTTCCATCAATGTTCAATGCTTGTATTTCGCCTTGGCCAAATGGTGGCTACTCATGTATAAGGTATGAAATGATCTCCCTCCTAAAAGAGAAAGAATTAAGTGCCTTGAGGCATATCTCTCTATACTCCAAATAGTCAAGGAGTATGAAGCATTCCTTTAAAACCTAGAAGTCCATCAGTGTCAAAAACAAGAGGAAAAAAATAATCTGAAGAGTTAAAAGAGAATTGTGACTTATATTGGAAAGGCAGAGGATGGGAAAATGTCATACGGAGGATGATTTGAAAAATTATCACTGAATATTTGAAACTAAGGAATTAATTTGACTCTTTTTGAAGGGGGGAGAGCTAAATGCTAGTTGAATGTTGTCCTAAAGGGAATGATCATGTGAACATTAGAGACTATTCTTTCTGAGATCATCTAATAATGATCAGAGAAAGAAGCAAAGAGTACTTAGTGGTCACTGGTGACTTCTTGCTGAAGGGAACTGAGACAGCTCTTTGCTGACCTGATAACAACAACAGAGAGGTCTGTTGTCTTCCTGGGGCACGGATCCAAGAAATGACAGAGAAACTCCCAAGACTTGTCAAAACGAAGGACTACTACCCACTTCTAGTGATTCATATGGGTACAAATGATGCTGCCAAAAGAAATCTCAAAAGCATTGCCAAAGATTACATGGTATTGGGCAAGAAACAGAAGACCATAAGGACATAAGTGGTGTTTTCATCATAGCTTTTTACAACTTATTTTGTAGCAAAAGAGGAGACTCGAAGTTTTAGACTTTGATGACAACTGATAGAAAGAAAGAAGAGACAAATAATTTCTTCTTCTCTTTCTTTTATCTCTGCCAAAGAAAATGACCTTTGGAGTGGAAAGAACAGAATAAAAATGGTTAAAATGTAATTGACATCCAAGACAAGTAAGGAAATGGTAAGAGAGTATTTAGCTGTTCTTAATGAAGAATATTTAAGAATGAATAATATACTGGCCCAGATGAATGGCTTCTTTTGGTATGAATGAATAAATAAAAATGCATTTGTTCAATGCTTGTTGTATACGGGGGATACAAAAAACAAAAAGTGAAGACAACCTCTGTCCTCAAAGAACTTTTGTTTTCATAAAGGTTGACAACACAAATAAGGAAGTGGTGGCAGGGCATAATGGTTTAGAAAATCACAAAGATGATGAGTAAAGCAATAGGGGATCAGACTGACACAATTTTGGGGGGTAGTAATAGTAGCATTAGTTTCCAGACCTGGAAACGAATGAATGAGTAAAGGGCATGGTGAGGAGAGAAGAAATTATGGGCAGAGAGTGAAATGAAATGCAGCCTCATTTTAATTCACTGGAGCTTGCTTAGATTCAGTGGTCCAGGTGAAGTATTCACCAATCAGAATGGTTTCCAGGATGGAAATTTCAGACAGGAAAGAGTTGGGTAGTACAAAAGACCTGTTGTCAGTGATATCTTAAAAACATGGAGAACAGATAGGGTACCACAAAACCAAAGAATGGCAGATATAATCCAGTTTTCAAAATAGGAAATATAACTTATAAATTATAAGCTAAGGAACTTGACTTTGATCCAAGGTGAAATTCTACAGTAGATTATTAATGAGGTGGTCATTAAAAATGTAGAAAAGGAAATTATGATCACAAAGGATCAGAATGGCTTCAATAAGTGCAGGTCATGCCAGACTAACCTTATTTCCCTTTTTGACTAGGTTTCTAGGGGGATTGCTAGATATAATTGACCTGAATTTTTGGCAAATTGTTTAATAAATTACCTTGTTTCATTCTTGTGAAAAAAATGCCAAAATGAAGCCTAATTATACTAAAATAGTACAATTATGTAGATTCAGAATGGATTGACTGCCCAGACCCAAAGAGTAGTATTTAATTGGTTGGTTCTTGGAAGGAGATGTGCAATGGAGTCCTACCCCCTCTCCCCCACCCCAGAGATTGTAAGAACCCTTTTGTATTTAACATTTTAATCAATGATTTGGATAAAGACATAGATATCATCCTTATTTGCAAATGGAACAAAGCTGGAAGGATAGTTACTACATGGAATGACAGACAGTCAATAGCCAAAATTTTTTTAATCTGATAGAAAATGAATTGACTCTAAATCAAGGGTTCTTAACATTTTTATGTCATGTACCCCTTTGGCAATCTCATAAAATCTATAAAGCATCTTACCAGAATATATTCAAATATTCTGATAAAATAAAGTATATAAGATTAAAAGGAAAGCCAATTATATTGAAGTAGAATGTATATATAACTTCACAAATATGAGATGAGTAAATCATGGCACTTACAGTAGTTTTTCTGGAAAAGACGTTGGATTGAAAGCTCAACATGAGTCAATAGCATGACATCATTGGGAATGGGGGGAGGCCAAAAGCGGCACAGCTTCAAGGAATAAGAGTCACATTTTAATTTAAAATAGAACCACATTTTAATTTTCCTTGGTCAAACCACAACTGGAGAACTGTGTTCCAGTCTGGGCAACACATTCTGAGAATATCTAGAGAAGAGCAATCTGAAAAATGAATAGACTCAATTTCATACTCTATGACAATTTCTTAAAGGAATTGAAGATGTTTAGAGCAGAACAGAGAAGGATCAAGGGGTATATTATAGTTAACTTCAAGTATTTGAAAGACTGTCACATGGAGGAGGAATTAAACATTTCTGTTCAGCCCAAAAGACAGGATTAAGAGTAATGGATAAATCATATAAGAAGCATGATTTGCCCAACTCTAATGGTTGCTCCTTAGTTTGTTCCAATGAGGCATTTGGGCCCATTATGTAAATTAAGAGCGCACAATTATTCATTCAACAAACATTTATTATAATCTACTGAAGCCAAGCATCATAGGATTGTAGATTTAGATATGGAATGTATCTTAGATGTCAACTAGTTCAACTTTCTCATTTTCCAGAAGAGAAATTTGAGAACTGGGGGGTGGGGGAAGGGTTAAGTAATTTGCCCAAGGTTATATAGGACAGTAAGTTAGCAGAACCTAGTACTGCGATAGGCACTATGGAAGCCAACTATGATAATAAGGACATAAATGCAATGGACAGATCCAGTCAAGAATCTATGAGAAAGAGGGGTGAGAGATTACTTTCACATGGGTTTGGTGGTGAGGGATGAGAGATGGAAATCAAGGAAAGCTTCATGGAAGAGGTAGAACTTTCACTCTGGGCCTTTAAAAAAGGGAAGGACTTCAACACAAAGCAGCAGTTACAGGAGAGGCTTTATCTAGGAATATCAAGCAGAGTTAGGATGAGGAAAGGCATAGAAATAGAAAAGGTAATTATCAATCCTCAAGAATGACAGGTAGGTAACTATGCAAAACTTCTCCCAATAACCAGTCAAAAAATCTAAGTAGTATCATAATGGCATGTGTTATCATAAAATCTGTGGGGGAGAACCATTTATCCAGTTTCATTCAATAAGCATTTTTTAAGCACCTAATAAGTACCAAACTGGGGACATAGCACCTAGGTCTTGCCTTCAATGAGCTTATATTCCAAAGGCAAATTCTCTAATCATAAGAAAAAAAGGACTAGGGTTGAGGAGCTAAGAAATACAATTTAGCCAATTCATTCAGGCAAGAACTTTCTTTAAGTTGTGCTATAAAAATCAGCAAAATATCAACACCCTCCCTGCCAAAACAAGCAACAAAAAGCATTTATTGGGTACTTATTACATCCAAGTTCTGGATGTATGATAAATACAAGCAAAAATAAAGATAAGCCCTGCCCTCAAGGAGCTTGCATTCATAATGTAAGAGAAGGCAATAGACAAGGGAGAGCTGAAATGGAGGGAAGGGGGTTGAGCTAAGTTTGGGAGCATGGTAGTCAAGGCCAGAGAGTCACAAACTGACCTGGAAGGGGAATAAAGCATGCCCTCCCCAAGCTGGTGGACCCAGAAAAAACTTACCAATGGGAGAAGGGAACCACAGAACAAAGGAATGAGTTATGAGAAGACCCCCTCCCCAAAGCTGAGGGAATTTATAAGATAAAAAGGCATGCAGGTGATGGTAGTGAAGAATGAAATTTATGTTTCTGACTTTCATTACCTTAGATAATAGAAAAGCATAATAACAGATCTATTTTATTTTGTGCAAAAATTTTGTTGTTTCTAAATCACTTTACATGCATTATCTCTTTTGACCCTCATGGAATCAATAACACGTCAGAGAACAAGGATAGCCTGTGAATAACTCCCTTTCCTCAAAGACTGAAGTAGTTTGTTCACTTCTCCTTTTGGTGAAATTCCCAGGGAAGGCATTTTCCACCTAAAAGGTAGCAAGGTAATGGATGTTTCTACCGGACTCCTGACCAGAGGAAGCAGATAGATGAACTGGATGGTAATGGTAGTCAGGCCATATGGGCAAGCAACATTTGAGGCAAAACAATCCAGGAATGCATAGGGACAGTATGACAGCAAGCTATGTGAAAAGAGATAAATGGTAAACTAGGTATATGGAAAATCAATTTCTCAAAGTACTGTGGGGGAATGAGAAAGATGCTCTGGAGAAACTGAGTCACAGGGTAGTTAAATGGTTGCCCAGTATCATAGAAAATGTTAGTAGCAGAACTACATATCTGGTCTCCTGACTTCAATCCAATCTAAACATTTTTTATTAAACACCTATTATGTACAGGGCACCTTAAGCATGCAAATGCAAAGACACAACAAAAAATAGAAAGGTGGGAAGCCAAAAAAATATAATCAGATAAGAGGATTCTAGAATTCTTGAATGTGAAAGTTGTATATTTGCAGGTGATGGCAAGATCAGAAAGTGACCATCTATGTATGTGACTAAGGTGAGGTGGAGGAGTAGGGCATGGAAAGTGAGTAGTTTGAGAGTAGTAGTTAGGGAGAGGAGCTAGTGTAGTAGTTAGAGTTCAGGAACTGAGCGGCTAGGGTGTTTGAGGTAAAGCTGATATGTATGTTGATGTCCCCTCCACTAAGGGAAGGAGTTGGGAGCTATGTCAAACTCATTGAGGAAGGAAGGGTGAAGACTTGGAGGGTGTCTAGATAATAGCTACCAGGATTTTAATTGGGTGATACAGAAGAATTGCAGGAACCTCAAAGCAGGAGAGGTTATTGCCTAATGGAAGGAGAAAGCCTAGAAGTGGTCCTGGGGAGGAAGGAGTAGTCTAACTCCCCTGCTTCAATCAGTGAGCCTAGAGGAGTGAGTATAGGTGGGGCCAGGATTGGAAAAGACAGCCCTAGGAAGGGTGTGCTATCAAGGGCTTCTGAAATCTATCCATAGTCCCCAGGGGTCTATGTACTTCAAGTCGAGAACTTATAGTCTCTGGGATGGTACCAAGAGTATCCTCCACCTCATCATAACCTGAATTAACGATGACAAACGTTGAAAGAGGTTCATGGTAATAGACATGAAAAAAGGGAAAAGGGCAGCAAGAGGCATTGATTCTCCCAAATTAGATCTTCCTCACAAATGTCATAAATCTGGGGAAACCAGAGGGAATGTGTCACCTAATTTTAAAATTCCATAGAGTTAGAATCCTGTTCATCAAATCAGTATAACTTGGAAGATATTTATGCTTTTTTAAAAGTATATTTACATAAAAGGTGAGAAAATTTTCACTAAGCCTTGGGAATCTTAAGAACTATTGAATTACATAGTATTTCCATGACCTTTCTGAATACACTGTTGCTACATTACCATGGCAACCTGTGCATTGCTGATCTACCCTATAACACCTGTGTGGTTGAAACATAACAAACATCACTCCAATGTCATATTCCAAATAAGAAATTTAATTAAGTAAATTCTTCCCTATGTTTCCCTCTGTACAACTAATTGAACTGGCTCAGATCCTTTCATCTAAGAAAGGAGAAAAAAAGGCAATTACCTCACACAATTATCTCCCTCTTCAATGCCCTCAACCATCACATGTGTGCCAAGAAAACACAATGTTTTTCAATTTGGAAAATATGATGATATTTTTAGGAGGGTGCTAAAAAGGTGACTGAATAAGGAGAACTCATAATGAGGTTGTTCTTTGAGCAGTCCTCTGAAAATTCAATAAATACGCATTTATTAAATACCTACTATGTGCCAAGATACAAAGACAAAAGTGCCTGCTGTCAAGGCACTTACATTCTAATGGGAGAAGATAATATGGGGTTATGTAAATAAATGTATATGTATATATATGTGTTATATATACGTATATATACACATAGCTATAGATCTATGCATGGCTGTTCAGAGAAGGAAGACACTAGCAGTTGGAGAGAGGGGAAGGATTAACATGCAAAGGTAGTGTTTGAGGGAAGTAAGGTATTCTCTGGGTTGGGAGTGAAGTAGTACATTTGGTCAGAATCCTTGAGGATCTTCCCCTCCCAACTTGTTTTTGACTTGGTAAAAGAACCCATTCTTTGCCTTATTTTTACCTAACCTTTATCATTGTATGGTTAGGTATCTAATCTCAGACAAACTGAGACCTGGGAAAGACCTTAAGTTAAAAAGGCCACGGTCTCCCACCGCATCCAAGGCCATCTCCAGTCATCCTGATCTATATCTTGCCATTGAACCCATATGGCTCTGGAGGAAAGAGTGAGGCTGATGACTTTGCATAGCCCTGCCTTACTTAAATCCAATTCCTTGGCAAGTCATGATATCACCTTCCTGATGTCATGGTACCCTTGAAAATAAAGGACAAACAACAACATTTCAAGCATAGGGATAATCAGTGTAGGGTATAGAAATGGACATATAATGCTCTACGTGAGGAAAGGCAAAAAAGCCAGTTTGATCAGACCATAGAGTGCAGAAAGGAGAATGTAATATAATGAGGCTGTGCAGGTCAGTCAGGGGCATATTGTAAAGGGTTTTAAAAAATCAAATGAAAGAGTTTATAGTTTATCCTAGAGGTAATAGGTAGTCACTGGAGTTTACTGACTATGGGAATGACACGGTTAGACCTGCAGTTAAGGAAAATCACTTTGTTAACTATGTGGCAGATGGATTGTAGTGGTGAGATACTTGAGACATGAGACTGAGTCCCCTGTAATAGTCCAGGTGAAAGATAGTGAGAGGTTGAACTAAGGGTATAGCCCTGTGAGTAGTGAGAAAAAAGATGTGTATGAAAGGTGTTATAGAGGTAAAAATGGCAAGATTTGGCCACTGACTGTATACATGGAGTGAGAGACAGTGAAGTGCTGAAAGTAACACCAAGTTGCCAACATAGAAGACAGTGAGGACAGTAGGGTACTTGACAGAGATAGAAGAGTTTAGAAGTTTGAGTTTGGTAATGAGTTCTGTCTTGATGAGATTGAGGTACCTATGGGAATAGGTTTGAAATAGCTAATAGGTAGTTAGAGATGCAATACTGGTAGTCCAGAGAGAGAGAGAGAGAGAGAGAGAGAGAGAGAGAGAGAGAGAGAGAGAGATTATAACTAAATATAATGAACTGTGATTCATCTAGAATATCTTCATAGAGATGATAATTAAAGCAATGGGAGCCAATACAGTCAATGTTGGAGAGAGTGTAAAAAGAAGGAAAGAGGACCTTACAAAACACTCACAGTTAAGGAATGTGATATGGATGATGAATCAAGCAAGGAGACTGAGAAAGAGTATTCAGCAGGTAGGAGGAGAACCAGGAGAGAAAAGTGTCAAGAAAACCCAGACAAAAGAGCATATCTAACTACTACATTGGTTCTTAACCTTTTTTGAGTTACCACATCACTCTTGGACTTTGGTAATTACCATCCAGCTAGCCTCCTTAAGTCATCTCTCTACACTCCAGGCCATTCTCCACTCAGCTGTCAAATCGATCTTCCTAAAGCATGTTTCTAAATAGGTTTGATCATGTCACCATTTCCCCCATTCAATAAATTCCAATAACTCCCTGTTATCTCAAGGATCAAATATAAAAATTTCTATTTGACTTTTAAAACCCTTCAAAACACTGCCCCCTCCTATCTTTCCATTCTCACACTTTACTACCTTCCACATGCTCTCTAATATGGTGTCATTGAGTTCCTTGCTCTTCCTTGCACAAAACAGTCCATCTCCCAACTCTGGGAGTGGACATTTTCACCAACTTGTGACTCTTAACTCCATCTTCCTCTCCAAATCCTGGCTTTCCTTGCTTCTTGTCCCACCTATAACCCCACTTTCTACAAGAAAACCTTTTCAATTCCCCTAATGCTAACATTCTTCTTCTACTGGTTATTTCCAGTTAATTCTACACATATATTATTTTGTATATAGATGTATATATATTGTATACACCATTAGAATACATTGAGAGAGGCACTGTCTTTTTTCCTTTCTTTGAAGCCCCAGGATCTAAGACAGTGCCTGAAATATAGTGGGTACTTATTAATGCGTGGCAACTTAATTTGATGTAATCCTTTGACCATCTGACAAAGCCCAGCAACTCCTCTGCAGAATAAAATTTTGCTTTAATTTTTTTTGAATTCTCAAACATTTAGGTAATTTTTCCCTCCATGACCCCAACTCAAAAGAGAAAAGGAAGAATAAATGATCACAACAAATATGTATATTAAAGAAAAACAAATTCCCATATTAGCCAAATGTGCAAAATGTTTGTCTTTTTCTACAAATATAGTTGAACTCTTTGTCATGAAGTAGCTAGTGTTCTTTGTTATCAGTCTTCCGGAATCAAAGTTGATCATTATAATGATCAGCTAAGTCTATCAAAATGGTTTGTTTTTATATTATTATAGTTTAAATTGTTCTCCATGTTTTGCTTACTATATTCTGCATCAGTTCATGCAACTCTCCCCAGGTTTCTCTGGAACTGTTTCATTATTTCATATAGCACAATAGTAGTTTATTACCTTAATCTACCATAATTTTTAGTCATTCCTAAAATAAAAGCATCCCTTTAGGTTTCAGTGCTTTGCCAGTACAAAAAGGTCTACTTGTGTCTGTATAGGACTTTTTTTTTCTCTTTTTTTAATCTTTCTGGGGTATAGGCCTAGCAGTCAAAGGGTATGCATTGCTTAGTAACATTTGGGCACAGTTCTAAATTGCCTTCCAGGGTGGTTGTACCAGTTCACAACTCTATCAACAATCCATCAATGTACCAGTTTTACTGCAACTCCTCCAACATTTATCATTTTCTCTTTTTTTTCTTAACTTTGTCAATCAGATCAGTATAAGGTAGAACTTCAGAGTTGCTTGAATTTGTGTTTCTCATCAGTGATTTTGGAACATGATTAATATGAATATGAATAGATGATTTCTTCCCTTAAGATATGACTATTCACATCCTTTTATCATTTATCAGTTAAAGAATGATTTTTATTCTTATAAATTTGAATCATTTTCTAATACATCTTGGAAATGTGACCTTTCTAAAGAAACTTGGGACAAACATTTTTTCCTACTTAGCTGTTCACCTTCAGAATAATGTTTTAAATGTGAAAAATGCATAGATTACAAAGTAAAACAATTATATTGAAATATAGTTATCAAAAAGGAACCCTTATTCAAGAAGACATAACAATCAATGGTGCTGAATGCTATAGAAAGGTCAAGATTGGTAGGACTGAGAAAAGATCTTAATATTTGGTTGTTTTTTTTTAACCATTGGAAACTGGGGGAGCAGTTTAATTTCAGATATGAGGTTAGAAGTCAGACTTGAAGGACCCTCAGGAAGAGAGGAAGAAAAATGGAGTCAACAACTGAGAAAGAGAGGAAATGTAGAAGGAAATGGCTAATGGGAAGGCACAGTTTAATAAAAGATTTTTAAAAGAATATCAGATAATTAAATATGTTTGCAGGTAGAGAGGAAGACCCTAGTAAATGGGGAAAGATTGAACACTACAGGGAAATAAAATATGATTACAGGGACAATCTGCTGGAAAAACTAGGAAGGGATGACATTAAGGGTACATGTAGGGGAGATGGCCTTAAAGAGAAGTACTACTTCATTATAAAAATAAGGGAGAGAAAAGTGGGAAGTAATATCAATATACTGTAAGATGAAAAGAAAGAAGTAGGATTTCACTTTACACGATCTCTATTTTCTCAGCTGTTTAGATGGAGAAGGAGAAGGTATTCAAAGTTAAAGCATAAAAAGAAGGTGTGGGACAGCTTCTGTGGGAACTCAGATAGAAAATCCGTTAAGGAAGAGTTAAAGGATTACTTGGTTGAAATGAGCAGCCATTGACAATTAGATCACATTAATATGTAGTGGATTGAGTCAGCTTATTTAAATGAATATTAGTTAAACATTTAATTTTAACCCCCCAGAGGCAATGCTATAGTGGACGTAGAGTTAAGAATGACCTAGGGAGGTTCAACTCTGATCTTTTAAACTTACCATCTCTAACTATGTGCAGGTCATTTAACTTGACTGAATCTTAATTTCCTCGAGTAAAATGGGAAT
This sequence comes from Pseudocheirus occidentalis, assembly GCA_028646575.1. Classification (NCBI taxonomy): domain Eukaryota; kingdom Metazoa; phylum Chordata; class Mammalia; order Diprotodontia; family Pseudocheiridae; genus Pseudocheirus; species Pseudocheirus occidentalis. The sequence goes on along the minus strand of CM053593.1, from coordinate 325,877,064 downwards.
GATAATACTTTCACTATCTACTTCAAAGGTTTGCTTTGAGGAAAGCATTTTGTCTATCATAAAGTTATAGATAAATATGAGTTAGGGTTATAGTTTGTTTCATGGATACTGGGTTTGCCTCCTGTGTTAGTAAGGTCTTTGAAGGCATGAATAATTAGACCGCTTCTGTGTTGCCTACAGTGCCTAGCACAGTTCTGGGAACATCCATGGAACTCAGCAAATCCCTGGTAGTTGGTTAAAGATGGTAAACCAGACTTAACAATACACAACTGTGTTTCTGTTGATGACTGACTTTTGCTGAATTCCAGGTCTTTAGTGGAGAAAATATGTTTTCTTTCCTCTCCTGGCCCAAACGGAGTTACCAGTTAGCTGTCCAACTCTTTGCACTATTCTCAAGGGTGACTCCAATTTCTTTTTTCTTCTGACTTCTCTGTATTGGTTGTTCTCCTCCAAGGCTCATTTTCAACAAGTTGGCACCTGTGGCCTGTGCAGTTCAAACACATTTTGTTGAGCAGCTGCACCCCTGCTCAGACTTACCCACAGAAGAAGCTACAGAGGAGTCTTTTCTTTGTCGGTAATTATGAAGACTTTAAAGACTAATTCTCTATTGGGCACCTATCCAGAAAAGGTGGTAGAAAGTGACAGGTTGACGTCGGTTCCACATGAACCTTGGCACTTGGTGAGTTTGGCTTCGTTTTTCTGCAGGGCTCCTTCTATGTCCTTTATTTTCTTTAGAGAAAAAAAAATGCCTTTTTGGATGGAACAATGGATCTGATTCACAACCCTATGTAACTGTTAAAATTAACCATACCATCCATAGGAAAATACATAGGGTGAACTGAACCTCATTGTGTCTTGCTGTCCCAACAGTTTCTTGAACTCTCCATTGAAATGTCTATTTGAATCCAGTTGGCCTGATTCCTGTCTTTCAACATGTTATGAAAAAATGATATAAAGTTCCTCTGTTTGGCATTTAAAATTCTTCTCAACCTGGCCATTTTCTACCTTTACTTGGAAGCTAGGTGACACAGTGCTATATGTAGAAATGGGTCTAGAGTCAGGAAGACATAGCTCCAATCCAGTCTCAGATAATTAGGCAGGTCACTTGACCAGTTTGCCTCAGTTTCCTCATCTATAAAATGGGGATAATAATAACACCTACCATCCAGGTTGTTGTGAGGATAAAATATGTATATGTGTATACATATAACACACACACACATATATATGTACATGTATGTATAAAGTGTTTGGCACATAGCAAGCTGTATGTAAGTGTTAGCTATTATTATTATTATTATTACTATAGCTATTATTTCCATTTTTATAGTTTATTCTCCTTCATACCCTCTACAATCCAATCTTTCTGAACCACTTGTTGTTCCTTGCCCATAACATGCCATCTCCTCTGCCTTTGTACTGTTCCTCAATGCTTGGAAATCTCTTCCAAGGGAAAAAGACCTTTCCAAAGTCTCTCCAGCCACTGTCAGTCCCTCTAATGTTACCTTCTATTTATTCTCTCTCTTTTCTTTCTTTCTCTCTCTCTCTCTCTCTCTCTCTCTCTCTCTTTCTCTCTAGTAGCTGTTATCAAGTAGAGAGTTCTTTCTATGTAATTTATGTTTTCAGGTGAATTGAGTACTGATTTATTGAAGAGAGAGAGAGAGAGAGAGAGAGAGAGAGAGAGAGAGAGAGAGAGAGAGAGAGAAGGGTTAGATAAGTTGATCTCACAGATTCTTCTGTCTTGAAACTCTATGTCTAGGAGTTTCTCAAAAGTTCCAATAATTTCTTAAAGTTATACAATGAATCTTCACATCATTCCTGCCCAAAAAAGGTCAAAATGTTCATTCTGTTTGTTGAGTTGGAGATGAGATTAGAAATAAAATTTTCCTATATTTTGTGACCTTATGTAAATCATTGTCTCTGTGTCAAACCCCATCCTCTACTCAATAAAATTCAGTGGTGCCCTATTACCTTTAGGATCAACTATAAAGTGCTCTGTTATCTTTGTATACAGAAGATGTTAAATTACTGTTGTAAGCCATTGACAATAGGCCCAAAATTTAGCATTGAGAGACAAAAGTTAAATTCTTAGATAGACTTATCTGATGTATTATTATAATCCCACTGTTGTTTATTATATTTTTAGGTTTAACAGTATTGTGAAAGCACCAAGAACATTTCTAGCTAAGGTAGCACTGTTTTATTAATGATATTTTAAAAATCAATGGACGGGTGCTGACTTAATACTGGCTTATGGTTAAGCATCTTAGTGATCAAGATAACTGAAACTCATAAAAAGTCCTGTTTTCACCTAAAAAATGACACATGATGGAAATTAATTTGTGCAGCATTAACTAATAGAATTCATGACATGCCTTAGGCAAGGTACTTGGCAATTCTGGGAGCTTTTGAATTCCTAAGGAACTATGAAAAATTGCATTATGTGGACCTAAACTCATAAGAGATAACTATCAGAACATTTAATACTTCGATGGGTCTAGGACTTTATCACTGCAAACATAACTTCCATGAATGAAAATAACATTTATATGGCACTTTATGATTTATACACTGCCACATTTTAACTTCATTTCAATCCAGTGACTTAGATGCCATGAGTATTGTTATTTTTATTTTACAGATGAGAAAACTGAGGTTTAGAGTGATTAAATGACAGGACAAGACTCCAGCCTAAGCTTTCACACTATAAATCCAATGTTCTTCCTGGTATCCCTTGCTGTCTCTCTTCAAAGCCATGATACAATGATTTTCAAGTTTCCTAAAGGTTATCATTAGTGAATTCAGACCAGCTTTCTTCGAATCCATTAAGAAGAAAGGCAAAATTAGTCTAAGTACTAGCATTAGGGACTTAGTTTTTACTGAGCATAAACTAGATCCTAGATACCATGGTAGGGTTGTGTGGTCACGAGGTAGTCCCTGAGGAGCTTCAAATTTGAAACTAAGGAAACAGAAAAATAAATGTAAATAAGCAAGAACACAGGTAAGGGAGCATGCGAGCAAACTGTATGATGTTAAGTAGAAGTGCTAAGGTTTTCCTGGAGTGATTGAACTGACAAGTCAAAAAGAATTTTTTATTTTCTGAAAAAGTTTCATTCAATTCAATTAAGTTCATGTTCAAGTCATTTTAATTGAACAAGCATTTATTTATTTGTTTTGTATAATAGGTAAAATTTGTTCATCACTTCCAAATTTTGTAAAGTATTTTCCCACAACAAAATAGTGAGGTTGAAATTCATTTTTAAAAAAAATATTGGTATCCAGTGACCTAAGACAGTTTCAAAGGACTCATGATAAAAAATGCTATCCTGCCTCTAGAGAACTAACTGACGGAGTCTGAGTGCAGATAGGAGCATACTTTTGTACTTTATTTTTCTTAGTGTTTTTGGAGGGGTCTGTGTTTTTTTCACAACATGACTAAAATGGAAATGTTATATATTCCTGCATATGTATAACCTATATAAAATTGTTTGCCTTCTCAGTAACTGGAGAGGAGAGGAAGAGTGGGAGAGAATTTGGAACTCATTTTTAAGAATGAATGTTAAAAACTGTTTTATATGTTATTAGAAAAAGAAAAGATTTTTAAAATGGATATATTTTGTTTGAGTTGCCATGACTTGCCCATGAAAGCAAAAGCCCATATTTTCAATAGTAACATTTTACCTGCATTTCTGCATGACAATGAGACGTGACACCTCACTGCTTCTGATAAACTAAAAATGAATAACACAGAGAGAACAACGAAGAGGCATGTGGTGAGTTTGAGAAAGCTACAACAATTGTATAACCAATGAGGAACTCTGAAGAAAACTTAGGAGTAGGAGACATCATCTGTGAATTATAAGAGAGGAAAAGAAGATGGACTTATCTTGTATCAAGATGGAAGGATGGTGTTCCACTGTTATCCTCCTAATGTTGTAGCAGAGTAAGAAAGGCCTTCAACATAGTGGGCTTTGTTGAATTTTTGGTAGGAGTCACATAGAATAAGCTGGTAACATGAATGAATGAAAGAATGAAGTAGTTATTAAGTACTTACTATGTACATAGCACTGTGCTTAAGCAATGGGGATTCACATTTTTTAAAAATAAGGCTATCTCTTTTCTCAATTTGCTCACACTATATGTATGGAAGATTGTACATATGAAAGGTTTTGGCTATATGTCAGAGGGAAAGGTCCCATGGGCCTTAGGTTTCTGCATCAAAGCCAATGCTAATATCTCTCCTTTAATGTTATTGAGAAAGCGCTGATTTATTGAACTCCTTTCTCTAGTCTGTTGTATTGACAGAACATCAAATTTTTTATCTATTTTTTTTCTCTCCGGTACCAGATGGTTTTGATGACAGCTGCTGGTTTTATTTATATTTTGGATACAAAATCCTTATATAAAGATTTTTTTCCCTTTCAACCACTTTCCTTCTTATCCTAGATACATTAATTTTGTTTGTGTAGAAACTTTTCAATTTCATGTAATAAAATAAATAATAATAATTTATTATATTATATGTGATATGATATAATATAATAAATTATTATTATTATTAAATAAATAAATAATAATAATAAAATAAAAAGCCTATTTTTATCTTTTGTAATCACCTCTATCCCTTGTTTAAGAGAATACTTTACCTACCCATACCTGTGCAAGATATTTGATTTGATTCTCTTCATTTTTAATGGTATGATTTGCAACATCAAGATCACATATTTATTTTGAATTTATTTTGGAATATGGTATATTATATTGATCTAAGCCTAATTTTGCCCAGAATGCTTTCTGGTTTTTCTAGTAGCTGTTATCAAGTAGAGAGTTCTTTCTATGTAATTTATGTTTTCAGGTGAATTGAGTGCTGATTTATTGAATTCCCTTTTCTGGTCTGTTCTATTGGCAGAACATAAAATTTTTTAATCTATACCAATTTATCCAGTACCAGATGGTTTTGATGACTGTTGCTTGATAATATGATTTGCAGTCTGGAAGTGTTATTCCCCCCTGCATCCCTACTTTTTTTTTCATTATTTCACTTAATATTATAGATCTTTTATTTGTCCAGATGATTTTTTTTTTTTACTGTTTTATTGAGTTCTATGAAATACCCTTTGGATAATTTGTTTAATTTATCATTAAAACTATAAATTAACTTCAGTAATGTTTTCTTTTTTATTGTATTGGAACAGCCCAGTCATGATCACTCAATATCCTCCTGCTATTAAAGTTGTTCTTTATTTCTTTAAGGAATACTTTGTAATTGAATCTACAGAAGTACTTTGAGTGTTTGGCAGATGGATCCCAAGGTATTTTATGCATTTTGTAATTGTTTGTAATAGACATGTCCTTTCGTGGTATTACCTCTTAGATTTTGTTATGATTATATAGACATGCTGTTGATAGTTTGGTCTTTATTTTGTAATGGTAATGGAATTTAAAGATCCCCCTGTATTGGCTTGGTTTTCCTGTTGAGTGTTAAAACCCAGAGCTTGTGAATCCCGCTTGTGGGATGGACTTGTTAACATGAAGAGAGAGGGCTGAACTGGGAAGATCTGGTGCTGTGGATTTTAGAGGGGGGACAAAGCAGAGAAAGCCAGAAGGACTTTTGGGGAACAGTATTGTGGAGGCAGAGAGAGAGAATTGCTGGGGGCCAGAGTTGCTCAGAGAAAGACTGCTGAGGGCCAATTGGAGCAGCCCAGGACTTTTGAGAATTGCCACCCAGAGTTGCAGAGAACTAAGGAGGCATGGCTATGATGCTGGTATTTTGTCTGTCTGTTTTGATGTTATTTTGCCAGATTCATCTGCTGATGAAGGACAGTACTGCTATTGTAGAGGTCCTGGAAACTTGCTGTTGGTTCAGAAGCCCTGAAGGAGGATTTTCTTGTTGTATGTTTA
>CM053593.1:325814921-325870663 GCA_028646575.1 Pseudocheirus occidentalis | reverse complement strand
AGGAACAGAGATTGTTGAGAACTTGCCTCCTGTCAAAATGAAGGAAGGACCTTTCCTTGAGCATTGAATGCTGTGATGATATCTTAACCTTGTTGTAGCTTAAGGGTAGATGGCCTTTTGTGCTCTCCTGCCCCTTTTGAGGAAGTGCTTGGTGTTAATGGATGGTATTGTAATTCAGTTGTGATCCAGGGGTGGGAAACTTTTGACTTTTTGTGCTCTTGGACTGACCAAATGAATGTACTTTGTTTATGACTGGAAACTAATCTCCATTTGAGAAAAGAGACCTGTGACTGACTAAATGATTGTACTATTCAGGGGTGGAGTAGTACTTGGATTGAAGTGAGAACTTGCTAAATGAATGAGTTATACTATATTTCGATTTTCTCTGTTCTGTAAATGTTTTGCCTTAATCTGTCACTGAATAAATGGCGTTTGCTATCCTGGTATGCTGAACCTTGGAAGTTGTCTTTGCTTGGCATTACAATTTTTTAGCCTGCAACTTTGCTGAAATGACACAGTGTCTCATTTCACATCTTTGCTCTCTAGGATTTACTAAGTTAAATCCTCATGTCACCAGCAAATAAGGATTATTTTTACCTATATAAACTGAAAAATTAATGCATAATGTGTACAAAGTAAATGCAAAAAAGCGGGGAGGATAACGAATATTAACAGTAGAAAAACAGATTAGAGCTTGGTTGTACAGGGCTTTAAATGGCAAACAGAAGAGTTTTACTTTATCTTAGAAACAAAAGGGAACCACTGAAGTTTCTAGAGCTCTTGAGTGGGGAAATGACATAATCAGAGTCCTTTAGGAATATCAGTTCTTAGATTTAGGAATATCCATTTCACTGTGTGAAGGAAGGGTTAAAGAGGGGAGAAACTGGAGCTAGAAAATCAATTGCAATGGTCCAGGCTAGAGGTGACAAGGGCTTGAACTAGGATTATGTGATGGGACAGATACAAGAGGTATTACAGATATGGGGTAAAGAGAATGAGTGATAGTGAAAAATTTAGAATAATTGTTAGGTTACAAACCTCGGTAACTAGAAACTGGGCAACTGATGATATGTGCAACTGAAATATGAAAGTTAGAAAGAAGCGTTAAGAGGAGGGTGGGAATCATTTTTACTTTGGACATGTTGAGTGTCATATGTCTATGTTGTATCCAGGCAAGTTGATGGTACAGGTCTGGAAATCACATGGATGAGGACTGTGTACGTGTGTATATGCACATATGTGTATATATATGTATATGCAAATACATGTACATGTATATCAGAAGGGTGAGAACTGGAGATTATGTGATATATGCATGTATATGTGTGTGTGCATGAATGCATAATCCTTCTGATTTCCAGATCTGCATGATACACTTGCCTTGCAACATCACTACCTGGATGCAACATCGGCTTGTGAAACTCAACATATCAAAAGAAAAATTGTATGTGTGTGTACATGTATGTATGCATACATACACACATGTGTGTCATCTGCATATAGATGATAATTAAACCCAAAGAACCTGATCGGCTCAGTGGAGAATATTAATTTTAAAAGGAAGGGTGTCTCTTTTTCCAATTGGTAAACTTTCTTTTCATATTTTTATTGGATTCCTTTTTCCCCCTAATTTTTGTGATGCAATATTACTATGCTATAAGAAATGATGAGTTCAGAAAGTTTGTAACTCAAAATCTCACAGAAATTAATGATATAAACTTAAAATAAACAAAAGTAAAAAAAAAGAAATGATGAACTCAATGATCTTAGAAAAGTATGAAAATAATGAAGAGCAAAGTGAGCAGAACCAAGAGAATATTATATACAGGAACAGGAATATTGTTTTAAGAATGACTTTGAGTGACTAGGTCATTTTGACTATTATAAATATACAAATTGAAAATAAAGGAAGTATGAATAAAGATGCTATCTCTGCATAGAAAGAGCTGATAAATAGAAGTATGTATAGAATAATTTCATACATGCATGCATGTGTGTACATATATGTATATATGTACACAAACACATATATCTATGTATACATATGCATGTGTGTATACATAAACATATACATACATATATAAATATGTAGATATACATATACACACCTATTTGTGTTTAATAGTAGCCATCTGTAGGGCAGGGGGAGGGGGAGGGGAAAAATAAAAAAGAAATTTACAAGATAAATTTATTATATATTTAAAAGAAATAGCAAACTATCCACAATAGATTTGCAGTTTCACATGCAATCATTTAAAAAATTATACTGTGTTATGTAAATATTTTTTATTCCATAAATTAAAATAAAATAAAATTTTAAAAAATTGTTAAAGGAGGGATGTGGTGTTACAGAGAAGAGAGTGAGGAGGAAGAAGAGCAGGATAAAAACAAGTTATTGGTCATTTTTTTATTTAGTAGGATGTTGGGATATGAAAGTCAAATGTTAGAGGTCAAAGTAGAAACTGTTGGTCAGAAAACTGAAACATCAACTATAAAGGAGAATGGATTGAAAGTGTGTAAATAGGGGCGGCTAGGTGGCGCAGTGAATAGAGGACTGGCCCTGGAGTCAGGAGTTCAAATCTGGCCTCAGACACTTAACACAAAAACTAGCCACGTGACCTTGGGCAAGTCACTTAACCCCAACTGCCCTCCAAAGAGCAAAAATAAAATAAAAAAAAATAAAAAAACTTAAAAAATAAAAGAAAGCGTATATATAAAAAAAAATTTGGAATAAACTTGCACAAGCAATGGTGGAAATTCCCTTCCTGAGGGATCTTTAAAGGTGGGCTGTGTTGTCATCTGTCACATATCACCTATCTGGAGAGGCTCCAGAAGATAGAAGAATAGAATAGATGAACCTGTAAAGTGCATTCTATCTTAAGAAGCAATGAAAAGAGTAAAGACAACAATGCACAATTGAAGTGTTCAATCTGGCCATACACCTTGCTTCATATTTTGAAATGATTTAAGTATGACAACAGCAAGCTTTAGCGTTATCAGATGAGGACTACTTCCTTCAGTCCCCTATTTTTAATATTTCAATAACTTAGAACCCTCCTACACACAGTATTGAAATAGTTGGACATGACCCAATAACCAAAGGGAACAAGAGTGATGGAATGGGTAAGAGACATGGAAGCTCTCAACAATCATTCACTTCATGTAGTCAGATGGAAGGACTTGACTGTCTAGGGTATCTTGGAGTCTTGAGTACTCAGTGGGACAATCACTTCCCCTATTATTCCTAGAGAATGGAGCTTCAGTAATTGTTAAGTCATTACAGAAAATTTCAAAGGAGAAGAAGAAAAATTGAGACAAATAGCCTGTTCTTTTATCTTGTACACCTGTTTCAAAACTTTTCTTATTCCAAGCTTATCCTTAATGTTAGTGGTACCAGAGCAGTCAACTTAATTAATCACAGCCTTGAAGGCATTTGCCAAACTTAACACTCCTGAAAGAAAGCTTAAATAGAAAAATGATTTTAAAACCCTTAAAGTCTCTGGGCAAAAGAAAGGGTTTGTTTGGGGGCTTGGGGGTTGGGAGTGGTGAGCTAAATTTTTTTTCTTGGACTTTTTCACTGTCTGAGTCCTAGAAAAGGACATTGTCTTGAGAAAAGTTAGTTATTTCCACATGCTTACTGAAAACTTACTTGGCTTTTTTTTTTTTTCAGAATCAGTCATTACAGCTTCAAAAGTTAGGTGAAACCTAACTTCGTTAAAATCCTCATGAAGTTTTGTTGCAGTGTATGTTATCCAAGTTCTACCCAAAGCTTTGTTATATAATGGATCTATGATTTCCTCAGTGAGCTAATGATATAAGCCCATATGATAAATGGTTGGGAACTTAGTTGTGGAATTGCCTGAGGCTCAGTTGTAGTGGGCTCAGATCTACTAGAAGTCAAAAAGTGTGTGTGTGTGTGTGTGTGTGTGTGTGTGTGTGTGTGTGTTGGAGTTGGGTGGTGTTAAAGGTTAATTTGAATGAAGGTCTTTGAGATTTTTAAAATGCCAAGTTCTTTGAAGACAGTTTATAAAATGGATGGATGGATGAATGAATGAATGTATGGATGAATGAATGTATGGATGAATGAATGAATGAATGAAAAGGCATTTGTTAAATGCTATCTGCAAAGCACTGGGCTAGGCACCAAAGGTATGAACAGAAAAACAAGGCAGTCTCGGTTCTTGAGGAGCTCACATTCTAATCCAGGTAAAACAAAACATATAGGAAGTTTCACCTACAAGCCATTTGTAACTAATCCTGTGAGTTGGAATGATTGTGAGTAAAAATGGTTCAATATGCACTTTACTGTATACTATATGTGACTAAAATATCGATTTCTTAAAAAAATGGGATGGGGGTGGGAGGAATGTAGACTAAGCAAGTATCACACAGCAGAAGCCTTTTTCCTGGCCTGGGCAATCATGGTATTTCACACAGCCTAGCATCATTATAATGCTGAAGAACAAATTTTCTTTTTAGGGGCATAGAAGCTTGGTGACACAAAAAAAAAATACTAGGAGACAGGGGGTGATGTAAGCCAAAGGGCAGTGGCATCAGGAGAACCCATGCCTAATCCCAGCTCTTCCACAAATAGGGCTTATGATTCTTAAATAAGTCATTTAACCTCATGTAATAGTAATCAGTTTATCAGATACTTAGCACTTAGTAACTTAGGGCTAAGTATTGAAGGTATGAGCCCTGTCCACTGCTGAGAAGGTATGAACTCCCCTGTTGACTTGGAAGAAGGCTATTGGCTGAGACAGGAGGCCAGTGCTGTATATAAAGAAGAATTCTAGAGACAGAGAGAGAGAATTGGAATTTGCTCCTCGTGAAGGAAGATTCATGGAGATTGAAGCCAGGGGAGAGAAAGAGAGAGAGAGACAGAGACAGAAAGAGACAGAGACAGAGAGACAGAGAGAGAGTTTCTCTCCCAATATCTGGAAGCTGACTGAGAACCGAACTGGAATTTTCCTGAGACCAGAATCTGGTGAAGGCCAAACAGAAGGCCAATATTCCTTCTGGGTCCTAGAGTCAGCTGAACCGATGGAAGACTGAAGAAGCATGACCAGAATAAGACTTTATTTATTCATGGCCTGTCTGATCCTTGAATTCCAGGCAAGAGAAGTGGTGAAGGGTTTGAGATGTGCTGAACCCTGTGAACTTCAGTGTGTGCTGGGGATTATCCTGAGGACTGGACAAGGACCTGGGAGCTGTCTGCTTCTGAATCCAAGTAATTGTTTGGCAAATTCAGGAGGGAGCTGGAACCATGGAAGGGGACCCAGGAAATCGGAGAGACCACCCAGAGTCAAGATGAAGAAAAGGCCTCCTCTTGGACTAAACTGAGGTTTGCTGGATACCAGGGGATGGAAAGCTTGTGTAGTTTTCTAATGACTGTATTAGTGACTAATGATATTGAGTAATTGATAATCTAGCTTAGTGACTGACTGCTTATTAACTGATTAAGTTAATGGTTGCCCCATGAGTGGAAGATTGATATATTGTGAATTGATTGTTTGAATCTTTAAGTGAAAATGGTTTCCCCATTAGGTGATTATTCTTTTGTTCCTTGTTCTATATGTTGTGGCCACTGTAGCGAAAACTGTGTGGCCATTCTAATGTTAAGCTGTTATGAACACTATATTGTGACTTTCTGTGATAAGATGTAATATTGAGAGTATTATATTGTGAATATTGTACTGAACCTTGATCTGTAATGGAATAAACAGTGTGTTCACTATTACTGTGTTATCTGAATCTTAAAAGCTGTCCACAGTAGCATTCTTTCGGGAATCTGCTGGTGCTTGGCTTTACACCTCAAAGCTGAGGTTTTCTCATCTATAAAGGGATGGGATTAAAATAGATGGTCTTAAGCATTCTTTCCAGCTTGAGTACTCTGGTTCTAATGTAATTCTACCTTTCTTTTCTCCCTTGGCAGTTCCTTCCTCATGCTTTCCAAGACATGGAGAAAGAGAGATCTAAAAAAGAGGATGAATAATAATAGTTAGCACTCATGTAGTGCTTTGTGGTTTACAGAGAGCTGTACATGATCTCATTCGATGCTCACAACCACCCTGTGAGGTTGGTGCTGCTTATTGTCTTCGTTCTACTGATGAGGAAACTGAGACTGAGATCAAAGGACTCACACAGCTAATGTCTGAGGCCAGAACTGAACTGAAGTCACAACATTCTATATACACTAGGCCACCTAGCTCCTTCCCTTGCATAGACTATAGGCAAGTATACACCTCCTTTTTCTTTGCAAGAAGAACAAAGGCACGGGGATTTCACTAAAACCAACCGACCAAACAAACAAACAAAATACTGACCTGAATCCTTGGATCACTGGGATATGAGTATATGATAAGGACTTTTAATTTGAAATATATATTCAAAGTGAGGTGAAAAAAGCATTCTACTCAAGCCTCAGGACGAAATTAAGCAATGATTGATACCAGTTAAAGATTAATGAGAAAGTTATCAAATTGTACTTAGGTGTTTGCTTTTCTTTAATGCCTTCTGTCAAAGCTCTGCCAGTTGTGGCAGGAGATGAGTTAATGGCCAGCAGCTGCAGCTGCTACCAGGGCTGGGTGGAGATTATTTTATTAACTTGTTGTAAGAGGAAATAATTTCATGTGGGCACTCTGCAGAAACTTTTTGTGGGAGGCTAATGCATTTCACTTAAATGGAAGAAACAGGAAGTTTGAAGTGAGCCAAAAATCACAAATCCAGAGGAGTAGGATGGTTAGGAGCCCAAGCACATCACTGCATCTAATGTGGCTAAATGCCAACCAGAAGGTACAAACAAAGCTGGACAGGGCAGGTAAACAGGAAAACCAAGAGTTACACATGTGAAATAGCCAAGATGACTCAAAATTCAATCACCAACCAAGAGAAGTTGTCACATGAGAAGAGATGACAATAGATGTCTTTTTGACAGAACCTTGAGACAAACTAGACACACTGCTCTCACGTCTTAAATCAACCATGAGGGCAGCTGGGTGGCACAGTGGACAGAGAACTGGTCTGGAATCAGGACGACCTGAGCTCAAATCCATCCTTAGACACTTACTAGCTGCGTGACCCTGGGCAAATCACTTAACCCTGATTGCCTCAAAAAAAAAAATCAACCATTACATGGGAAGCATGAATCCTAATGCTTTGCTCTTTCCCATATCCTTAGTGCTAGTGCCTTGTCTCTTGATCATCTCCAGTTTGCTCTGTACATATCATTCATACAGAGTTGTTTGTCCATTGTTTCCCCATTAGATTGTGAGCTCCTGGAGATCAGAGCCCAGGGATTTTTATTAGCTTGTTTGTTCTTTGGGGTGGGCCAGTTGCCTTCCTTTGTGTCCCCAGTGCTTAACACAATGTTTGACACATAGTAGGCACTTAATTAATGGTTGTTGAATGTTGACCATCAAATTTGTTCTTGACATCTTAAGTGACGAAATAAGTAGTTGCTGAAAAATACCTGAATCTCTCTCAATTAAACATACATAAAGGAAAGCTGACCGTTTCCTCCATGGCATCGGAAGTGAAGTGCCTCTGTTCTCCTGGTGGCAAGGTATTTTCATTGCAGGCAATGTGCTAGGAGAAAATAACTAGCCTCTTGAATGCTGACTTTTTAAGGGCCAGAATATAAAGTGCCAAAAAGTGTCACAAGACACAGTAAAAACATCCCCCACTTCCACAATAGATTCTTTTGGCTCCTGACCATCAGTAATTTCTGCTTCAAATCTTACTCAACTAAGTGCGCTTTGTAATTTGTAGGACTTCTTTTTTTTTTTGTATTTTCCTGTTTCTTCTTTCTCTTTGTTTTCTTGGGAATTCAGCTGCTCTTCTTCTATGCACAGGATTTTTGTGTTTGAATCTACCAAACCACACAATCCTTATTCCATATTTGAAATGAACTCTACGTCTTATGATACTTTTTGGCATTTATCCTTACGAATATTTTGTTGTTGGTTTCCTATTAGCTCTGCATGGCCACTTTCATATATAATTTGACCACAACATATCACTGAGAAAGAATGCTTTGTAATGAATCTTTAAAAGGATGATTGCCTACCAGGTTGTACCCCTCTACTTTGTGTTTGCAGGTACTCTGTGACTGTTTCTTGTGTGTTTACTACATGGTAAATAAAAGACTTAATTGAATGCCCAGCTGGAATTAAGAATATGTAGAAAAGGCTCCATTGTAGAGCCTGTATCTTTTCTTTTCTTTTCTTTTTTTAAATTATTTTTTTATTGACTTGTTTGTTTACTTTTAGTTTACAAGATTAGGTTCCAGAATCACTTGAGTTTCAGATTTTCTCCCCTTCCTCCCCCCCCCCCCATGGTGGCATACAATCATGTATAGGAGCTGCAAACTCTTTCATATTGTACAATAGTCTGGTTGTATAGAAGCATTGGAACCAATGAGTGAACAATGGGAAAAAAGAAACAAAACCAAACATAGAAAAGAACGATAGTATGTATTGCTTCAATCTCCATTTAAACTCTGGTCTTTCTAGATCTTTCTCTGAATGTAGACATCTCCTTCCATCCTGAGACTTGTAGAGTTGTCTTTTAACTGTGTGTTGCTGAGAAGAGTCCAGTTTATCAAGGTTGGTTGTCACACATATGATGTATCTGTGACTGTGTATAAATTATTCCTGGTTCTGGAGAGCCTGTATCTTTTCTTTCTCTCCTAATGGTCAAGAGATGTAAGGATGACTCCCTAACTCCAGAAGGCTGGTGGGAAGATGACTTTTCCAATGCCAGTACAAGGAATAAGTACATAGTCTCCTAGGAAAATCTGTGTCTGGGATAGAGAAGCTCCTATTTGTGTCTTGGTACAAGTTCTTGTGAGATTTTGAAAGATTTGAAGAGCTATAAGAAGTCCATTGGTGGAATTGAAGATTGATCTAGTCCTGAGGAGTGACCTAATCAACACAGCCCAGCAGAGTCTCCCTGGCAGTTGAGAAACTATGGTCTACAAGCAAAAGTGCAATTCATTCATTGGTTATACTGTTCCCAAAAGTGCACGTGGTGGTGGAAATGGCTATAGCAAGTACTCCAGGAACTGAGGTGGTAGACAAAGGAACTTCCCCAGTTTAGGAGGATATTTTGGTATTTGTGATCTTAAACTTTCTTCTTAATAAATAACTCTTTGTAAATACTAGTTGATATGAATTAATTAATTGTCATTGAGGGGAACTGACTAGAATGGCAGCTCAAGTTGATATCCTGGAAGAATTCCATCACTTTTCAGTGTACCTCTTAGGATCCTAAGTAGAGTAATATAGCCTAACTGGAGATTCATCCTACAGTGAAATTGAGGTTGGAAGAATAAGATCAAAGTCATGGGTTACATATAGTTTTGTATTCCATAATCTATTAAGCTTTTTAATGTTAGAATTTGACATTTTATAAAATAGATAGTTGAAGTCTCTTGATTCATCTTCTGGTTATAATTTATTATAATTTATTTTTAATCTTCCCTGTCTCATTTCTCTCAGCCGTTCCTACTCCTATACAATTTTATAATTTAGTTCCCCAATCACATCTGTTCACTTTGATGCTCAAATATAGTAGCAGAATATAAACAGTGTGTGTATATAGGCACAATACTAGATATTTCTAGTTCTTCTTTCTATAAAAGTTCGCCAAAGAAGGCTGAAACTCAAACCCTGAATGGTAATTTTCAGAGTGCTGATACAATGCACGCCTACAATTTAGTGATTTATTTCTTCTTCAGTCTATTTGATTTCCTCTCAGTCTTCTCCTCCAAGTTATCATCAATGCCTCTGCCAGTTATCTCCAAGCTGTTTTCAGATTTATCTTACTAGGCTGTTTTCTTTTGTTGGTGTTTTAACATTTTAGAATCCTAAGAGAAAAGTCTGGCCCTATATTTCTTAAAAATCTCTTCTTCCATTTCAGGATAAGTCACTTAACCTCTGTTTGCCTTATTCTAGAGGAGAAGAAACTAGCAGACCACTCTAGTCTTTGACAAGAAAACCTCATGGACATTGGTGTGCTATGGCCCACAGGTTCATGAAGAGTCAGACATGACTAAAGAACAATATTACTGCATTGTTTTTTTTTAAACACTAATTTTTTATTTTAAATAAAAATATTTTTATGTTAACAAAAGCTTTTTTGTGAAATGATTATGTATTCAAATAATTTTTACTGGAATATGAGGACTTTAAATGTAGAAAATTTTTTAAAAATACTCCATGGCTAGATGAGAGGGATAGGCTGAATAATAAACATAATGATAGATAGGCTTGCTTATATGGGAAACATTACTCTGTTATTTATGTTGAAAAGGTTGCAAGAGAATAAAAACTGTAACCTTGTGAAAAATAAACAGAAATAATCACCAAAACAGATGGACACTTTCTAATCCCCACTGGTCACAGGCAAGATTTTACTCATGTTTTCAAATGATCTTCTCTCTCTCCAAACAGGGCCATCAAACAAAATCTGTTTTTCCTAAAGGAACTCCAGCTGTTGGCTCTGCTTCTTCCTGTCGATTCCTTTATAAGCTTTGATCAAAAAGTCACTTTCCCCACCCTCCCCACCCCCATTGGAACTGAATTCACTGAGCACTTCCTGACAAAGTTTCACTTACTAGAATTTATCTTTAAGTTATGAAGACAGCTTCTTTCAAAATTAAATCACTCCCTTCAAACCCTTTATCTAGGCCTAAAAATAATGCCGAGGGTCACAAAAGTAGCTTGTTAACTGCAACAAAAAGGTACTTGGCCCACAAGGAATACTGAAGGGGCTCTTAAGTTTTGCAGACCTAAACACTGACCCTCTTTGTTTTCTCATAGACCTGACGTCTCTTTTTAGGTCCTTCTACACCCCACCCCCTCCCACCTCAAACACAAATGCCTCTTCTTTACTTATCACTAAGGTGGATAAGGAGAGGCTGGTAGGTCCAATACCTGTGAGCAATCTTTCACAATCAAATAATGAATGGATTTGTTGGGGGAAGAGGAGGGGAGGGGAAGGAAAGAAAAAGGGCAACTCTATAAGGAAATTAATTTAGATTTTAAGTTCTTTGGGGGTGATTATCTGCAGTGGGTGAGGAAAAACCACTTGTAACTGTCTTTTAACAGTCCTTTCTCTTTTGACCCTATCCTCTGGTATTTCAAGCAAATAACAGACCAGACCATTACCTACCAAAGTATTTTTGACAATTTCACCACGTGAATGCCTGAAATCAGTCAACCAATCAAGAAGCCTTTGTTAAGGGCCTACCATGTTCAGGTACTGTGTTAGGGCTGATGACAAAAAAGAAACAGTCCCTGGCTTCAAGGAATTTCTTTGGGGAGGAGGGGAGATGTGAAGTGGTAAGAGGGGGCAAGATGTGCACTTATAGAATATGCAAAATATATACTAAATAAATACAAGGTCATAGTGAGGGGAATGTCACTGGCAGTTGAGGGGTTCAGGAAAAACTTCCTACAGAATTGAACTGAGCTCTGAAGGACATTAGGAAATGAAGAATGGACTGAGAGTCCACACAGGATTTGATATATGAACATAAGAGGCAATGGTTTTATATCCCTAGCTATTGGTCTGGGAGATAAGGATGTTCAGAGTTCTTAGACAGGCATTAGCATTCATTGGCTATGAAATTGTGAGCAGCTCAATTAATCTCCCTTTCCTCAATCAGTCAACAACTTCTTTTGCAGTTTCTAATGAGAAAATCATACTAGATTTATGGAAAGTTATAAATGGACTCTAAAAGTTCCTTTGAAGACTGAAGACAGAAGGAGCATTATTGACCTCCAAGAGCTTACCATTTGTAGAACTAGGAACAAACAAGGACCAAGGGTACTTCATGGAAAAAGGAAATAACATGAGTTACCGTGGCTATGGTAATTCCAGTCCAATCCAATTCTAGTTACAATCCAAAAAATGTGAAGAAAAATATTATACGAACTGTAGATTTTGTGTTTTACCTTAAACACATCCTCTGATAATATGCTCCAAAGGGCGTAAAATAAATAAAATTCAGCCCCTCATTACCAATGATTAAATCATTAAAGAACTCTATTTGAAAGGGATGTTAGAAGTCATCTACTCTATACCCCCTCGTTTTGTAGATGAGGGAACTGAGGCCTAGAGAGGTTAAATGAATTGTTCAAGGTTATACAAGGAGTAAGCAATAGAATTGGGAACTAAATACAGGACATTTATTGAGTGCTTTCTATTTACAAGCAACTGGGAACACAAAGACAAACAACAACCTCAAGAAATTTCTCAGCTGATGGGCTGCTGCTTTGTACACTACCTTATTATAAATATGAGAATGTGAAAAGGGCATAGAAAATGTTCAAGGGAGAGGGATGGGAGATTTGAGGGGAGAAAGAGCATGTTTGTTGGGAAGAATCAGGGAAAGCTTCATCAAACACATGGCACCTAAGCTGGGTCTTGGTGAGCAGAAGTGTAAGTAAGAGGAGGATGTCAATAGTCATAGACATAAAGAGAAAGCATAGCAGTTCTGAGAGATGACCCCCACACAAGCATAAGTGGAAAAATGAGACCAGGTAGTCCAATTTAACCAACACATGAAGAGCAATAGTGTGAAATAAGGTTGGGAAAAGATGTTAGAGCTAGATAGCAAAAAGACCCGGGATGCCAAGTAGAAGATCTTATACTTTATTAGATACCCATCAGACGATCAATAAAGAATTTTGAATAGAAGAGTAGCATGGTTAGTGCTGTCAATAGGAAAATCACATGAGCAGCACTAAGAAGGATAAGAGATGGAATATGTTCAATACCAAGAGATAAGTTAGAAGGCTGTTATAATAGTGAAAAGTAATGAGAGCCTGTACTTGTATGATGGAGGTATGAAAGCAAAGGTGGGGATAAATGCAACAGGTTTTGAAATTGCTTGAATATAGGAATAGGAGAGAAGGAAAGGACAAAAGATAAATGTGATTTTTAAGCCTGCGTGGCTGGGAAAATGTTGGTACTGGCACACGGTAGATACTTAATAACTGCTTCTTCTTAACTGACTCACTGATACCAACAAGAAGAACAAGGAAATTAGATGATGAGAGCAGGGATGATGAGGTCAGATCTTGATATTTTGATTTTGAAGTATTAAGAGAACATTTGGAATAAAGATGCCTACTAAGTAGTTGGAAATGTAAGAAGAGACCTTAAGGGAAAGGTTAAGGCAGTCATGTATAATGATTAATTATACAATAGATGAATAGGTTCTGATACTATATATCAGTTGATTAAATGAAGCCATGAGAATCCTTGAGATCAACAAGGGAGAAGGTCTAGAGAGAAGAAAGCTCAGAATAGGGTTCTTGAAGAATGTGGAACCATCAAAGGAGACCAAGAAGGAACAGTCAGAAATGTGGGCAAATAATCAGAAGAAAACAATGTCAAAGAAATCAAAGAAAGAGGACTCAATAGCAGCAAATGTTATTGAAATTTCATGAAGGTTAAGGACCAAGGACAGACATTGGACGGTACAATTAGAAGGTCTTTGCAAGCAATTTCAGTGGATGGAACAGAAGACAGATTACAAGGAGTTGAGGAATGAGTAAAGGACAGGAAAATGGAGATAACATAATATCTCTTTCTAGATGTTTTGCTGTTAATAGAAAGTAGAAATAGGTTAATAGTTTGTGGAAGTAGCAGAGTTAATAGAAAGGTTTAGGGAAATTCTGTTTTTCTTTTCATTTTTAGGGCAGGGTAGGCATGAAAATGTTTTTAGGCAGAAGGCAAGGAGCCAGCAGACACGGAGCCATTGAAGATGTAAAGGGATAGGGTTGGAGAGGGAAATCAATAGAGAGTTTTAAAGTATCCCCATCAACTTTGTTTCATTACATTTTAAAAATCACATAACTTTACCTGGATTTTTCTGTTTCATGAGAAGAAGAACAGTTCCCTTAACTTTTCTGCTATATCCATGGGTGTTCAGAGCCATAACTATGAATGATCAGGGTAGGAAATTTAAAATGTGAGCGATTCTAGGGTGTACTTGCTCTCCTAGCTGCCCTTCTCCTCCCAGGAGCAGCTTCATCCTGGGACATGCTTCCTCTTCTCTCCTCCCCTCCCCCAGAAGTCACTCCCTAAATGAGCCTAGATTCTCCACCACCCTCACTTGCCCCAGGTGAAAAATTACCAGGAACAGCTCAGAACCTATTCATCTACTGTACAGGGTTGTTGTAAGGGCCAAATGAGATCATGTACATAAAGCTCTCTGTCAACCTCAATATAATACGTAAAGTTCAGCTATTATTACTTTCATTACTCTTGTTAGTGATACTTTTTATGCTGTCTAGAAAATAATAACCTTATTTGACAAACATTTATCATTGCTTCTAACTTCAAGCACTATGCTAGGTACTAGGGATGCAAAGACAGAAATTCCCAGATCCTACCTTTTACTGTAGGGAAAGGTACAGTAAAGAATAGGAAGGATACAGAGCATATGCAGGTAAATAAATACAAGGCAATCAGAGGAGGAAGAACACTGATGACTGGAGGACTCAAGAGTGGATAAGACTAACAACAGTTGGAGGTATCGTTCATGTAACTCTGTGGGTTTGTGGATAAATTTAGTAATGCCCTAGCAACCTAGAACTGACATAGAGAGGGTCATTCCAAAAAAACCAAAATAAAATCCCTTAATCTTCCAAACAACTAAAGATTATCCTCTACTGAAATTCAAATTTTATTTTTATTTTAACCATTTTGAAAGGAATTTTTCTAAAATGCATGATACAATAAAATAAAATTATATGTATTATATACTTCTAAACAAAGAACACTGAAAATAATTTAACCTTTTCTTGATAACTCAAGGATTAGGATTTGAACTCAGGTCTTCCTGACTCCAGGTCAAGCCCTCTCTATCCCTTGTGTCACCTAACTTCCTTGCTATGGTGTTGTCTGCTCACTGACCTTAGATTAGCATGCTTTCAGAATTTTTATGTCTTCAAATAAGTTTTCTGCCTCCTCTCTGTTTGTTGGGCTCTCATTATCATGTCTTACTGCTTTCAGGGTGCTAACCTCTAACAACCTCTACTCAAATCCACATTCCCCTTGATATACTTGAACCTATTATTAAAGGATTAGCTTTGCCAAACTGAAGAAATCAGGAAAATCACCGAGGGTCCAGAAATTCGACCTCATACCAAGACCCTGACTGAGAGACCAAGAGACTCAGACACAAGACCTCTCAAACAACCAGACATGAGACTCACCGGACAACAGCATCCCATCCAGAAATAAGACAACTGGCCCAATCAGGAGACAAGTGGATTCTCCACATGAAGGGTATATTCTCCCTGTGCATTATCTCCTGTCATCTCAAAAAGGAGTCAAAAGAACTGCCACTGAAGGCATTTCCATTAGGTTCCTGGGGAATGGATCACCAGGCATTGTTAGAGCCAGAAACTTGACCTGATTCCACCATTTCCCTGATGTTTGACAGAATTAATTGATGCTTCCCTCCAATATTACAAGGTTCTTAAGAGCAGAATCCCCAGTCAACTTATAGATTCATGTTGTTTGGCTAGAAAATGCCAATATCCTCTTTTTAATAAGATGAAATTGAATAGAAACAAATGTAAAGTCTTATAGCTTGATTAAAAAAAAATCAATTTCGCAAGTACAGCATGGAAGAGGTTGTTAAACAGTATTTTGTCTGAATGTTCTAGAACAGGGGTTCTTAATTTTTTGCATACTAGACCCTTTTGGAAGCTGAATAAAGACTATGGATCATTTGTAAAATAACATTTTTGATTCATATATTTTTTAAATTAATTACAAAGAAAACCAATTACATTAAACATAATTATCAAAGGATTTTCAAAAACAAAATCACAGATATAGGTTAAGAACTCCTGTTTCAATGAACTACAAGCTCACTATCAATTAGCATTGTGATGTGGTAGCTGGAAAAGTTAATATGATTTTGAACTCCACAAAAGGAGTTAGAGCATCCAGGAAAAAGGAAGGAATAGTTCTACTGTTCTCTGTCTTGGTCAGACCACACCTGGAGTAATGTGTTTATTCCCTGGTGCTACAATTTAGAAAGGGCCTTACCTTATCAATAGAAGGTAAAGAGTATTAAGAAGAGGTCAATCAGGATGATGAAAGACCTTAGGTCAATGTGATACAAGGAAAGCCTGAAGCTAATGTTGGAGTGTTTATACTGAGAAGATTCAGAAAGGTGCATTATAGCAATCTTCATGTAAACATTTGAAGAGGTGTCTTGCAAAATGGATTCAATTTGCTCTGTTTGGCCCCAGAATGCAAACTAGAAGCAATGAGTAGTAGTAGAAGCAAATGTGCACTTGATGTCAGGGGGAAATCCTTCCTATCATTTAAAGCTCAACACAAATAGCATGAGTTTCCTTGGGAGGTTGTGTGTTTCTCTTCATTGGAGGGGGCTGGATGACTATTAGTTGGGCATGTTGATTTGTGGGGATTGTGTTTTAGGTATAGATTGGACTAGAAAACCAAAGATGCTCCCTCCAACTAAAAAATGTTAATTCCTAGAATAGCCTTCTAATTATTTCTCTTACTTCCATTCTTTTCCTTCCACCAAAATTATCTTCCTGGAGCACATGTCTGATCATATCCAACCCTTACTAAAAAAACCGGCTTCCTACTACCTCTAGGATAAAATAGAAACCCTCAGCCTAACATTTAAGTCCTTCAAAATCTGTCTTCAGGGAGCGCAGAGTCAAGATGGCAGCATAGAAGCAGGAAGACTCTGCATCTTCCCCCCATAACCACCTCAAATACCTATAAAATATGACTCTAAACAAATTTTAAAGCTCCAGAACCCACAAAAGTACAGAGAAACAAAGCTCCCACTGAAGGCAGCCCAGTAGGCAGGACAGGAAGGGCTCATTGCAGCACACTTGGAGCTGAAAACCAGCCCAGCCTGAAACTGCAGCTTGGCCCCAGGGCGGCCAGGACAAGCTGCAGCTGGAGCTTTCAGGAGAGTGAAAACTGTGGCAGTTTCCAGAATTATCAACCCATAAGAAACAAGGAAAAAGTGAAAGTCTGTGGAACTTGGCTAACTTTGGGGGAGAAAAGCCAGTCTAGCTGTCTGCCCCCAGGGCAAGAAAGCAGCAGAAGCTGTGGCCCTGCAGCCACTACCATTTGCTGAAGTGGCTGCTTCAGAGTTCAAGACCTGCAGATTGCAGGGGAGCCAAGCAATCATTCAGAGGCTAAGTGCTCTTGCCTTAAGCTGCCTGGATCGGGAGCTGGTGTTGGGTGGTGGTCCTGCGGTACATGAACAATGAGCCAAAGCTGATGGAGACTGCAGCAGTCTCATAATAGTTCTGGCAGCTTCAAAAACCCAAGCAATTTGGGATAGAGTTTTTCCCTCTGGAAGCAGAGTTCCACAGAGCTAAAAAGTCAAGTAATTGACCAGCAACATGAGCAGGAAAAGGAAGCAAAGTAAGAACAGCAATTGAACTTTAGATTCCTTTTTGGGGGACAAAAAGAATCAAAGCATGGAATGGGAAGAAGACAACACAGACAGAACTCCCACACAAAAGCTTCCAAGAAAAATGAAAACTGGTTATAAGCCATAGAGGAGCTTAAGAAGGATTTTGAAAACCAAATAAGAGAAGTGGAAGAAAAATTGGGAAGAGAAATGAGAATGATGCAAGAAAATCATGAAGAGAGAGTCAACAACCTAACTGAAGAAAATAACACCTTAAAAAATAGATTAACTCAAATGGCAAACGAAGCCCAAAAAGCCAATGAGGAGAAGAATGCCTTAAAAAGTTGAATTTTCCAGATGGAAAAAGAATGTCAAAAGCTTTCTGAAGAGAAAAATTCCTTCAGAATTAGAGTGGAGCAAATAGAATCAAATGACTTTATGAGAAATCAAGATACTATTAAACAGATAAAAAAATGAAAAAAATAGAAAGCAATGTGAAACATCTCCTTGAAAAAAACTACTGACCTGGAAAATAGATCAAGGGTAGACAATTTAAAAATTATTGGACTATCTTAAAAGCCACACTCAAAAAAAGAACTTATAAAGCATCCTTCAAGAAATTCTCAAGGAAAATTGCCCTGATATTTTAGAACCAGAGGGCAAAATAGAACTTGAAAGAATTCACCAATCACCTCTTGAAAAAGATTCCAAAAAGAACACTCTTAGGAATGTGATAGCCAGGTTCTGGATTTCCCAGATCAAAGAGAAAAGATTACAAGCTGCCAAGAGGAAACAATTCAAATACAGTGGAAACAGAATCAGGATAACCCAGGATCTAGCAGCTTCTAAATCAAGGGACTGAAGGGCCTGTAATATAATATTCCAGAGATCAAGTGAGCTATGGTTAAAATCAAGAATCACCTACCCAGCAAAATTGAGTATAATCTTCCAGTGGAAAATATGGTCATTTAACGAGGTGAAGAATTTCCAAGCATTCTTGAAGGAAAAACCAGAACTGAATAGAAAATTTGACATTCAAATACAAGAAACATGAGAAGGTAAACATGGAAAAGAATTCATAAGGAACTTATCATAGTTGAACTATTTACATGCCAATATGGAAAAACGATAATTGTACCTTATGAAACTTTTCTCAATATGAGGATAGTTGAAGGGAATATAAATGTATATTTATGTATACATACACATACGTCTATATATGCATAAGAATACATATGTGAGTGTGTGTATATATGTGTACATAGACAGAGGGCACAGGATCAATTGAATAGGATGCGATAATTTTTTAAAAGGTGAAATTGAGAGGTGGGAGAGGAATAGAATGAGAGGAGACAGAGACAGAATGGTGTAAATCATCTCATATAGAAGACGCAAGGGATAACTGTTACAATGGAGGGGAAGAACAGGAAGGCAAAAGGGAATGGGTCAAACTTACTCTTATTGAATTTGGCTTAGGGAAGGAATGACATACACTCTAAATTGGGTATTTTGGCCTACAGGAGAGTAGAGGGGACAAGAATGAGACGGGGGATGATGGAGGGGAGGGCAGGTTGGGGAGAGGGTTGTTAGAAGCACACATTTCTGTAAAGGGACAGGGACAAAGCAGAAAATAGAACAAGTGGGAGGGCAGAATAGGAAGGAGGGAAATATAGTCAGTCTTTCACAATATGTCCATTGTGGAGATGTTCTGTATAACTACACATGTACGGCCTGTATGGAATTGCTTCTTTCCAGTGGGGGTGGGTGACAAGGGAGGAAGGGAAAGAATCTAGAATTTAAAGTTCTAAAATCAAATGTTAAAAATATATGCATGTGTATATATATATACACACATATATATTATTATCCTTATTGTTATTTATGTGCAACTGGGAAATAAGATATACAGGCAGTGGGATAGGGAGATCCATCTTGCCCTACCAGAAAGTCAGAGGGGTAATGGAGGAGGATATAGGAGAGAGCAGATTGGGGGAGGGAGTGGTATATCGCTGTTTTAGGGTGGTGAATAGGGGAAAGATGGGGAGAAAATTTGTAACTCAAAATCTCATGGAAATGGATGTAAACTAAACAAAATAAACAAATAGTTTAAATAAACAAAAAGTTTTTTTTAAATCTGTCTTCAACCTAACTTTCCAAATTTACTTCATGTTATTCACTTTTGAGCACTTTATATCCTAGCCAAATGGGCCTCCTTGCCCCTCCGACTCCCATTTGATCTCCCATCTCACAGTCTTTGTACAAACTGTATCTCATGACAGAAATAGTCTCCCTCCCCATCTCTGCCCATTAGAATCCCTTCTTCAGGGTTCAGCTTAAATGCAACCACTCCAGGAAGCATTTCCTCAAGCTACAAGGTTTTAGAACTCTCTAATCCCTCCAATTACTTTACATTTATTTATTTTCAACGTGTTATGTCCCAGTAGACTGTGAGCTTCTTGATAGTACTAAGTGTTGTGTATGTGTGTGTGTTGTCTTAGTATCCTCATGTCTAGCTCTTATTAAATATTTATTGCATGAATGACTATTCTCCCTCATTAATTTCTCATTTGCTTCTAAGCTAGAATCTTAGAAAGTGTTTTTTTCCCTAAAACAGAATAAAAAAGCTTTGAGGGAGAATCTGAAAGTCTATCCTCTAACTAAGGTGAATAAGCATGAATTTGGTGATTGTTTTTGATGGATCAAAAGCCCTTTGGACTTGCATTTTGGTTGTCATTTATGTTTCCAATATTGAAGGCTGCTAGGCAAGAGACCTCCAGGCAGGTTGGATCATATCTTAAACTAATCAAGAAAGATGTGGTGCAAATTATCACATATTATTACATGGCATTATTTCTATATCTTCTTTCTAGATAAAATAACACATGTAAGAAATGTGTGTACGTGTGCATATCTATGGGTACAGTCTCGTATGTTACAGATTTAAAGAGCTAGAAAGAACCAGAAAGATCCTTTCTAGAATACCCTGAATAGAGGTTCTTGCTAAACTTAAAAACAAACAAACATTCTAGGACATTGGCTAGAGTACGTAGCTAGTATAATGCTTTGTGCATAATAGACACATGATAAATATCTTAATGCACGGATAGACAGATGAAACACAGCAGTATGTTATACTGGAATGATCCTTGGATCACAAGATAAAAGATTTGAGTTCCAATCCTTTCTCTATGTCATTTACCAGTTTTTGTCAAGTCACTTAAGCTCTAGAAATTTCACACCAACTCCCCTACCCTGGCCAATGAATTGCTAAGTTTCAGTTCTTCAAAATCTCTAGCACTTCATCCCTTCTCTCAACTCACACAGGCCTTCATCACCTTTCACTTGAACTCTTCCAATAATTCAATTGATTTCCCTCCTTCAAACCAGTCTTTCTCTTCTGAAACCCATCTTCCGCATAACTGTCAAATTGATTTTTCTAAAACATTTGACAGTCTACTGACAAATCTTCAGTAGTTTCCTGTTGCTTCTAGGATAATAGCAAAATCTTTAGTTTGATACTTAAAGTCCTCTACAATCTGACCCCCAGATACCCAGGGAGATGATACTCCTGCTGTACTCTTCCTTGATCAGAGCATCTGAACCTTGTATTTAGTTCTTGGCACCACATTTTAGCAAGGATATTTATAAATCAGACGGCATCTGAAGGAGAGCCACCAGGATGGTTATGGGCTTTATGTTCATGCTACATGAAATTGGAAGAACTGGTGATGTTTATCATATTCCCATATATTTATAAGGATATGATACCTGTCTTCAGATATATAGAGGGTGATTACTTGAATTACTTAAAAATGAAATTGGACTTTTTGTTGTTACTATTGTTGTTTGGTTTTAGAAGGTGAAACTAGGTGCAACTGTTAAAAAAAAAGGGGCGGGGGAGGTGGCTACGTGACGCCATGAATTGAGCACTGGCCCTGGAGTCAAGAGAACTGAGTTAAATTTGGCCTCAGACACTTAACACTTACTAGCCATGTGACCTTGGGCAAGTCACTTAACCCCAATTGCCCTACCCTCGCCCCTTCCCAAAGCAACAAAAAAAATCTAAAGAAATTGTAAAAAAAGAAAGGAAGGAAGGAAAGAAGGAAGGAAGGAAGGAAGGAAGGAAGGAAGGAAGGAAGGAAGGAAGGAAGGAAGGAAGGAAGGAAGAAAGGAAGGAAGCTAATGATGTAAGGTAAAGCTTCCCAATGACTAGAGTTCTCCCAAAGTGGAATGACCTGCTTTAGGAGATATTAAATTCCACATCATGGAAGCAAGGGCTAGACATTAGGTATGCTTTAGAGGGAGATTTTTTTTTTTCAATTATTTCCACTAGAGTATCTTCCAAATCTGATTCTTCCAATTCTGTGATGCTATAATTCTTCTACCTTTCCAGGCTTATTCTATACTATGCCCCTTCATGTACTCCCTGTTTCCATAAGAGAGTTTAGCCATGAGCTAATCCCCATGTATGACATTTGACCTTCCACCTCCATACCCTTGCATGGGATGCCTCCATGTCTAAATGGTTCCCTCTTAAAAACTCTATTTTCCCCAAAAAGTATGACTCAACAGCTACCTTCTATAGAAAGCCACCCTCAATACTCAGAGCTGTCAGTTCTCTTTCCCCATTGAAATTATTTTATGTACTCAAAATATGCAAATAAATATATATTGCTCTGTATATACTTTGCATTTATTTTTATACATACAAATTATACCCTCAGTATAACGTAAACTTCACAACTGGAATTATTTCATTTTTGTGGTACATCCCTAATACCTAGCAAAATGTAAGAAGCCTGTTGTGATCTCCCTTAATGCTAGAGCTCTCCTTTTGTTGATAATCTCTAAGTTATCCCATACATAAAACTTGTTTGTATGCAGTTGTTTGCATGTTATCTTCACCATTAGACTGTAAGCTCCTTGAGAGCAGGAACTGTCTTTTTGCTTTTCTTTGTTTTCCCATCACTTGGCATAGTGCCTGGCACATGGCAGGAGCTTAATAAATGCTAGTCCACTGCTCTTTAAATATTCATTGAACCAAATATTAGATCTCTTGTGTATATAATGATGAGGAGAAGGAGGAGGAGGAGGAGGATGAAGAAAAAGTAAATGCTGATGGTGATGATGATAATGACACTGGCTCTGCCTTATAAGATTGTCATAAGAATAGCATATGTGAAAGTTTGATTTATATTTAAGAAATTTATTAGGAGGCAAGAATTACTGAATGTATTTACCTCCAGATCTTGCAATTAGGACAGAGAGGTAGTGTGGCTTTGTTCAATGACACAGACAATGTTGGAATGGGTATTTGGATTCAAAATACCAGACATTTGGACCAGAGCTCAATGTCCTTGGTCAAGCCACCTTAAAATTGCAAGAGCTTGGCCATTACTATCTCCTACCAGGTGTGAGAAGATTTGTTGTATTGTAAAATGCTTTGAGAACATCAAAAGTAGACTAGAAAAGCAAACTAAAAGACTAGTTGATTATGTTTTGGGTACTTTTTTGTTTATTAAGAAACAGCAAGTTTTTATACAGATCACCTGGATACCCAGGATCTGCATGTAAGTGGAGTCCAGGATATGCAATTTCAAGCATATAAAATATAATTACTAACCAGAGCTATTGTAGTCATGCATGACATTTAGTAATGATGTCATATACACCATTAACATTCATTTTCAGTAAGTACTGAAGTAAGAGCCTCCTTCCACATGAAGTCATTAAACATAACAGCACAGTTGGCTTTTGTCATTCAAGGACATTAATCAGTAGTGTAGTTTTATCTTTCATTGTTTCTTTTATGCAACATTTATTAGATTAGGCATATTATTTCTAGGGCTTCAAAATAGAAACAATCAAAACTAGCCTGTGGTCGGTCATATGCATTGCCTGCCTTAGAAAGAGTTCTCTTTTTAAAAATATAATTCTGAAATTGTCTGCAATAGAGAGACCTATGATGGGCATGGACAATCTGTAACATATTATAAAGCTGGAATCCTGAAGGCAATGCATATGACCGGCCACAGGCTAGTTTTGATTGCTTGTATTTTGATGCCCCTAGGAATAAGATGCCTAATCTAATAAATGTTGTATAAAAGAAACAAAGGATCTGCAAACCCAAGAATACCAGTGAAACACCTAGGCCATTCAAGGGGCATCTTTTTTTTCTGGTCTTGTGACCTGCCCATGTTCTTTTTCAACCAGATATTTCTTTGATGGCATCCTTTATGTATTCTTGGGTTTTCAGGAAAACTAGAGAAGGCTCTCCGCTTATGAGGTGGAATTTAATTGAATGTTGAATTTGGATTTGCTTCATAGGCAAAGGTAGATGAATTGTGATTTTCATCACTGAAGAGAATATTGTACCCACATCAGTAAGATCACAGATCCTTTACACTACTTGAGACTGTACAGGGGAAGTTTTCTTTTTTAATCCTAAAAGGCTTCATGGTTATTCCACCAAAATATCAACAACATGGTATTTTTTTATTTATTTTTTTTCATAGTTTGAACTCAAGGAGTCTTCTTGTAGCAAGGGAACCTCAAGGAGGTGAGACTGCAGCATTTGTGGATCCAGTTAAAACAGATTATGCGCCATCTTCAAAGGTTCTGGTCAGAATGTAATCAAATGAACCAGTTGCTAATCAGGAAGCTAGTTAAGATCAAGGCATAACATAAAGGCATATGGAGAAAGACCTCCTTTTTAAGATGAAAGAAAAGAAAGAACAAAGAAGAAAGAATAATGGTTTGGTGCGGAAAAGAGGAAAACAAGCTCAGATGTATGTAACCTTATGTAATCTTAACTCTCCCAATAAATATGCAGGCTGCCTTCTGACATTATATAAGTGGCATTTCTTTGGCCACTGGGAATAGGATTTTCACAATAGAGAATGCCTTCTGTCTTTACTAATCATGTCATGCCAAATCAAGTCAAAACTGTTTTCTCTGCTTAAGAGAATGATGTCATTTTCCCAGGTTTATGGTCTCTTTGGTCAAAATACAGTAAGGAAAGCTCAGAACTGATTCCTGCTCCCTGTCTGTTTTAATCAGTTCTGAAGATTTCCTCCTGCTGTGCACATTAGCATAGGTCCAAGTCTCTGGGGTCTGTCCCCTGCTAACCTCTGCCACAGGGAAAAGTTTCCTTTGAAGTTAAGGGGAGCTTCCCGAAAGAAATCTTTGTGAAAGACGTACTGAGGAGCTGCAGGCTGGGTGGCAGTGATGGGGAGGAAGGATCCATAAGGGGAATGCCAAGAATTTCTTTCATATATATTAAGGTCACATATTTAAGTTGAAAAGCTATGAGATAAAAAATTCTACATTCCCTTAATGAGATCAATTTGCAAACAATTCAGTGATACCCAATTAACAATCTGGAAATCAAGAGTTTATATAGCCCTTCATTTTTGCATTATAAAGTAAAATATATAATTAATATTAATTATAACTATAGTTGTGAAATACATCATTCCAACATAACAATAGTATGAGGTGAAAATTAGACAAATCAATCAGCCCAATTCTATTCAACAACTCTTTTTTTTAAGTTCCCAGCACCATCGACTTTCTGCTAGGTGCTGAAATTACAAAGACAAAAGTAAAAAAGTCTCTGCCCTCAAGAAGATTCCATTTTATGAGGAAGGAGAAGAGGAGAATAGTGTAAATGCATATAAAGTATATTCAAAAATAATATAATACAATTAATATCACCCTCTAAGTACAAAACAGTCTACCAGGTACATTCTGGGACCTCTGGTAAATTTGCAGATTTTATATTGCATTATCTTGAAGTTTACTCCCTTTTAAAGAATAGGGATCTGGAACCCTCTGGAGCTGTATATTGCACAATGCTGTTGGCATCATTTCCTACTCTCTGTGATAGACTACTCCCATGGTAATTAATGGCAGACCCACACACAAAGGAACTATAAGGGGAAATGAATATAAATATTCTTTCTCTAGGTAAGTTTTTAGACATCCCAAAATTTTATAAACTACAGGTGTAGGAAATGACAAGCCTTCATGAAAAAAAAATAATAAAGCCCAGATTCGTAACTGAGTATAAGGATGAAGGGGAGTCTAACTGTGCTTTGATGGAGCTAAGCAGTGAGCAGTACCTAATTGCATAACTCCAGATCGCCCTGGGCATTGAGGCAGCTATTCATTTAACTGGGCTGGTTCAGCATGCAGAGAAGGCAATGTTTACTGGTTACAACTTCATTTATGTGCTTTTCACCTTCTTTACCTTGAGAGAGTTGCTCCTTTTTATTTAGACTTATGTGAGAAATAAATTCCATTTTAATTATTTTAGATCTATACATACATGTGTGCACATGTGTACACACATGTACATATATAGAGATATAGATATTCAGTCCTTCAGGACTGATTTTAAAAGATAGGCAGGAGAAGTCAGTTCTGAAGTTTCCTTGCTATGTTTTACCTACAGCCTAGAGCAAACTGTTTTAACTTGATTAGTAAAGGCAGTCTTGATATATTCAAAAATATGGGTCTGTCACAAAACCAGCATTTGGAGAAAGTTTCTAAAGTACTTAATTGATAGAATCTTTAAACACAAAACTTCACCTTCCACAATTTTATCTTTTGAACTCTGGCAGTCAGCATTTGAACTCTCACTAGTATAGGGCAAACAGAACTTTGTCCCAGGGCACTAGTACTGGAGGGGCAGCAATTTACACCCCAAAGAGGTAAAGATATCTCCTCCACACAGGACCCATTTTTCCTCCACTTCAATTCATGGTTTTCTGAATTGACAGCAAATAACCACCCTTAGCCAACACCCCTAGGGTCCTTCAGTCATAACACCTTTTCCCAAGGGCAGTCTTCTCTGCCTCAACCCTCATGGAAGTGAAATCTGGGATTTTCTGGGGGTTAGGCCACACCCTCTCAGCAGAAGTGAATTCACAGTGGACCCCTACCCACAACCGAATTTGCCCTAGGGGCAGTTTCTAATATTTATGGCTCTGACATTCACTGAATAGCAGTTCAATGAGCAAGCACTCCCCCAACCATTTAATTTCATCCAACATTTCTCCCCATTTCGACAGATGAGGAAACTGAGATTCAGAGTGTTTCAGTAATTTACTCAAAGTTAGTGGCAGTCAGGGCTATAATCTAGGTCACAGACTTTAATTTTCTAACAAACCAGAATGCCTCTTCAAAGGAAGGAAAGATGAAAGGAAGGGGGAAAAAAGGAATAAGGGAAGAAAAAAGCAATTATTAAGCACCTACTACATACCAGGCATTGTGCTAAGTGCTTTACAAATAACTCATTTGATCCTGACAACAGCCTTGGGAAGTAGGTGCTATTATGACATTTTACAGTTAAGGAAACCGAGGTAGACAGAAGTTGAACAACTTGCCCAGGATTACATAGCTAGGAAGCGTCTGAGACTGGATTTGAACTGAGGTCTTGATGATTCCACGGCCAGCCCTCTGTCCATTGTCCCACCTAACTATTCCCCATGTTTATTGAGTATGTGTTATTACTATACTAGATACTAAGGTGAATAGAAAGATGAATAAGACCCAGTCCATTTCTTTAAGTTTACAAAGTAGTAGAAGGAATCAGATATCAGAGTAAAATAGCTTATACTTACATATAACACAGCAGTTTTCAAAGTGTTTTCACATCCATCATCTCATTTTCTCTTGAATATAAACCTCAGAAGGAAGTAGGGTTCATTGGTTCTACTTCACATGTGAAGAGATGGAGGCTTCCTAAGTGAGTTGTTCAAGACCAAATGACTGGAAAGTGTTAGAAAGTAATTAGCCAGAACTAGAAAGCAGGCATTCTGACTCCTACTCCAGGGTGTTTTTTTCCTCAATTAAAACAAAATAATAAAGTTCCATTGGAGAAATAAAAACGACACTGGTATAGGTCACAGGGGTGGGGAACCTGTGGTCTTGAGATAACATGTGGTCCTAGTAGGGCTTCACTTGAGGATGCAGAGCCAAATGTGGCCTCCAGGTCACAGTTTCCCCACCTCTGGATAGGACCTCAGAGGAGGAAGAGGTCTTTTTTTTAAGGAAGATATATAATAATTATTAAAAACAACAACAATGATAATTCACATAGTGCTTTAAGGTTTAGGAAATGATATCCTCATACACCTATGAAGTAGAGGATACCAGTATTTTTACACCCATTTTATGAACCTTGAAACTGAGGATCACAGAGGTCAAGTGACTTTCTATAGCTCAGCTATAGAAAAGTGCATTGTAGGGTCCTCAAATTGAAATGGGAGAAGGCTACAAAGAAGAGCTGGACTCAGAGTATGGGATTTTGACAGGCAGAAAAGGGGATAAAGGACCTACAAAGAAAATGGTGTTAAGCTGACTCATGATAAAAGGAGAGTTCCGGTTATGTTTAGGAAAGAAGAAGTATTTAGCATTCCTTGTTCTTGGGGCATGTTAAAGGGAGTAGGGTGACATACTAGGAAAAAGATATTTTGCAGCCAGGGCAAAGAGAACCTTTGATACTATGCTCAGGAGACTGGGTTTTATTCAGTAGGCAATCGACAGTTATTAATGATATGAATGATTATGGAGCAGGGGAGTGATGAGATCAAAGTTGTGCTTTAGAAAGATTGATCTAGCACCTTTGTATAAAACAGATTGATGAGTGGGAGTGGGGACTGGAAGATGGGGATGAAAATCAACCTGACAGCAGTGTGTAAAATGGATTAGACTGAGCAGAGAATGGAGGTGGGGAGACTAGTTAGAAAACTGCCCCAATTGCTGGAAGGCAAGAAGTAATGAAGGCCTGATAGAGAGTGATCAGCAGTGCAAATGGTAAGGAGAGAGAGAGAGAGAGAGAGAGAGAGAGAGAGAGAGAGAGAGAGAGAGAGAGAGAGAGAGTATTGGAGGTACATGGCCTCGGGACATTTCTTCAGCTGTACTTTTGTCTTAAATTGCTATTTAACTTTTCATGGATTTTCATCTTTGACTCCACCTGTGTTACAAGTTCTGTGGGGACAGGAAGTGTCATATTTCTTTGCCTATATCTTACAATATTCTACACATGGTAGGAGTTAAATATTACTGATTTGATTTCATTCATTCAATAAATGTTCATTATTTCAATTCAGAATTTTTAAAGGTGTGCAGAAAAATATGAAAATATGTTTTGCATGACTGCACATGTATAATCTATATCAAAGTGCTTGCTTTTGCTCAAGGAAGGGGGAGGGAAGGAAGGGAGGGAGGGCATTTGTAACCCAAAAATTATTTTTAAATGTTAAATTTGTTTTTACATGAAACTGAGAAAAATATAATGAAAAATGTTCATCATTTTTTAAATATGCAAAACACACACTAGGCTATGAGAAAGATATAAAATTTTATTCAGATAGAGTTCTTGGCCTTATGGAATGTATATTTCAGTAGGAGAATAAAGTATACAGGATCTTCATAATATAATGTAGCATATGATCTGAAATTACTTTTTTTCATATGCCAGAAAGGGTATTATCTAATCGAAACAAAACTCCTTTTAACTAAAACGTTTTTATCTGAGTCGTCTCTTGAGAATCTGTGTTTTTAATTCCAAAAGATCAAGAAGTTGGTATCCCTTATTTAATAAATTACATACATTTTATTGACATAGTATTGATGATTCTAATGATTTTTAACCTGTGAAAAGAAAATATATATTTTTTAACTAAAAATATTTATTTGAAAAAATCTATTACATATTGGTTAAAATGTCATTCATTTATTCATTCTTTCAATGATCTTACTAATACGAAAAAGCATTGTAAGAACACTTAGCAAAAGAATATTCCACTGGGTTTATGCTCTCATTAATACAATACTCCTATTAATGATGTAGTTCAAAACCCATCCATGCTTGCCCATCCTGTACTGTCCCTTGTGCATGTCTTCCCCTAAATCTGTCATAGAGGGAACACCAAATATGATGAGAGACTTCTCATTTTCTTAAAGTTGCATCAAGAACAGGCATAACATGGTTACCAGTGGAGCACTTAGACTATATGTTGGCTATCCCTCTCTCTTGCTAAGTGGCTGGTACATTTTTTTTCTGGACATACATTTCCCTAATAACATACTTTACACAGTTTCTCCTGTGAAATTCCTCATTTGTAACATACTGGAGTCACCCATGCCCACCATTTTATTCTTACCCTTTGGGTGCTTCACAACTTTATTTCTTCAAGAGACTATATAAATTCAAGACTTGTAGCTATACAAGATCTTGTATACAAGACCACCAGAAGAATATTTTTGTCAAGAAGATGAACCTTAAAAAGTATGAACCTTTATTTCAAGGGGAACATGGAGTCATTAAAAGACTTCTATAATTTTCTAAAAGTGATCTGGCTTGCTCTCTTGCTTCTTTCAGTTCTGGTCCCAGTACACTGTTCAATTACATTGTGTGTGAAACACAAAAGCACTGATTGACCCTGCTCTATGGATTGTCTATCCAATTGCATTTCATAATCTGGACAATAGGTACTCTTCATCCACTTTTAAAAAAATATTTTGTGTAGATAGACCAAACTCCATTTCTCGTGTGGCTGCACCGCCAACGTGTCTGCATTCCATGTTCCTTTTCTTCCTATTTCCTTTTATGTGTTATCTTCCCCGTCAGATTGTAAGTTCCTTGAAGGAAGAGGTAATCTCTCTTTTTCATTTTTTTAAATTTCAGTGTCCAGAACACGTTTGACAAATGCTTATTAACTAATAAACTCTTTTGAGAGATTTATTTAGTTCAGGAGGCTCTGGAATGTCTTGGGTCTTGATGAATTTAGCGTATTATCATCTACAAACTGGCTGAACGATATCACCATATCTATGGAAACCATTTTGAATTTTGATTCTGTCTTGTCATGGAGAATCCATTACAGTGGCAAACACCTTTGGTAAATGCATAATTTATGCTAGTATTTAATAATTCATAATCAGGAGATAGTTGAGCAAATTTATCTTGGTTACATCTTCAAAGGAATTTCGCATGATTCTGACATATTAATGGGTGAAATCTCTACGGAAGGAAGCCTTTAAGTTGGTATTTTACTCTACCACATTAAATACTTTTGAGCAAAGCATTTCATCAAACACTAATCTCAGTTCTTATCTTCTTTATGCATTTCAGTCACACAAACTGTAAAGATGTGATTTACTATGGAATATAATTTGTGAAAGTGTCCTCCTCCCTTCTCATACCTTCATCAAAAAAATGTCCTTGAGGCCTGTGTAGAATATGTAAAAAAAAAAAGTGTATAGAGATGTAAATGTAAGCATATTGAGTCAATGGTTCTTTACATTCTTTCAGTGGTCTTTCTTAAAGCAATAAAGCCCCAAATTTTTCCAAGACTTTGATATTTTTCCATCTTTTAGATACCTTGAGAATCAGTGCCTCAATGTCCTCAAGATAGTGTCAACTTTAACACAACTCCCTTTGTGTATATGGATTTTGTCTGGCAGTTTTTCCCATCTTTGTTTTCTTCAAATGATATTTCCAATTCCTAATGCAGCACATCCTTCATGGTGATATCAAAGTCCAAATATGGTGTTGAAAATAATTTGTTGTAAAAATCACTGCAGATCTTTTCCACATTCGCCTTTTTGGTTACCCTCTTCAATATTTCAATGACCTTCAGATAGTTTTATTATTTATTAAAATTTTTTAAACTTGCTTTTCCAATCCACTGATTCTTGCTTTTTCATAATGTGATGCTACTCTTAATCTTCCACCAGCCTTCTCTTTATGCTAAGATTTTGCAAAAGGAATTTTAAACCACTATTGAGATTGACTGTGGTATCTCTGTTAGTTAAGGAAATGTTTGCTAAGTTGGGAAGTTTTTAATCTCTTTTATTCTCATTATGGCTAATTTCTATCAGTCAAACTTCTATATGAGATTGCTATATTTGATGTTGATGTCTATTCCTCATTTTTATTCTTTCTTCAAGTTTTATATTAATTTTCAAAATTTGCTCTAAGAGGAAGTAGAGGGAAGAAGGCTAGATTTAGGTTTAGAGATGCTGGGTTTGGATGCTTTCTTGAGCAAGCAGCAACTTCTTTAATCTTCAGTTTCCTCAACAGAACAATGAGTGCTTCTTATCTATGACCTTGAATGTCCCTTTTGGTTTTAAATCTGAGATATTCCAATCCAACAAACCAGAGGTCTGATGAAACACTGACAGCTAGTTCAGGAATAACTCTTACATAGTAATAACTCATTTTTAGCTATATAAATATAATCACTTTTAATTTTTATTACATTATTTAGTGCTTGCTACATCCAGAATCCCTTGATTCATTTCGTCAAGTGTTTGTGCAATCTAAAAATAAGCATGTGTGTACCAAATAAGCCTTTGGCTACTCCCAAAACTATGCAATGTATTTTTCATCATCTTTACTTTCACATACCTTTGTGCTGCACTGATTATCAAAGTCTGGATTTGCTGAATCTGTAGGGTCTCATCAAGGTTTTTTCTAAAATTGCTCTGCCTCTTCATTCCCTCCAGCATACGCTTGTGCATGAGCTGCCATGATTTTTAGGGTAGCCCTTTGGAGAGTACTTATTATGAGCTTTGCAACATGAGAAGACTAAATGTTCCATGAAAAGATGTTTCTTTTTGTCTTCAGATTAATCCTAAAAAACAATTTTTTTATTTGCTTCTCCAAGGAGGACTGATGAGTCATCCTTTCATTTTGCTGTAATTTCCTTTCATCTCAAGGTTCATTTTTTTTTGTATAAGTTTCATTTCTGTTGAGAAAATCAAGACAACTACAATCAAGTTCCTCTAGCAGTAGATAGAGTATGTTCATTTGTCAGCAATGGAACAAGCATCTTATGTTTACAGTACCAAAGTAAAAGTCAATAAGGTTTTATCAAGCATCTTCTAATGCTGAGGATACAAGAAGAAAGAAACCAGTCCCTGCCCTAAAGGAGCTAACTTTCAAATGGGGGAAGACCATACATAAAAAGGAGTTGAAAAGGGAGAGGGGAGTGGTACCTGTCAAGGAGACATAGTAGAGAAAGTTCAAAGTGTTGGGAGTCAGTGTTTATAATCTTTCTGAAGGCTTCATAATTCTTTAAACTTTCTAGGTCTTTCTAGGAATAAGTGTTTATGTATATGTGTATATGCACAGGTATGTATATGGATACACATATATAGATACACACATGACACAAATATATAAATACACATGTGTGTTTTATATACATACATGTACACATAGGCAGACTACATGTACCGTAACCCCAATATATTTTGAGAATGAAGGACAACCACCAACAACCATATACATACATGTATACATATACATGTATTTCTGTCCCTGACACCATCTTTGTACAGACAGATTGGGTCTGCACAGGGCTAAGGGTCTTAATTCCCAATCAAATCCAAGTGATGAGAGAATTTTCATATATTATAAACAATCTCATCACCAGAAGGTTGTTCAACAGGTGACAATTATTTTTTGGCCTCATTAACTCATTAAACTACATACTAAGTAAGACTTCAGAGTAGATCTCCCTCATAAGATCAGAGATCCTCGAAATGTTGAAGAAATATTAGTAAGGAAGCAAAGTTGTTATATGTTATCACTACAGCCAGAGAAATTGGAATATAAATAAATGTGCTTATTTCACCAGGTTGAAACAAAAAGTACTTAACAGAAATAGAACTCTGATCCTGATCTAACCCACAGGCTCAAACATAGAATACCATATTTTATGGCATAATCATTGTAGTTTTTTTTTTTGCAAAATGATATGTGTGTGTAATATATATATTATATGTATGTATACATATACATGTATGGGGTTTTTTGTAAAAAAGTAGAGTGCAACCTTTATATGAAATTTTAAAAATTTATGCTTCTATTACTTAAAAATAATTTATAACTAAGCTTTCTTTGGTGCAAGATTAGAATGCACAGAGTATATGTTAAAATTGAATACACAATGAATGTGCTCTGAGAAGTCTAGACTCACAATTTGCAATGAGTAGAGATAAATGCTTATCCATATGCCATTGGCATATCCATTGTTCTCTGTTTACCTTTTTTTTTAAGCTGCATGAGAGACAGAATTATACCATGTGATGATTATGTGATGGAAGGTTATAAACTAATTTTTGAATTGAAAAAACAAGGTGCAACAAATACTCAGTGACAATGATTATGCCGTGAAATACAGTATTAAGTTTGGGGTTTTTTCCCTCCTAATAAGTAGTGAAATGAACAATAAAATCACCTTTTCTTCTTCTGCATTTACCATTTAGTCAGTGTGTGCTGTTTGCTTATTTGGGAAAATGCTAATGGCTTTAGCCACAGCTACTAGCAGACAATTGGATGTTCTATGTGTATGACTTGATGCATCTGCTGCTGAGACCTGACTTACCGCTACTCTTTACCATGCATCATTCAGGTTCTCCAACTTATTCTCTAAGTTGCCAATGGAGAGAGAATTGGATTGGATGACTTTGGACAAGTCACTTTCACCTCCCTGGGTTTCCTTATCTAGAAAGAGAGGATTGGCCCCAACTGCCTGCCATGCTGAGAAAACATGCCTTCCATACCTCTAGCTCAGAGATCCCTTTTAAATGCAATTCAAATACTACCTTCTTCATGAAGCCTTTCCCGATCTTTGCAACTTCCAGGACAACCCTCCCCCCATTCCAAACTACTGTATACTTAACTACTTTATGTATATGTACGTATACATATATACATCATACACACATATCATATACGTATACATATGCATCTCTCTATATATGGTTAGTAGTGGCCCTTGTCCTTCATTCTCAATGAAGATCAAAATGACATCACTATGTTGGGGTCATGGTACATATAGTGTGCAAATATGTGAATGTATATAATACACATGGGTGTATAGTCATACATTTTTCACATATACATATATGTATATGTATGTATGTGTGTACACATATACACAAACACTCACTCGTATATGCCCAGGGCCTTGCTCATTGTTTGGCATGTAGTAAGTATTTAATAAATATTTGTTGATTTGATTTATTGTAATTGATTCCAGCTGTAAAATTCTATGCTCTTAGGACCTGATTTCTAGTCCTGACAACTATTAACTATCTGTGTGTCTTTAATCAAATAATTTAACTTCTCTGGGTTTCAGTTTCAGTTCACAAGTAACAGGATGACTCTTTCCAGGTCCAAGAGTCTAAGTCTTTTGCAACTGGTTGGGGTTGAGACAAGGGTTGGGGGAGGGGTAAGGGGCTGGAGATTGTCACCAAAAAGCCTTTCATTTAGTGCCTTTCCTCTGGCACAAGGTGAGGTACTTTAGAGCTACAGTTCCTGCCTAAATTAGAGTCACTCACTATAACAGTTTAGAATGAAACTTCATGAATTTGAGGAATTTTAAAATGAGATTTATCCTGCCCATTTAAAATGAGTTTATCCTGACCATTTCAATGTCTCTCCAAATGAGTAATTATGTAGTAATTCAAGCATCTGCACTAAGAAGAGGAAAAGGAAACTCATGCACCAGGCTTATGTGTCCAAAGGAGATTTATTAAAGGATATTCTTTACAACCCACCGGGGAGAGAAGTAGGATGCTGTGGGCCTTCAAATCTACTTCCAGATTGAGACAATAGTAAGCTGCTCCCTGGACTGTGGCAGTGTGACAGCTTAAAAGACTGCTCCCCAGTTTTTCCCTTTTTGTATGGGAGAAGTCCAACGTATTAGAGATGCTCCCTCTTTTCCAGGGATCCCAAAATGGAAAATGTTGGGAAGCAAGGTGCTCTCTGCTATGCTCTTCCAGATCTAGGTGTCAGGTTCTTTGAACACAATAACTGACTGAGGAAATGAGAGTATGGAACCAAAATGTTCCTTGATTAACACATATCTCCAATTTAACAAAAGGGAATATGAGGAGTGCTAAGGTGGATAAGGTATTGGACTTAGAATGAGAAAGACCTAGATACAAACTTGTCTGTTCTCTCCCACTCCACAAAACAAACAAACAAAAAAACAGCTGTGTGACCCTGGGCAAATCACCTAACATTTATGTGCCTCAGTTTCCATATCAGTAAAATGAGAATGTTGGTTTCTGTGGTCTATAAGGACCCTTCAAACTCTAAAATCCTTGATGCTGTGGTCTTATTTATAATTTATAATGTTATAAAGCTATCTGATCCAAGTGGGAACTTTATGAAGTTATTATTGGCCAAAAAAAGGGGAAGATTTCCCCAGCTAGTTTTAGAGGTAAAAGCAAAAAAGCAAGAGACAACAAAAAATTCGTGTCAATTATCTGGGTAAATGTCAAAAGAATGACATTGGGTTATTCTTTCAAGGCCTTATACAGATATTGTAACCATGTTCCCACCCCCCCCTTTTAATTCTACAAGTGAAATGCTAATTCAGATTCTATTTGGACCTTTAACCAGGAGAAATTTCTACTACCCAAGATTCCTAAAATGGCTATTATGTAAAAACAAAAACTTCAGCATTTTTTAAAAAGATAATATTGGGTTCTCTACATGTAGAAGCAGGCCCCTTCATAAGGCCCCAGATAAGGAATTTGGGGTTGGTAGCATGAGTGTTTCTTGGGATCTGCATCTAAATGAAACCCTGCTGCCATAGTGCAATTTTCCATCTTCACATCTCCAGCACTGTAGAATGTCTTTGTACATTGTAGGTACTTTAAAAAATGTTTGTAGAATTGAAAATTGAATCATCCCTTTTCTCAATATGGTAAAAAAACAAAACAAAACAAAAACCAAGGCTGGAACTCAAGTGTTTGGTCTATCACAAACTTCACTGTTGACTGAGTACAGGAGATGAAGAAGGAGGAAATATGAACTTCTTTTTAAATAAAAATTTATATTTTGGAGTTATGTTCTTCCCATACTCCAAAAATTCCTACAAAAGGGATATTTTTTTCCTCTGAATTCAACATTTTCACAGAGTAATAGATCTTAAACCAGAACTCTTCCACTGTTATGTTCCTCTCTTTTCCCACTTCTCTTTCTCAGCCTCTTCACTCTTGTCAGCCCCTTTTCGGGCTTTGAGGTAGCATTCCAGAATTTACTGCCTTTAAACCTGATGCAATTTGGCTGTCCAGGACTGATTCAGCCCCGACAGGGGATAACATTCCTAGCTAGGAGGAAAGTTCCAACGACAATTTCTGAAAGGAGATGGAGGTGGCTGGCACACACATTCTGAAATCACAATCAGAATCAGAATCTCCATCAGCTTGCAACCCATTTCCTGCCACCTCTACACTCCCAATACACAAACATAATTTCTGCCTCCCACCCCCACCCCCACCCCCATGCAAGCTCCTTGAGGAGTGGCAATTTGACTTTTGTGGCACAGAGCCTTTTACAGAGTGGTCAATGCTCGTTGAATTTGGTAAAATTGAACTGAGAGTCATTAAAAGCTGCTTCTTATCTAAATATTATTGTCTTTCCTCCCTCTCTCACTCCCTTTCCTTGCTGAGGCATTAGGTTCCTGCCAAAAATGACTACTTGTTACTGAATTGGGAGTGAAAAGTTGGAATCAATACCTGCTTTTTCTTAGTATATCTAACTGACTCAGCAAGAGAAAGAGGGAAAACGGGGGGGGGGGGAGGGAACGGGACAGAAAGAGACAGAGACAGAGACAGAGACAGAGACACAGAGAGACAGAGACAGAGGCAGAGGCAGAGAGAGACAGACACGGAGAGACAGAGATAGAGACAGAGACAGAGACGGAGACAGAGAGATACAGAAATAGAAGATAGAGACACTGAGAGAACTATGTACTCGTAGCCAGGAGGAAGCTTCTAAAAATTGATTGAGATGTAGAGAGAGAATGGACAGATGAGAATCGTCCCCAGTGGAGGGTGGGTCAGTTGGAAGGTCTGGGAAGCCTAGGAAGGACTGTGACCTCAGGGTGTGTGGAATTGCGCCTAGCAATTAGAAATCACCACACCTCCTCCCCATCACCCAGAGCGGAGGCGGGGGAAGGGGCAGCGGCGGGAAGGAGGAGGAGAGACGGCGGGGGAGGGCCCCAGAGCACAGACTCAGTCTCTATATCAGCATCCAGCCAGGTAACTGGCTGGCCCGGGGGCTGCCTGGTGCTGCACGGAACGCCCCGCTGCGGACCTTCGCACCACCCCCTTTGCTCTAGTCTCGCCTTCCTCCGGCCCCCTCCTGGCTCATTTCACCCTTACGCCCAGCACCCCGCGGTCTTCTGCGGACTTCGCAATCCCTACTGGCCGCTTTTGCGCCCTCCTCCCAAGTGCGGGCTGGGGGGCGGGGTGCAGGAGCCCTTCCTTTCGGGCCCCCACCCCACCAAACACTTCTTCTGTTCCCCCACCCCCCCCCCCACACCCCCACGGGCTATGCCCAGCCGGCAGTGCTAGCCTTCGGACATGTTGGTGGTAAGCAGTCAGACCGGGATGAAGCGGCCCGCCGAGGGCTGGGACCGCAGCCGGGTTCGGGAGAGACTGCATGCCGCCCTGGCCGGCCTCCAGGAGCTCCAGGTGCTGAGGGACAAGCAGCAGATGCTGGTGAGAGGGGCTCTGGCCATGCAGCCGGCAGCGCCGCCGCCACCCCCGCCGCCGGGTCCCCGCGCACCTCGGCTCCCGCAGCTCCTGCCGTCTACTGTCCCTGCTGGAGACCCGCACAGCAAGGAGCATCGATTGGAAGCCACTCTCACTGCTCTCAAGGAACAACTGGTAAGGATTAGGGGACTGAGAGGGAGGGAAAGAGGCAGACGGACGAAAAAGTCTGCACATCTAGCCTTAAAAATGACGTTGGTGATTGTGCCGGGTTTTAATTTATTTCTATCTTGGATTCAGCAATAAAAGTTGATTGATACAACATCCCCCACTGGAGTTGCCTGATTGTGTGTGTGTGTGTGTGTGTGTGTGTGTGTGTGTGTGTGTGTGTGTGTGTGTGTGTGGTGGGGAGTTTGTAGGGAGAGGAATTGAAGGGGTGGGAGAGTTTGTTTTTTTTTAACAGACTACACCTTAGTAAAGCCATAGGTATAGAAATGACTAAGGAATGTGTACAATCGCTCAGAATGTGGCATTTATAAATGCAAT
The DNA here is from genome assembly GCA_028646575.1 of Pseudocheirus occidentalis. Taxonomy (NCBI): domain Eukaryota; kingdom Metazoa; phylum Chordata; class Mammalia; order Diprotodontia; family Pseudocheiridae; genus Pseudocheirus; species Pseudocheirus occidentalis. The sequence continues at coordinate 325,832,151 of CM053593.1, read as the reverse complement.
AAGTAACAAGTATACATAACTCATTAATAAATATCTTCATGTATATATTATGGAATTGGTTCAATATAAGATATGTTTATAAATTATGTATTTATGGACACTTAACCAGTTTGGGTGGGCACAAACACACACACACAGATGACTGTTGCAACAATTGTTATTGTTGTTTAGGCAACAGGGGCATTTTTAATATTCCCATGATGAAAGAACACTTTTGATGACCGTTTTTTGCTGTATTTTGCTGGTGAAATGACATGATCTGGATGCAACTGGTATATCTAGCTGGTGCGTTGAAGCACAGCAGACAGCGCCTGACTGCAAAGTGCCAACTAGATTGGGTTGAATACTGTGAAGTCATAACAACTGCATGTATGATTTGTATGGGGGCCTTTTCCAGATTAAAACATTGTCACTGCATCATCTTAACTGTGAAAATGACAATTTTGGAGAGACCCTGTAAAATTCAGTATTCAGAAGGGTTTATAATAGTGAGAGCATTTCATTTTTAAAATTGTTTTTGTGGTAAACATCTTTGAGTTTTTCTACATGCTGTAGTGTTTTTGTAGCTGGAGATTCTCTGGTTAGCACACTCCTTACCTTTAGCAATCAGTGCAGATACAGATTGTGTAGTTCTTTATTGATACAGGTTCTTATAATCCTGAACTAAAGAATTTTAAATGTCACCAATAGCGCCCCCAGGTTTTTGGTTTTTAATCTGGTATATAGTTCATGTGTGTGCGTGTATGTAAAATCTTCATAGTTAAATAGGGACTGTGCTGCTCTAGCAATGATGAAGGTACAACAGTGTCATTAGCAATGCAGTCACTTGGTTGACTTGCTATCTTGAGGGATTCAGAGTACTGTGAATCCAGCCAGTCTCCTTGCATCTTCCTGTGAATGTGGAAGCTATTATAAATAATTGAGGCAACAAGAGGTTTTGTCATTTGGCCTAGGGTCACACCTTTGAGAGGAACTAGAAACAGAACCCAGACATCTAACTTTTTGGTTCATTGTTCTACCGTTAAGTCAGCAGCTGGGGCTGCTGGGTAAAAGGCAATAGTGTGTTGCATACCCCATTCACTGCATGCTCTATTTCTGTAGTCCTTATTGTCTTTGTTGATATAACAGCCTATTCTGAACATGGCATTTATTGGGGTGGGCTTTAGGGGCAGGAAGAATGGCCTGGAACTCAATTTTAATTGATATTTAGTTTTTGGCCAAGTATACCATAGCCTGAATTTGAATATTGCATTTATAATAAGGAGTTGTTGAGATGGTAACCTGAATTATTCTGTTAAAGGGGGTGGGGGTAAGAAATGCAGCTGATGATTAAGTTAGTTTAAATAATATACAAATCAAACTTGTAGGTACTCAGCCTCTAATTACAAGTAGCCTTTTGGAATAGATCAAACAACTTTTTTTTATTATATTTATTTTTTTAATATGGGGACCAGAAGGAACACGCAGGCTTCCGTCTTGCAACTTTGTTCTTGGATTGGATTATGTGATCAAAAGAGAAGAATAATTGAATTTGTGTGACATCAACCCAGCATTTAACACTTTTATATTTTCATACAAGGGAAAAATTAAGATTGATATTAGTTTCATAAAGAAGACTCCTCAAAAAGCTTTTTCCCCCTCTTGAGAACACTGGCAATTACACACTTCAATAACTTAAAAGTTAATTCAGAGCTTCTCCCCCACCTCCACACTGGTGTTAAGCTTAGTCATCAGTTTTCAATCAGGTGTGAAGGCAAAGGAATATTTATTTAACTGGTAGCAGCTTTATTCCACAGAGTCTTCCAAGTGAAAATTAGTTTTAGTATTCCAGAGGATTTTCAATGCTTTTTGGAAAACAGCAGTAACGTGCTAATTAACATTTATAAAAAATATGCTTTACGTTCCATATTAGGGCATTAACTTTTCCATTTCTTATCATTATCAATTAAAAATAAGAACACCCATTTTATTACTCTAAATATAACACCAGGGGAGCAAGAGAAGGGTTAAATGTCCATAAGTCTTGTTGAGGTTTTCAGTCTAATGGAAATGCCTCTGACCCCTAAATCAAAGCCATCTGGAAAAGTGTAGCCAGTAGATACAGAGTTATTTACTTGTTTATATCTTCTAAGGAGATTCAACATTTTTTACAAACTGGATGGCATTCTCTCCACTCCTCTTTTTTTTTTTTTTTTTTTTTTTTAACAAGGTTTAATTTCACTTGGAAGAAAGTCGAAAGCCCTTATTACCTGAAATGCATTGAACTATAGTTTGGAAGTTATTTCTTTCACCAGTAGGTGCTGCTGGAGTCAATGTTGCAAGGTCTAAATCTAAAGCTTCATAAAAGGTTATAGGGTCTTTCCTACCCTTGTGGATTTTATTGAAATTGACTTTGCATGTCCTGTCTTGTTGTTAGTAGCGATACAACAGTTCCGTTTCATAGACAGGCTCAAACTTCAACTTTTGCTGCAGCAAGCTAGCAGCCTGAGTTTGTAACCAAAAACTTGGGCCTCTGCTTCTGATCTCTGTGGTGTTTTTCTGCTTTAGCTCATGTTCTCAGTTACTTTTTTGTGTCACTGAAGATAATTTTGTTTGGATGTTTGCTGTCTTTCCTCAAAATTTCCCAGAACGCTTTCATAGCAATTATATCTTTCTATGTCTCTGAGGCCTGGGGGCAGGTTTATTATCCAGCTTCCCAGATGGGGAGCTGAGGCCAGAAAAGCGAAAGGATTTATTTGCTCAAGATTACTCAGTGAGACACCATGGTTAGCAATAGTATGCAAATCTTGTCAATCTCTGGTGTGCTTTCAGTTAGACTGAACTGTCTTTCTTCCTGCCCAGATGGAGTTAGTAAGATTCTGATCTACTTCTAGAGAGGGTGGGAGCAAGATTTAGAGTTAATATATGGAAACCGATGTGTTAAATATGCTTTATTTCTATCCTTTCTTGCCCATCTAAGAGAAAGGCAAGACCATTGTTACTTCCTGTTAGACATGAATTTTTATATAGTCATGTTAGCCTTGTTTCCCAAGCTTTCCTTTCAATACCACAAATGCTTACTGTGTGCTTGTCATACACAAGATACTAAATCTTCAATAAGGCACACATTCTCAAGGAACGTTAAATTAAATAAAGGAGAAAAGACTACACAAATACCTAGAATATCAGAGATAAGTACAAATCAGTGCTCTGGGAGAACTGCTGTGAGAAATTTGGGAGAGAGAAGGATCACAACTGATGGAATTATGGAAATCTTAAAGGAAGAGGTAGAAGTTCAGAAGGGATAAAACTTCAACAGATGGAAATTGGAGAAAACTGAGGAATGGCACAAGGGAGAATGGAGGGACCATAGACTTCAGAGATTAGTCTAATTTGGCTAGAACTGATTATCCAAGAAAGGAGAGTGGTGTGAGATAGATAGGGGTCATAGTGGTTGGGTTGGTGGAATTAGAGGCAGGAAGACGAGCTGGATACAGCTGTGTGGTCGTAGGCAAGTCACCTAACTATTTTTAGCCTCAGTTCCCTCATCTGCAAAATGGAGATAATAGTGAAATGACAAATCTTAACAGAGTGACCATTTCAATAGCACCTAGCACCCTGGAGGCTCTAGTGAAATAATATATGTAAAGTGCTTTGCATAACTTACAGTAATATATAAATGTGAGCTATCATTGAGATAAGGCTAGAAAGGGAGCCAGTCCTATTTTGGAGGGTCTCGAACTCTGAGATCAAGGGTTTAAGTCTATGTTGAATTGGCAATGGAGTTATTTGAGTAGACCAATGATATATGCCCAGAGTAGGTGTATTAACTTTATTGGTAGTGTGGAGGATGGATCTGAAGAGCAGTGAGACCACAGACAGGAGGACTAGTTAGAAAGAAGAAAGCTGCTATGGTAAAAGAAGTGAGAAGCCTGCACTGGTCTGACACCAGGGTGAATGGGAAGGAGGGGCACGATTCAAGAGGCTGTGAAAGAGAGATGAATCAAAATTACCCCCAAGATTTTGGTCCTGGGTAACATGAAGGATGACAGGGCCATGAATAGGAGTAGGTAAATTTAGAAGGGGAATGGGGTACAGTTTTTGGAAGAGAGAATGGTATAGTAGCAAGGGAACTAGGTTTGGAGTCAAAGAAGAATTTTGAACCTGGTACCTACCACCTCTGTGACCTCATGGGAGTTACTTAAATTCCCTGAGCATCAGTTCTTCATCAAAAAGAGGGGGGAGGGTTGGACTAGACCACCTCTAAAATCCATTCTTGCCTAAATATATCATACTATAATTTTAAATGTGGAAGGCACCAGGAGAAGAAGGAATATATATATATACATTTTAAAAGGGACCTAAGATCATTTCAATCTTTCTTATTTAAAGGAAAAAAAGGAGATTGTAAGAAATACACATAAAAACAAAAATGTATAGGTGACCAACATATAATTCCTCTCATTTTAGAGATAAGGAAGTCAAAGACCAGAGAGGTTAAGGTTAAGTGATCTGTCCTAGGTCATGCTGGTAATAAGCATCAGAAGCAGTATTTTAACCTAGCTCCTCCAGCTTCTCTTTCTACTCTATCAAAACATTGTGAAGATGTATCTTGAGTAACATGTGGATGGCACCTATGTGGATAAATGAAATGGAAGCTGAGGCAACTTTGCAGGTAGTGGAAGCATGATAATTGTTGCTACAGAGAGAGAAAGACAGCCTGAATTATCTATGCTGGCTCCCAGTATTGACAGAATTTGTTGTCTGTTATTGATTCAACTTCTAGCCCATTTCACCGATATGTATGTATATATATATATATATATGTATAGTAGGTGCTTAATAAATGCCTGTTGATTGAGAATTCCCATCACTGATGGCTGTTAGGTAGCAAATTCTCTTTCCATGTGTGTTTCAAAAGAAATAATCTTGACATCAGAATTTGCCATTGTGGGAGGAAGGAGAGGAGAATGAAGGGGCTTTCTGTGGTGGTCAAATTCCATATATGAATCATTTAAACTATCTACCCATTAGTTTAAAAAAAAAGCTTGGCTTGTTGCTAAGAAAGGAGTTAATGAACAGCACAGAGACATAAAAACCTCATGGTAAGGGACAATGGGAAGGGTTAACGAGGATGCTGTAAATCATGAATGTTGGTTAAAGTGCTATAAAAGTGCAGGCAGGTCCTGAGGATGTAATAAATAATCTGTGAATACCTGAGAGCCTCGTTGTAGATTTTGTGGCCCCCCTTCCATTAATCAGAAACCACAGTCTAAAGAACTGCCTAGCCAAACATTAATCAGAAAGCAATTAATTCCAGAAAAATAAAAGACCTACTTCTTGCAGGGAAAGGACCCACTAGTGAAGCATCATTTGGTTTCCCCCCCCAAAAAAAAATAAAAGGGAAATCATGCTTTGGAAGTAAAAAGATAAAATAGGAAATAATTCAGAATTAAAGTGAGGAGGACTAACAAAGGGCTTGGCTGTCTTGGTCCTATAGGTTTTGTTTTATGACAGGAAGAGAAAAAAAAAATCACCTATTTTGTTAGGAAGTGCTTACAGACTCTTTTTGTCTGACTGCATTTAACTACCTTTTTGTACATTAAAAAGTAACAAAGAAACTTGCACCTGTTGCCTCTCTAGTGGTAGTTTCTCTGAAGCAAGCTTGGGAGTCCAAAAGGAACTTTGGAATCTCCATCTTTTTAGGCTGTTTTGGGTGATATAAGGTAGTGCTTAGATTATATAAGGAAGAAGAAGGCACTCACCTTCAAAGGTGAAAGATTCTTGTTTCCAGCTTCTTTTGGGATGTGACCATGTGCTAAACAGTCAATGCTGTCCACAATTTTTGTAAAGACGATGCTGATAGTATTTCATACTGGAAGAGGACCTAGTATTTGGCCATTAGAGCAGGTGCTTCTAGATGACTAGGTGTCATTTCGGGGGAGGGGAAGGTTTTCAGGGTGTGAGGATGTGGGTATATGTACCCACAAGCACACTCATTTATTTTTCTCCCCTTAAACTTGCAGCAAAATTGTGTTGGAGTAAGTATTGTTCAAATAGTACATGACAGGGGCGGCTAGGTGGCGCAGTGAGTAGAGCACCGGCCCTGGAGTCAGGAGTACCTGAGTTCAAATCCGGCCTCAGACACTTAACACAAAAACTAGCCGTGTGACCTTGGGCAAGTCACTTAACCCCAACTGCCCTCCAAAAAGCAAAAAAAAAAAAAAAATAGTACATGACTAGTATGACTATACACACACACACGTGTGTGTGTATGCATATATATGTGTGTATTATATAAAATTTTTATATATAATGACACACACATATGTGTGTATGTATATATATGACTTAGTGTTTTCACCTGTGTAAAAGTTACTACCTCCTCTACAAGTGCAGAGCATTGTCTTCTCTGCATTTATACTCTCGGGCACTAAGACGTTAAGTGATTTGCCCAAAGTCACATAGCCAATGTGTGACTGAGCTGGGCCTAGAACCTATGCCTTCCTGATTCCAAGGCCAGCTGCCTATCTACTAGCCTATGTTTCCTCTCAAAGTGACACTTTTTCTACCAGTTTTATATATTAGTTCAAAATTATGTGTTTTGCGTGCATTTATTTTTCCAACTCAGTTAAACAAATATTATCAATCAATAAATATTTATTAAGCACCTACTATATATCAGGCACTGTGCTAAGTGCTACAGATACAAGAAGAGGCAAAAGATAGTTCCTGCTTTCAAGGAGCTTACAGTCTAATAGGGGAGCACTTTTAAGACTCAAGGAACTAGATTTTAGGTGCTAGAGATGCAAAAAACCCCAAAAAGCAAGAACCTAACAATATCAGTCAGCCTCTGGGAGTGTATAGTTTCGTGAGGGAAGGTGATAGACACATCATGTCTGCAAATAAGTAAATACAATATAATTTGGAGAGGAAGACAATTTTAATAGTTTAAAACATGCCAAACAAAACAAAAACCAGTGTTTTTATATTTAAATTCTTATTTAAGCTCTTCTGTACCTAGGGATGAGGGAGGTGATCAGAGAAGGTTTCAGAGTAGCTGACACTTGATCTAGGTCTTGAAGGAAAATAAAGATTCCTGAGGCAGAGTGGAGGAGGGAGTGCATTCCAGGAATGGGGGGACTGACGAAGAGTAAAGACATTGCTGAGGAATGGAAGATGCATGTCAAGTTCAGCAAGAGTGTAGTAGAACATGTATAAAGAATGATGTGAAAAATGGATAGAAAGGAAGGCCGGAACCTGACTATGAAAAGCCTTAAATGCCAGACTGAGGAGTTTCATATTTTATCCTGTGGGTCATGCAGAGCTCTCTACCTTCCAAAACAAAATATTTTGAGAGTGACGTGGAAGATGGATTGAAAAAGAGAAGAGAATGGAAGTGACTAGGACCCTAGTTGAGGAGAGTGATGATCAGATCTTGAACTATGGCTGTGACCATGTTAGTTCAGGAAAGGTACCAGATACAAGAGAAATCAGTAATATTTGGCAGACTCATTGCATTGGGGGACAGGATGAAGAAAAGGGAAGAGTTAAGAATTACTCTAAATGGACTAGGAGAATAGTGGTGTCCTCAATAGCAGTGGAGCACACATTTAGGGAGAAAGATGAAAAGTAGTAGTTGTGACTCCTGGTTGAAACATTTTATTCCTCGTGTGACCTTGGGCAGGTCCCTTAATCTCTGAGCTTCATTTTCCTTATCTATGAAATGAAGAAATTGGATTATATGATCCCTAAGGTTTCTTCTAGATCTAAATTTATGATCTTGTGTTGAATCTGAGATGCCTATAATAGGACTACAAAGTGAAGGAGCCCTGGAGGCAGTCAGCTGTGGATGACTGGAGTCCTGGTCAGAGATTAGGGTTTGATATTGTGGTTTCTAGAATTCTGAAGTCATTTGCATGAAGATAATAATTGGACCTTTGGGAATAGATAAAATTAACTGAAGGGCTTATCTTTTTGAGGGAGAAATTGGAGAGAGACAGAGAGTAAGATATTCTTAGGAGTTAGGAGTTGCTGATCCAAAGAGCTGCTTATCCAAAGCTATTTGTTTACCTTGTCATGGCATAAACTAGATTAGGCCCTAGGTCCTTAAAAGCTATGCCACTGGAGTACTCAACACTGACAGGTCTTGCCAAGATTAAATGCCTCAGCATAGGATAGCTAAGAATTTCATTTGTCCAGTTGTGTCTGACCCTATTTGGGTTTGTTTGTTTTATTTTTTCCTTGACAAAGATACTGGAGTGGTTTGCCGTTTCTCTCTCCAGCTCATTTTTACAGATGAGGAAAGTGAGATAAATAGGGCTAAGTGACTTGCCCAGGGTCACATGGCTAGTAAGTGTCTGAGGTTATATTTGAACTCATGAAGATGAGTCTTCCTGAATCCAGGCCCAGTATTCTATGCACTATACCACATAGCTGCACAATAACTAAGGATTAGCCTAAGTAAATTCTAGAGATATTTATCTTCTGGAAGCTAGGCACCAGGTGACAAATTTGCTTAGCTGAAGTTACTCACGAAATCATCCTCTAAAACATAAAAAGTTTGCTACCTGTAATAGTGAGAGGAATGCCCATATCAATAAAATCTCCAGCATTTTTAATATAAATGAAGTCAGCATGGGATGGTAGATGGGGAGAACTGGCCTCAGGAGAAGCTGGGTTCAGTCTTACCTCTTAGGACACATTGACTGAGTAACCCTGGACAAGTTCCTTAACTTGGTGGTCATCCAAGCCACTGTCCAAGACTAATTTGCTGCATTTCCTCACCAAGTAGAATCATAGGTTTGGCCAAAACAAAACAAAAAAAACGATGCTTTTGGAATTCAGGTTCTCATTTCAATTGTCCTGTATTTCTCTTTATTTCTCTATGCCTTACTTCCCAGTCACGTTTAAGGAGACAAGACGTTGGCCTGAAAACTCACTTGGATCAACTGGACCACCAGATAAGTGAGCTTAAATTGGATGTAAACAAGACTTCCAGTGAAAACCTTGATAGTGACAGCAGGCCTAGTTCAGGTAAGGTCCCAGGAATGTAGTCTTGGGGAAATTATCATTACTATCCTACTGATCCCAGTCTTAGGGAGAATTAGATTGTAATGTTTTCATAAACATCTCTTTAATATTAATATTAGCCATGAAGATCTGAACAATAAGCCAATAAACATCTATTAAGCACTACTTGTATGCTAGGCACTGTTCTAAATGCTGAGAATTCAAAGAAAAACAAAAGAGAGGCCCTGCTCTCAAGGAACTCACAATCTAATGGGGAAAGACAGCATATAAAAAAGGAGGTGAAAAGGACAGGTTGGGGGAGTGGGGTGAAGTCCAGGGGAGTACAGCTTAGTGGGAAATGATGAAATGATTGTTCTGGTGTAATGGCAATGGAAATTTGAAGATCTACTTAAATGGAGGGTCTTCACCCTCTCCACTCAGAGAGAGAGAAGGGCAGGGGGTACTAGGAATACTGATGTGAATGATGAGATCTGTCCATTGGTGAATATTTTCAAAAGGCAAGCAGTAACTTTTGATCACCAGTAGATATTGTCAATTTAACTTGAGAGGCAGAATGCTGTTGAATTGAACTGAAAAAAAAAACTTTTAAAAGGATAGTTCTATTCAAGAACCCTGGATTTGTAAGTCAGAGGTCCTGGATTTAAACTGGCTATATTATTTACTACTTAGGTGACTTTGGGCAAGTTATTTCGACACTCTGGACTATTTTCATCAATAAAGTAAGGGGAATTGGGCCACAATGTTCTTTGAGGTTCTTTCTCATTTTAAATCCTGTGATCAACTGTGTTAATAATTATTCCTGCAACAGGGCAATCATTAATATTTATTGACTATCTTTTTCACCACATGGAATGATCTGAGACTTTTCTTTTCTCCTCAAGCCCTTAGCTCTATCTCGTCTCTCTTTATTCTCAGCAGATAACTTTGCTTCCTTTTTTCTGCTTATTTGACTGTCTGACATAAGCATCCTTAATTGCATTCTTCTACTATGGTGTATCCTCTCTACTTTTCTTCCAGCCTTAGATAAACAGTCGTCTTCCTTCTATACTCCACCTTCTTCCTTTCCATTTTCTACAGGACTTTGCTTCATCTCCTTTCCCGAATACATCTTCTGTATTTCCCTTTCTTTTGACACTTTCTTTTTAGCCTGTAAATATTCCCAGGTCTAGGCCCCTGATCTAAAAGTACCTTCCCTTGAATCTGCTACCCCTTCTAGCTATCATCCTATCTTTCCCCACCTTCACTGCAAAATTAGAAAGAGTAGTTTGTAATTGTACCTTCTGTTTTATCACTACTCATGCATTCATCATTGCTTTGAAGTCTAGCTTCCCTATTTACTGAAAATTCCCTAAGCCTTAATGACCTGCTTCTGCTAAATCCATTTATTCTGCTGTCATCCTCCAACATTGTGACTTTTAATATTATCCCATCAAAATGAAAGTGCTTTCTCCCCCCTTGTTTTCTCTAACATTATACTCCTCTGCGGATTCCTTTCTTGCTTCTCCATTCTTCTTTTGCATCTTCAACATAACCATCAATCAAGGTTTTTGACCCTTGTCTCTTCACTCTTTGGTTTTTACTTAGATTTCATATATTCCCTTAATTTCTTATGATTGATTCCCCATCAAATTTGTGTATTCATAATGCTAATCTTTCAAATTAACTGTAGTTACTCAGTTCCTATTGCTTTTTAGGGCTCTTTTTATCTGGATGACCAACTGGAATTCAAATTCAAGATGTCCCAAATCAGGTTCATCATCTTCCTCACTAAACCTGAGAGATACTTCCAGGAAACCAGGCTCAAAAACTGGGTGTCATCTCCAATACTTCCCTCTCTCTTACCCTTACATATACTCACATATGATAAAATATAGTCATGTTGATGCTGACGTTGTAAAATCTCACATATCTGTTGGCTCTTCTCTCTTCATCCTACTATAATCTAAGTTTAAGCCATTATCAGACTGTTGGCTAGCTTCCTCTATGTCCTCCCAACCCCCAGTCCCACCCCCATTCTTCATAAAACTATCAAAATAATTTTCCTGATAGACTGATCTAGCCCTGTTACTCTGTTTGATGCTCAAAAACAGTTCAGTAGCTCCTTGTTGCCTAGGGGTTAAGAACAAACTCCTTAAACTGGCATTTAAATATGCATAGACCCTCTATAGCTCATCTTTCCCCTGCCATTCCTTCAGCCTTATTTCATGCTACTCCCTTCTGTTTTCTATATTTTAGTCAGATTGGACTATGACCCCTGATTGTACCCTGTTGACTCCTCCATGTATTTACCCAACCCCATGTCCATTGTGAACACTGACCTCCTCCTCCTCATCTGTTAAAATCCTTTGCTTTGTTAAGCCTAAATCCAGTCCCACTTATTCTGTGAAATCTAATGTAGTGTTAACAATATTCACAGCCCCGCTGGCAACTATGAATATGCTGGCGTAGTTATGAATTGCAAAATATAACAGACTCTCCATATAGAAGACAAAAATACAGACATCAGAAAGCCAAATCCCAATACCAGAAAATGGAATCCATCATAGCAATAAAGAAGTTAATACACCATAACACAGCAGAGAGCAACACTATCCTAAAGCCTTCCTACAGACACTCACAAACCTAGCTATCGCCTTGCCTGTGTCCTCTCTCTTCCACCATACTAACTGCTCTGACTCCCAGCTTCCTCTGGGCTCTATTCCACCCTTCCTGCTCCACACTTCAGCAAACTCTTCCCACCATAGGCTTTATGTAATTAGATTTGGCCTATTAAGGGGCAGGAAAGATCTTCAAAGCAGGGCAGATCTTCAAATTCCCATTACCATTGCACTTTCCCTAAGAACTCGTCACATTTTCCTAGAGCATCAATATTTTCTATGTTGTATTATACATATGCTTGCACATTCCGTGTCTCCCTTAATAAATTGTAAGGCTCCTGACAGCTGGTTCTATACCATTCTGTTCATTTCTGTTCCCTAGTATCTAAGAACAGTAACTGGCTCCTGACTGAGAAATTTTTGTTAAGTTGAATTCTATGCACCTAGTAAAAGAATACAGTAAAAGTACAGTAAAAAAAATACATAAAAGATATTATGTCAAAGATAGTAGCATGTCTGGTTGGCAGCACAGATCTCGTGTATTCCTATACTGCCCTAGTAATTCTGTATTTTGTTTGCTCTATCCAGGCTTTTACGACTTGAGTGATGGTGGGTCCTGTTCTTTGTCCAACTCCTGTACATCCGTCTACAGTGAATCCATATCCTCCTCTCATAGCAGCCTGCTTCCTGGCATCCAGACACCCAAAGTCAGGCTCAGTATCTTCGACTATCGCCCCAAGTCAGCTGATGAGACCACTGTACATACTGCCCACCTCCAACCTCAGAGACTACCTGTGAGTGAGGGATGTTGGATCAAGGGCAGCCCAGAGAGCGAAGGTGAAACTTCAGCCAAATTCAAGCCAAGGCCAGTTTCCACAGGTAAAGTAAAATCAAGAAACAGAAAGACTTGTTCCCCATCCAAAAGCGAGTCACTGAAGTTATCATAAATCCTTAGATCTAAGTGGCCTTAGATCCCTAGATCATAATGAACATCACTAACAGGAGATAGAGAACTCATCTTGCTATCAACTATCAATGGCTGGATAAATGTTGCTCTGTTTTTTGCACTGAGTTCTTAAGTAGAAAAGAAAGATGAGCATCCTAGTATGGTCATGGTAGCTCATGCATAATTCTAGTGGCAATCATTACTATTGGTACTCATATATTGCTACTGATGGAAGGAACCCTAGATCACAAGTTAGAAGACCTGGATTCTAGTCCTGACTCTGCTTCTTATGAGTCATGTGACTCTAAGCAAAACAATTAGTTTCATCCATTTCCTCATGTGTAAAATTGAGAAACTGGACTAAAACAAGGGTTCTTTACCTGGTGTTCATGAACTTGTTTTATTGGGTTTTTAACATATTTTGAGGATTACATTTCAATATAATTGGTTTCCTTTGTAGTCCTATTTATTTTATTTTATGCATCTGAAAACATTCTGAGCAGGGATAAGTTGGCTTTCCCAGAAGTGCCAAAGGAGTCCATAAACACAAAAAAGTTAAGAACCCCAGGAGTAGATGGTCTCTAAGTTTTTTTGCAGGCACTAATTTTTTATGATCTGCCTTTCTAAAAAGTCTTTAAAAGGATATATCTAGAACGATATACTGGTATAAAAGTAAACGTCTATTTGAGAGTTACCCATTGTACATACTTTTAAAAAGTTTTTGTTCTACTTGTGGAGATGGTTCTTCCTTTGACTTCTGTATGATTTAATTAGTATGGTATTCCTTCTGCCAATTGAGGGTGCAACCCTTCTGTGTCTTGTATGTTGACTGAAAACATGTCAGCCCCTGGGGGCCAGCTGTCTTGAGACAGAGCAGAGCTAGGCTGGCCATCAAGAAAGACTGCTAAACATGTTCCAACCTGCCAGCATTTGTGATTCACTAGAATAGCCTTGGAGACCCAAGAGTCCCCTACAAACCAGGATGAGGCATCTGAGTAGGATTTTGGTGGAATATAGCTAAAATTCAAATAGCAATTCATTTTCCCCCTAGGAGTCAATGCTTCTTTCACATTGTTTTTTCTAAAAACACTAAATGACATGAATGCTGTATTAACTTCAATCCTTTCACCTCTTTTATTGCTTTCGTTTCTTTCTCTTTACCCAGGTGACCTCGAAAGAATTGTGCCAAATGATGGAAGTCTTCAGAAGACAACCACTGATCCTAAGTCTGTGTCACCCCTTTGCTATGGAACAGAAATTCTGTTCCATGTTGTAGACCCTAAGTATCAGAGTGACTTGGTCTCCAAGAGTGGCAATGATATATACCCTTATCCAAGTCCCTTGCATGCAGTGGCCTTGCAGAGCCCCCTGTTCTCTTTGACTAGGGAAACCCTAGAGACTGACAACCACTTGCCTCTTACCAAACCCGTCCTGAGTATGTCAGGTCCCAGCTTAATAAGGACTAAGCCGATTATTGAGGTTCCTCCTCCTGGTGGCTATATTGACAAGTTGCTCCAGCTGACCCGGGACCGAGGGAAATACACAGGTGGCAATGTGAGCGAGAGGGCATCAGCTAAAGGGCAGGTGCCTCCATCCCAGCAGAGCCTCAGTGGTCTAAGGGTGAATAGTGGCAGTCAGCTAGAGAAACAGGTCAGCTCTCCAGAAAGTAGGCAGGCTAAAGCAGGAAGGATTCAGAGAGATGTGCCTGATGGGAACAGTACAAAACTGCAAGAAGCTGGAGAAGCAGGTTTAGATGTGGAACAGCCAGCCAGCCAGCAAAGCTTGGAATCCTTGGCTACAAATCGCTGCTTCCCTGGTGAGGTCAGCCCTTCCTCTGCTCAGGAAGAGCCAGGGGTCATTCTTCTTGAACAGGACCCATCTTCCTGCTCCCAGGTACACCAGTCACATCTCAACATGGCTTCCCAAAGGTCAAATGCCAAAGTCATCCTGCCACCCAAAAAGGTGGGCAAAAAGGGGACTGGTCTTGTCACAGGTGAGTTTGTCCATGCTCAGTTTGTGCCTGGAGAGGCCCACCTGATGAGATTGAAAGCAAGCAATCCCAAGGCAAAGGCTGTGAAGGTCAAGCGGAGGAGCAGTGACAAAGTGCTGAGGCTTGGGAAGCAGCAGCCACTGTTAGTGGAGAGGCCACGGGGAATGTACGCAGTGTCCCGACTGACTTCAGAGTGGAACCCTTCTCCGCGGTCCCACGGAGGAAAGAACCTTGTGAGGAGGCCAACGTTTGTTGGGGAAGTCACTGGACGGTCTTGTTCTGAGTCTAGCCTCTTTCCTGTACAGTTTCACATCCCAACGGTCATGTCCCGACCTGAGCTTTACCCGGCCTCAGCACACCCTCTGTACTCTTTTGAAGCAGCTCAGCTCAATATGGTAGCCAATGGGGGTGCCAAGAAGAAGCAGCAGCGGAAATGGCAGTCAACTGTGGAGATCTCAGCTAAGACCCACCTGACAAGCTTTTCTGCTGACACCAGTTTAGCCCTGCCTAGGCCACCCTCGAGGAGAGCCGGCATCTTAAGGACTGTGAGTGCGAGGTCCCGGCCCAAGATACACAGCCATAACACTTATGCCAAAAGTGAGTCAGACCACTCAGAATACTCAGCTGAGTGTGCCTCCCTCTTTCACTCCACCATTGTGGAAACCAGTGAAGATGATGTCAGTGACTACACGGCCAACTGCTTTGGGGACAGTGAATCTGAAGACAGTGACTCAGAGGGGGCCTGTAGGAGCAGTGAGAGCAGCCTCACTCTAGACTATGAGGAAGCTGTTGGGAGTGAGCTGATTTGGCCCAAGGCTATTGTCCAGCAACCACTAAGGGTACAGGCTGCCTCTAAGTCATCTCACCATCCAGTGCCCAAAATCTGCCGCATCAAGGCCTCTAAGGCCCTAAAGAAGAAGATTCGGCGATTCCAGCCAGCATCTCTAAAAGTTATGACCATGGTGTGAATAAAAATGAAAAAGAATTGTCCTAGTAGTAACCAGATTGACTTTAGAATAAGATAGGTTGGGGTTCTAAAAATATCATTGCATTATGGGTGAACCAGAAATGATGCCCCCCAAAAGGCCAAAGGACCTTTTACTTTGCTAATATTTGTGTAAAGAGCAATGTGTGTAATTTCTTTATCTTTCCACTGTTTATTATACACATATGAATTTGTGTAATCTCGCCCACTTGACTGTCTTCAGAAATCCTGTTTAGAAAGGGAATTGCCTCAAAAGCAGAAGATACAACTAGATTCTGTACAGTGAATATTCTGTCAGAGAGATGAATGAGGAATATCATTGGCCACTCCTCTAGAATGGTTCTCTACTCTGTAGTGTGATGTTTCAGAACTCATTCACACTCCAATTTACCACCCAAACCATTTTCTTTTCCATGGCTTCTAATATTTACATTGTTGGTGGTAATACATCTCTCTCTGAGCTCCTATTTCCTTGAGTCATAGCAGGACTGCCTCAGGTACACCCTGCAGAGTATATTTCTCAGTTGTGCTTGTCTATACTAGCCAAAGAATGACAGGTTTTGGTTTGTTCTATTCTGTCTTTTAAAGGAGAAGGGATGCTTGTGAGAACAGGTGCTGGAAATCGGGTCTGAGTTCCTGAGGCATACATTACCCTCCTCCCTGACCAAGCTTTAGCTCGATTCAGTCACCAAAAAGGTGAATGTTTCTTTTCTGCTCTTTCCCCCCTAGCATGAGGAAGAGGTCAAGTTCCCTGTTGAAGTATCATCATTTTGAGTTTATAGTAGAAAAATCTATCTCATGAGATATAGACTCGGCTCCAGTGGACACAAGTTGGGCATAAAAATATATTTTTAAACAGCCTCGCTGTCTTTTTATCATTATTATTATTTGCCTTTCAGTCTTTTTTTTTCTCTTTGGGGGGATGAGGGTGGTAAGAGGAAGGTACAGGTTTTTCAATATCAAACTTCTTGTTGCTTTTCACGTCATTTTATTTTTGTAGTTTCTCCCAGAGAGAGACCTTTTGAGCTACCCAACAACCCACTGTGAGTTAAGGGAAGGGAGAAATTCAAGCAAAAGGCTGATTTGTCAGAGGTCATGAAGTTAGGGAACTAGGAATCTGCTTAGCCCTAGGCCAGCTTCACACTTGACTGGAGTACTTTGAAGAATGGAGATAAGAAAACAACATTAAAATTCTAGCTGATAAAGATTTCCATACCCTCTTACTTCAGAAGTTAAATATTCATGTAGCAATTGCACAGTCCCGGATGTAGTTTAAGAAGCTTAACATTTTAGAACAAAACATTTTTGTAGCAAGTAGAGGAAAGCTAATGTTTCAAGATGGCAATACCTCAGAATAATGTGTTTCCTTTTTGGATAAAGTGTCTGAAAAGTGTAAACATTTTAAAGGTTCAGGGGCAGGCTTTGAAGTTCAAACATTCAATCTAACAGACAGGGAAGATTCACACCTTTCCTTAATGAAGTAGGCTTACCTGTGTTAATGAGTTCTTTGGCATCAGCATTCAGGAAGACAGTATTAAAAGAACTGTCTTTGGAGGCTCTTTTTTGAGACCTGTAATACAGAATCATTGCCTACTGACATACACAATTCCTAATCCTCATAACAGTCCTGTGACAATGCTGTGATGGATTTATTATATTCATTTAGCATTTTGGAGATCTGAGGTATACTTGGCTTAAGT
>CM053593.1:325796514-325814821 GCA_028646575.1 Pseudocheirus occidentalis | reverse complement strand
ATCTCATTTAACAAGGCTATCCTATATTTTTGAAAATTATATGTAGAATTTTGTAATGCTTTTCTCTCTATAGTGTTTTACATATAATACTATCAAATTGCTTCCTTCCCCTAATATCCTTGAGATAATAAAGCTGCATTAATCTTAAAGGTAGACGAACACTTTGGATTTTAAATGATTTACCAAGATCATAGTGAATCCAAATTGAATGAAACTAAATGGAGACTATAGAGTTTGATGCTCTTGTTTCTACCTCTGTTATTCTTCACAAAATACTGTACTGGAATTTCTTGCTGAGCTTCCAGTTTGATTGAGCGGAACATTTTATCTGTGCTCATTCAGTGTCCATCTGTAGCAGGAGGTGCCTGGCAGAGTGAAATGGAAGGCTAGAAAATGAGAAAGTATCATAGAAACTGAGTTAGGAAAGTAAAGGATTAGGAAGGGAAGGGAAGGGATTCTGAAGGTAGAGCCCAACCACATCCTTTTAAAAATAAGGAAGTTGACAAGGTGATAAAAAAAGTGACTAGATTAGAAGGTGATGCTAAATGTGTTGGAGGGAGCATCCACAATGAAGAAACAGTGGCCCCTTTGAAGTATTAAAGCATCTCAATAAGAGTTAAAGCTCAAGTTTTCTAGTCCAGGGACCTTTTAGGCCCAATTTGGTTTGGAGCAAAGAAGCATAATTCTCTCAATTCCCACAGCTTCTTTGTGCTTATTTGGAATCCTGATGTGCAGTAACAGGATTGCTATTTGCAAGCATAAGAGAAATGGACTAATTAAATCTAAATCTGCAATACTAATGCTTACATTTAAGACTAACCTTATATATCCTCGATATAGTCTGTGGCTAAACAAGACCAAAATATTTGGATGAAAGCTGCAGATTTCAACCTAATTATGCTGATCAATGCTTGTCAAATGTTATGGTCTCAGGAGCTCTTTAAACTGTTGAAATTATTGATGACACCAAAAAGTTTTTTTGTTTTTAAATCTATTGATATTTACCACATCAGGAATTAAAACTGATCAGTTTTTCAAATATTCATTTAAATTGTGATAATCAACCTATTATATGCCAGTATAAATAATATTTTATGAAAATGGTTATATTTTCTTATGAAATTATTAATGAGAAGAATGGCATTGTTTTTCATATGCAGTTCTCCTTAATGTCCCACTTAAAGGAAGGCAGCTGGATTCTCATTTCTACTTCCATATTCAATCTGTTCTGATATGTAGTTTTGGTTGAAGTATATAAAGACAATTCAGACTCAGGAATATTTTAACATGCCAATAACCTCTTAGTGGGATTGTAAAATTGTTTTTCCCTTCCTGGACTCCCTTGAAAGGGTCACAGGGATACAAGGACCATATTTTAAGAACCACTGATTTGGATTTTCAGGCAACACTTTTTTTTTTCTGGCTCCAAACTACCTGCACAGTCTTTTCTAATACTGTTGTCCTTCCTATATGTTTTTTTATTCCCACCGAACTAAACTACTCAACTCCTTGTTCTCATCTTGCCCTCTCTGGCTTCCCTGCCTTTTCCATCATTAGTCCCTATGAATGAAATGGACACTTGCCTATCATTTACTGTTATCAAATTCCAGTTTGGGTGCCACCTCCTCCATACATCTTCCCCTGAAAAAACTCCATTCCCTCCCCCAACTTCCAGGTGAAATTGGGCTCTCTTTCCTTAGATTTTTCATTATATACTGCCTTAACCCTTTTATCAGACTTAAGTCACTTTCTCTTATGAGTATATGTAGTTATGTATTTTTAATTCTTGCCAGTAGGTTGTATACTTCTTATCTGTCACATTTGTGTTTTATTGGGGAACCAGTCACCATTGCATGGGTGGAGTAGATGGAGGGAGGTTCTTAGATATAGAATCAGAAGAGATCACTCAAGGTTGTCTGGGGATTTCTCTTGGGGATTTCTCTTACCATTGAAATCACAGGGCCATCCTTTATCTCTATAACTGTATTTTCTAGTCTACTCCAAATCATCGAGTTATGAAAATAGAAGCCTTAGAAAAATGATTTGTCTGAGGTCCTGTAGCACAAGTTGTAAGGAACAGAGCTGGGATTTGAATCCAGATCCTCTGACTCCAAATCCAGCCTATTTTCCATTTGTACTAAAAGGTTACTATTTGAGAAGACAAGTATGTCTTTTATAATATTTTGGATGTGGCTTAATTTATGGTATACATTATAAATGCCGGGACAGGACCAGGCAGCCTAAGAATTTTTCTTGTAAGATTTAACAAGCTTAACAGTAATGAATTAGTTAGCCTTTAGGTCATCTTAACCATGACCTGCTCCATGTTGACACTGATTCTCCAAATAAAGAAAATAAAAGGGATACATACACAGCAGGTAATGAGGCAAAATGGATAGAAATGTGGACTTAAGTCTAACCTCTGACACATACTAGCTGTATGACCAACTCAGTCCCCTAAGCAACTACTGTAAGGCTATAAATTGCAGAAAAGGTAGCAGCCTTCATTGGTACAGGGATTTTTCTCTTGGGTTACTCTGCCAATGAACTCATTGGGCTAATCCTTATCCCTACCAAGCACTCAGTGGTATAATTATCCAATCTGTTTTTCTAGGTCCTAAAGTGGATTTAAAGTTCAATTAGATAAGTGCTTCCTCAATCCTTCCTCAAGTTGCATTGGAGTTTTCTTTCCTGCATGTCTTGGGCACCACTAACCACATCCAGTTTTGGCAAAACTTAATGCCCTATTAGAGAAAGGCATGAATGAAAAAGCTTTTCATAAGTATTAAGTCAGGCCAAGACAGTTAGCAAGTTTAAGCTACTGGCATTACAAAGAACTATTAAAATGAAGAAATTAATTACTTGCTGACAGTAGAAAAAGTCCTTCTTGGCCTTTAAGAAACCTCTGGCCATTTGTATATTGTGACAACTCAAATTTTAATATTTCCCCAATAATGTAAACTGGAAGAAAAAGAAACTTTTTCCTTTGTAGCATGGCTGGTCACTATGTAGATCTGGAGGTCTGGCAATCAGATGATTCTCCCAGACATCACAAAGAGCAGAAGCCCAGGAGAAAACCTTTAACCTAGAAGGAGTTCCCATGTATTCAGCTCTGCCACAGCTGAAAGATTTAGCATCTCTCTATTAAAAAGGTGAAAGTTTAGCCCAGCTAAGTGAAATCTTGTGCTAATCCAAAACTCGCTTTGGCAGCTAGCTGCCTCTTTCCCCCTCATTAAATTGTCTTTGATAAAAATGTTTTATTTTATCAAATTCAATTTTTCTAAGCCATCTTGGAATCAACTGGTCAAATGAATGAGTACTTACTAAGCTCTTACAAGGTATGCAGCCCGGTGATGAATCCTAGAGCTACAAAGACAAAAATGAAACAGCCCCTCTCCTAAAGTAATTACATCCTGGGGGAGATTAGTGGAGAATAAGAGGGCATGTATTAATCATCTACTATGGGTAGCTAAGTTGCACAGTAGATAGAGTACTGGACTTGGAAGCAGGAAGACATCCTCATGAGTTCAAAGCTGGTCTCAGACGTTTACTAGCTGCACAGCCCTGGGCAAATCACTTAACCCTGTGTACCTCAGTTTCCTCATCTGTAAAGTGAGTTGGAGAAGGAAATGACAAATCACCGCAGTATCTGCCAAGAAAGCCCAAATGGGGTCACAAAGAGTCTAACACAAATGAAATGACTCAACAACAACAACAAGAAATTACCTACTATGTGCCATGCACTGATTTAAGCTAATGACACAAAAGCAAAAGACAGTTCATGTTCTCAAGGAGCTCATAGTCTAATGAGGGAGACAACATCCAAACAACTTTGTGTCAATGACATATGCAGAATAAATAGGAGATAAAATTAAGGAAAGACTTTCCATGTAAGGTGGCCCTTTCATTGCGATCAAGGAAGTCAAGAGACAGAAATGATGAAGGAGGGGTTTCTATGCATGGGGGATAGCCAGTGAAAATGCCCAGAGTTGAGAGATGGTGGGTTATTTATGAGGAACAGCAAATTCAACATATTCTCTACTACACCACGCAGTCTCTCCTTATGCTGTGTGCTACTCTGTAAGCCAGAGTCAGAATTTGGACCTACGTACTTTGATTCCGGATGTAGTCCTCCTTCTAATTCTATCTTTCAAGGTCTCTTCCGATCCGACATTTTATTACAACTCCTGGGTCACTGTTATCTTTCCATGTATAATCAACATGTTTGGAGGTGCTGCTAGCGTGGCCGTTCACATTTATTTCTTAGAAAAAACACTTAAAGTTGAATGGCAAGTGTCTTAGCCTTTGCAGTATATCTCTTGTTGCCTATTTATATGAGGCAAAGTCTCATTCCTAGTCAGGGTAGTCAATGACCAACTACCTACCACTTACTAACCATCTTCCAAATGGTTAATATTGCTAGATCTTCTGGGAAGCACAGAAGCAACCTTGAACATGACTTCTGCCTTTAAGAAGCTTACAATCTAATGAAGATAAACCTAACATAATGTGCCAACAACAATATCCATTTAATATCCATTAAATGATTCAAGGTAATATGTAATAAATGGCTAAATTATAAGGAATGCCTTTCAAAATAATCAAGATTTGGCTTAAGGGGCAGCTAGGTAGCACAGTGGATAGAGTACCAGAGCCTGAAGTCAGGAAGATTTACATTCAAATCTGGCGTTAGACTCTTCCCAGCTATGTGACCCTGGGCAAGTCACTTAACCTTGTTTGCCTCAGTTTCCTCATCTGTAAAATGAGTTGGGAAAGGAAATGGCAAGCCATTTCAGTATCTTTGCCAAGAAAACCCCAAATAGGGTCACGAGAAGTCAGACACGACTGAAAAGCAAGTGAGCAAAAACAATGAGGGTAGGAGAGAACGGATTATACTGAATTAGTATTAGATGGAGAAATCAGTCTGGTACACTGAAAAAGAAAAAAAAAAGACAAAAAAAATGCTCCACCTGTATTTGAAGTCAGAGAACCTGGATACAAATTCTGTTTCTGCCACTTTTATCCATATGATCCTTAGTGAGACACTAACCCTGTCTGGGCCTCAGTTTCCCCACATGTGAAATGAGGGAATTCAGCTAGATACCCTCTGATGACCCATCCAGCTCTAAATCTTTGAGCTAATGAAACATTCCTCAGAGTTGTAGGATCACAGGATTTGTAATTAAATAGTATTTAGGAAGAGGACAAGTAAAATAAAATCCTATATGCACACTCTATTTTTCATTCTTATATACACATTCTCTTCTCTTCTAAGTGGGGAAGAAAGTAGCAAGCATTCCTCATTTTGCTTCCTTATTTCTTTGATTCACATCTACCATCCCCTTCCCTTGAATGTCTCAGAAAAGTGGGAGATCTTGTCAGATGTAACAGTGCTAGGGTTGGCAAGGAGTTATAAAAAGAAAGAACTCAGTTTCTAAGGTTCCTAACATTTTTTTTTTGGTTGGGAAAAAGTCCTCCAACCCCTAAAAATCTGGAGTTTTCTGATAGACCCTTTGTCCACTTACAAAAATTTTCCTAAGGGCTGAGAAAGAAGAAATGAGTGGGGGGAGAGGGGAAGAGGCAAGGGATAAACAGTATTATTACTTCCCTTCTAAGAAAAAGATTCTGCCAAGGAGGGGAAGCATCGTGAGGGCAAAATACAGTATTATGTTTCATACTGGGTTTTGTTACCCCAAGGGCTTCTCAGAGTGTATCGCACAAAGGGAGCATTTAATGTTTATTGCACGTTGTTGAATTAAACTTATTTTGTAGAACCCCAAGTGTACTGGAACATCTCTAATCAATTATTAAATTTTCACCCTGAGTATTTACACCGCCAAAATTTGCAACTGCAACAGATCAAGGCTTGGTTTATTGTTTTCTTGATTGGCTAGACTTAAGAAAGTGTTAATGATGCAGATAAAACTTAAAAGCTTGCACTATCCCGCAACCCTCCTTAGGGAACCTGGTTGTTAAACATTTACCCTGTTCTCCTTGCTCTATAAACACTGCTTGAGCTTAGCAGGACTGTATAGTAGAAGGCTCAGGGAATGAAGTCATCTTCATACTGGAGGCTTGGTGCCTATAGCACTATGGAAAAACATGTATTATTAAATGCCAGTAACTGGCACTTATATAGCACTTTGTTTTGCAAAGTGCTTTGCACTGATGAGCTCATTTGAGCCCTGTGTATATCCTTAAGTAGCCCATTACTCTTTCTCTCCATGAACTTGACCCAAATAGAATTCATTTGAAATGTCAAACTCTTAATTTCTTCAAAATTCTCAGTTACCCAATTGCTGTTGTTCAGTCATTTTAAGTCATATCTCACTCTTCCTGACCCATTTGGGGTTTTCTTGGCAAAGATACTGGAGTAGTTTGCCATTTCCTTCTCCAGCTCATATTACAGATGAGGAAACTGAGGCAAACAGGTTTAAGAGACTTTCCTAGGGTCACACAGCTAGTAAGGGTCTGAGGCCAGATTTGAACTCAGGAAGATGAGTCTTCCTGACTCCAGGCCTGGCGTTCTATCTACCGTGCCACCTAGCTGCTCCATTACATGTCGTTAAAGGTTGTCTTGTTAGTAATTCTGGTCCTAAAAGAGAATAAGATCTGTCTTTTCTTATTCTGTTGTGGTAATTCTATTCTACTGTGGCTATTGGGACTCATCATTATGTTAGCAAATGCTGTTGCTTGGAGCAATAAGTTTGATGATAAGAACATAGTCCAATTCCATTCCAAAATTGTCATTATTGAAAGGCATAATACCAGTATAACAATTGGAAAGCATCATAGATTCAAAGCTTAAGGAACTTAAAATGACTTAGAAGTCATCTAGTTAAATGTCCTCATTTTACAAATGAAGAAATTGAAGCCTGGGCTAGAGGTAAAGTGATTTGCCCAAGGTCACACAGTAAATAGGTTTCTAACCAAAGTCTTTGCATCCCAAATCCAGGGCCCTTTGCACTCTATCACATTGTAAGTATAATTCAATTCACCACGTGTTTACTGACATGTATTATGTGTAAGAGACTGTGTTAGGAGTAGAGGGGATAAACACAGCATAGTTCTTGCCCTCATGGAGCCTACAGTCAAATAGCAAGGAATAAGGAATGTATTGTATCTATATATACAATATATATATTGTATATATAGATACAATATATATATATATAAGATACAATATGCAATCTATAATTGTATCTATAAGAGCAGAGCAGGGGTGAACGTGTATAGAGTGTGAGCAAAATTTTATGAGAGTTCTTGGGAAGGAGGGATCAGTAATGGTTGAACAGCCTCGTCTTGCACTGGGTTTTGAAGGGGAAGGGGGATCAAGGGGGGTTATGGGGAGAAGGTCTTTGATCAGGGCCTTGAAAGATGAGGAAAATTTCAAATGAAGCAAATATCAATGGAGGTAACTTGAGGCATAAAGATCCACAAATATAAGCAAATGTAGGGAAGACAGAAAATACTGTGCATCAAGGGTGTATCAACCAACTGTCTTCTAATAAGTGCCAATCACTGTGCTAAGGTGCTGGGGATGCAAAGATCAGAAGGAAACAGGCACTGGCCCTCAGGAAGTGTAGGAAACAAGGTATTCTAAGATGAGGAGGGGAAGGAAAGAGTAAATTCGGGGCATGGGGAGGAGCCAATGTAAGAAGCCCAGAGGAGGGAGATGGAATGTTGTAGCCAGGTCACAGAAAGTAGACCGACTTGGCTGGAATGTAGAGTGACTCAGGTTAGAGAGAGGACTGTGTACAAAGCCTGGAGCCAGACTGTGAAGAGCTTTAAATCACAAGCTGAGGAATTTGTCTTTTGTCATGGAGGCAATGGGGAGTCAGAAGAGCTTTTTAAGCAGGGGAATGACATACCTTTGCTTTAGGAATATCATTTCGGCATCTCTGTGGAGGATGGGTTGAAAAGTAGAGAAACTGGGGGCAGAAAGACCGAGGAGGAGGCTTTGGGGCATGAACTAGGGTGGTAGTGCTCACCTAAAGGGAAAGGAAGTAGCTGCTTCTGGAGCTGTTGTGCTGGTAGAAACGATGAAACCTAACAGCAGTGCTTTGTTTTTTTTTTAATGGGGTTGAGAGAGATTGAAGAGTTTAAGATAATAATAATAATACCTAACATTTACACAGTAATTTAAGGTTTTCAAAGCACCATTATCTCCTTTGATCCTCACACCAACTTTGTGGGTTAGAAGCTATTATTATTCCCATTTTAGGGATGAGGAAGCTGAGGTAGAGAGCAAGGTTAAATGACTTGCCCAAGGTCACATAAGTAGTGTCTGGGGTTGGATATGAATTCAGGTCTTACTGATTCAAAGTCTGGTACATAAGGACATAAAGAGGAACATGTGAGGGATGTGAAATAAGACCTGAAGGAAAACAGAAAGTGAGATTCAGCAGATGAGAATTGTCAGATTCCGTAGAACATATATTAGGGTCACTGCTCATGCTGTACCACTGTATGAAAGGATTTCATTCTTTGGACCAATCAGTCAAAGACTGCTAAACCCAATCTTAATACTGAATGAAGATTTTTTTTTTCTTTTTCATTTTTTCAGGTGGATAGAGAACCAGACCTGGAGTCAGGAAGACTCATCTTCCTGAGTTCAAATCTGACTTCAGACACTTACTAGCTGTGTGACCGTAGGCAAGTCATTAACCTTCTTTGCCCCAGTTTCCTCATTTGTACTTCTAGTATCTTTGCCAGGAAAACCCCAAGCAGGGTCCGAAAGAGTTGGATGTGACTGAAACAACAGAAACAAAAAATAGATGGCTCATTATGATCTGTATAGTGGCAGGCAAACTTCTCTCAGAAAGGAGGAGGATGCTCTTCCTAGCTTGAATGAGTCTGATGCAGTCTGGCAAGTCATTCAGAAAGAGGAAATAGTTCTTTGAAGACAACTTGCCCTAGAAGAGCTATTCCCAAATATCCCACATAAAGCAGTCGAGGTATGTCTAGAAAACAACATCCTGGCCTGCCGGCTCCTGGGGCAAAGAGAAAAAAATGTTTTATGCTCTAGTCATTTAATTAGCAAGTGTATGGTATTAATGACCCTTGTAGAAATCACTTTATTTAACCCCTCTTTTGCAGCAGTTAATAGCTATTGTTGCTTTCAGACTGTTTTTACTCACTCCAGACCATCCATCACTTTAAGAGGATTAGACAATTTAGGAGCTTCCTTTAATGACAGGTTTATTTCTTAATCGAGGAGGAGCAAATAATTGTGAAATCTTCAAAAGTGCTTAGGAAATGGAGAATCTTCAGAATTTTAAAGATTTTGTCATATTGGATTAATAACATTCTTCATTAGTTACCACAATGACTTTAATTCACCATTGGTGCACCCTATAGATGAAATAGATTTGCTGGTCAATTTCTATATTAAATTTTCAACTCCAGAAATCAAACTTTATTCTTCCTGACTCACTGCTATTCATGTGACCTTGAGAAAACCATATTAAAGGGTCAGGACTAGACAGGGCCTCAAAATTCATCTTCATGCTACAGATTAGAAAAATGAGGTCTAGATAGGATTAAGTTGCTTACCCAGGATCACTCAGGTAGGCAATGGAAGAGTTGGAGATTGCTTTCAGAAGACTTATTCCCCACTTACAGACTCTTTGGCCCTGGGCAAGTCACTCAAACTCTTTGAGACTCAGTTTTCTCATCTGTAATAAAATACTTTCATTACCTAAATCATAGATTTCTGAGGAGTAAATGAGAGAATATGTGCAGAAGACTAAATGATATGGCACCATATAATGGTAACTAATTTTAGACTCAGGGAAAGAACCTCTGGAAAGGGATTCAGAATGTTTGTGTCCACATTGCAGCTCTGACACTTACCAGCTGTGTGCCAATGGAAACGTCACTCAACTTTTCAAGGACTCAGTTTTCTCATCCGTGAAATGGGGATAATAGCACTTGCCCCTACCTGCCTCAGAACAGTGATGATATTACAAGACTCAGTCTCTCCCCAAAACTTATGTGAACAACAAATGTTTCTTAAATGGTAACTACATAGCAGGCATTATGCTAAGAAAGGCAAAAAAGTTCCTGTCCTCCAGAGGCGCATAGTCTAATGGAGGAGACAATGTGCAAAAAAAATACTCTTGTCCCCCCCCCCCAAATCCTAAATCAAAATTTGGGCAACAGGATAAAGTTCAATGTGCTCTCTGAAGAGTCTTTATCTTTTTTATTTTTTCAGAATTTCTTTGTAGGGCTGATCAGAATCTGAATTGTTCTGATTCAAGTCAAATGTGTTTTTTTCCCTTATCAAAGCTTTTATCTTATTTTTAATCCAATTTTTAATCCAATTCTCACTTAGACTTTAGGATAGATAGATTAGATAGATAGACAGATAGACAGACAGACAGATAGATGATAGATATACACATACATGTGTATATATGTGCATGTGTGTATATATATGTATATAATTCTCTTCTATTAACTTATGAACAGGATGCTCTTAGAGGCAAAAGGGAAAAAGAAGAAGAAAATTAGGGACTTTTTTCTGCAGTACTTTGAGAAGCAGGTTATAAATTTGAACTCTAAAATATAAAGTGTCCCCAAAGTCCTGCTTCAGTTTTAAACTTTCACAACTTCAGAAATGTAAATGCTAAAACTCACAAAAAATTTGAAAGATTGATTATTTAAAATTCTTAGATACTGATAATATTTCTTATTAGCTTCAACATCAGCATCATCTTTTGCAGGTAACTCCAGCCAGAAAATCTCTGCTTACTTGGTATCTCAGAAGTGTCAGCCTATTGTGAATTAAGATAGTTTCCTCGAATTTTTTCATCCAGTTGTTAATTGAATTTCTGTGGGGAGTCTCTTCATCATGGGTAATGAATTTTCCTTGTAAACTTGAGTTCAGTTTACCAGAGAACAGTTAACTTTTTCTTCATCATCTACCATCTTTAATAAGAGAGACTGAAAAAAATTAATGTAATGTTAAAAATTCACAAAACTAAAGTTCAAAGAAAAATAAATAATTAAACATTCAAATGATTTTTGCTAAGTTTTCAGCCTTTTTGCTTTTGATATAAAGATTAAAATGGCCCTAAAACTTTTGGGATGCTCAGCATTTACATATGAGGATATTCCTATTTAACCTCTAAGTTTGAAAAAATTATATCTTGACAAGTTGTTGGTGCTTAGCTGTTTTTGGTATAGTGGAAAGAGAACTAGCTCTGGAGTCAAAAGACCTTTTACAATCTGTGTTTCTTTGATGATTTCTATACCAGTCAGATGAAATATTTACAAAATACTTAGCAGGGTAGCTATGGAGTGATAGGTCCTATACAAATGCTATTAATCTCGTTATAAGTAGTGGTGTTTTATTGTTCTTTTTAAAAAAAATTACTTTGGGGGTCTCAATTCCCCTGGGCCTCAGTTTCCTCATCTGTAAAATGAAAGGACTAGACTAGATGGTCACTGAAGCACCCTTTCACTTCTAACCTTGAGAATAAGTTAATAAAGCATTTATACATTGTTATATGTTGGGGTCCTACTCTAAATTTTCTCATGTGGGTTGAGATTGCCCTGTATTTTCTGTGTAGAACCTTTGGGGATCAGGGACTAGTAGAAGTATGTCCTGGTAGCCCTTAGAATTAGAAATTCGATGATATAAAGATTCTAGAAAAATGACACCGGCCATCAGTTTAAAGGCTAAGTAACTTAGGGATAAGAACTGGAAACAAGTACATCAAATTTACTCAGATGCCAAAAACTTTAGGCAGAAAATGTTTGGTCTCAATTACTTGAATGGAGGGAGACTGGGAGAGTTTGGGAGTTGCCAGGTAGCCAAGTTTTGCTGCCAGAATGGAATGCATGCCTGATCCTCAGCTAGAGCTGAAGCCAGGCTCACAGTGAATAAACAGCCTTTGTCTAAAGGGGATAGAGTTATTATGATTCCAGGAAACAGGGATTTTCTAAAGAAGACAAAGTATCCCAATTTCTTTGATGTCTTTTGAGATAGCCAAAAACACACAAAAGGAATGTGGCACCTTCCTGCTACGAATTGTGAATGCCTCCTTTTTACAGGTAAAGTTTGGATCCAGATGGTCAGAAGAGCTTGGTAGAAGGGAAGGAAGTCATTAGAGTCAGTTTTGTGCCTTGTGGATGCAGCTAACCCTTTCAAACCCTTTCCAGCCCCACCCCCAACATAGGAAATTCCAGGAAAACTAGAGCTAGCATGTTAAAGCTTGAAGCTAACTAGTCGAACAAACCCATTTACAGAAGAGGAAACTGATACCCAGAGACACGAAGTGACTTATGTAAAGGTCATGTCACTATACCCTGTGTGGTTTTGATGTTGTAATGGAGATATGGATGTGTGGTAGGAAGAGAGTTAAGATTCAAAAAGCTGAGATAGTGAGACTGCTTGAATTGTTGGGGGGATCCTCAGGGTTCATTTTTTTAATTCTGGGAGAGGGAAAAACGCACAGACACTTATAAATCTCTGAAATTATGTCTTATCAGTGCTTCAAGATGGTAAGGGGAGAAGAAAGGGGGTCAAAGTAAGGCTTCATGAATTGTTTTCATGATCTATAGATATTGAAAAGGGTCCTTAATATTTTTACTTGTCTTTCAGTATTTCAGTTGCTTGTATTTGTTTGTTCACTATTGTTTTCAAGGATATACCAGAGACTCAAGATTTAAAGTTGCAAAAAAACCTAACAGCTCCCTTATTTCAAGCTCCTCCCCATTTTACAGATGAAGAAACTGAGACCCAGGAAAACTAAGTCACTTGGAAAAGAATACATAGTTTTAAACTCAGGTCCTCTGCTTCCAAGACTATTGTATAAAACTATCTTTTTTAAACCATAAACTCCAATGTGCTAATGAATCTATGGTCTCATCAAAGCAGACATTCAGATCATAAATTATCCATACCTTCCTATACTCTGCAGTCCTATGAGATGTACAAAACAAAGTCTCTCTTGTCCAGGAATCTTCAGGATTACAGAGAAGTTCTTTTTTATCTAATATCTTAGGAAGATTAACCACTAGAGAAATGCTGTTAATAAAATTTTATTTCCAAAAACTAACTTGGTATTTTAAAAATTTTCTCAAAGAACCAAATATCCACATGTGTTTGTTGCTGTTGAGTGAGGGGTATAACAAGGATTTACTAATGTTTCTCAACATTATGTCTCTTCTAACATTCAGCTGCCGAAATGGAGACAAGACTAATAATTAAGGCTCCTGTGTGTAAGATTACTGATGCCTGGGGGCACTGAGAGAAAACAAAGAAGAAAATGTTAAAATATTTTCCTCCTCACTTTCTTGTTGACACATATGCTTAAGGAAATCACTGAGGTTTCTTCCTTTTCCATGATTTTAGAAAAAAATTGGTTTCCTTTATATACCTAGGTCTTATTAGTCCATCACTTATGAATGTCCTTGTGGAAGATGAGAGATATGAAAAAATAGTAAATTTAATTTTCAAAGTGATTTCAAGCCCTGGAATGAGGGAGGAAAATGTGGTGAGACCCTGGGCTCCTGAATAATAACCCTTTGAAGTTAAGAGGAGTTCTCCAGGAAGGAGGGACCTTTGAGATGTCAGTAGCAATATTAGACAATTTCATGGTTGGTAGGTACCTCAGAAACCATTTACTGCAACTGTACTCAATTCAGAACCTCCCTTACAACATGCCCAAATAACTGTTCTTCTAGGCTTTGCTTGAACACCTCCAGTGAAGAGATCCTTAACACCTTCTGGGACCATTTTGCTTTTGGATAGCTAATTTTTTTAAAAATGCTTTTCTTAAATTAATCCTAAATTTGCCTCTTGATACCTTCAGTTCGTTGTTTCTGGTTAAATCTTCTAAGTAGAAGCAATTAATCCCTCTTCAGTGAGACAGCCTTTCAAATATTTGATGGTAACTATCATGACCCCCTTAAGTCTTCTTTTCTTTAGTCTATAAATATCCAATTCCTTCACATCACATAGACTCAATGCACTTCACCAGAATAATCGCCCTCTTTTAGACAATCACTAACATATACTAAAATACAGGGCTAGAGACTGGACCTATGATTTTATTCATATAGGGAAGTCTCTGATGTGGAAACTCCCCCTAAGAATATCAGTCAGCACCTTCCCAGCAACTTAAGAGTCTTAGAAAGTATACAGCAGTGGTTCTCAAAATATGGTTCAGACGCTCTTGGGTACCCCTAAGTGCTTTCGGCATCCAAGAAGTAAAATCTATTTTCATAATAATGCTAAGATATTTCAATTTCTAAAGTAAATATCAATATTTATCATCCTTAAATATTTAATAGATCATATAAACATTTATATATAAATATGTGATATGAGTATATCACATAAATATTTTAATATCAAAATAAAGGTAGATATCAATAGATACATCCCATATAAACACAGTTCTTGGGGAGGCCTGGATTTAGAATCAAAGTCATGAGCTGGAAATCTGCCTCTACCACTTATTAACTATATGACCTTGAACAAGTCATTTCTCCTCTTCAGGGTTCGGTTAATTCATCTGAAAATGTCTCAGGTCAATGTAAGCTCTGTCTATGTTCCTTTCTAATTTTTACATTCTTTCATCCTACCTATTCCTTTTAGTGATGATATTATTGACCTGGAATTGAGCTGAGACTTTAAATTCATTGCTCCAAGCCATACTGTGACCTAAACAGTACCTTCTGGATATAGAGGCAGAGTCCAGAAGGAGCACAACAGAATTAGGGAAGAGATCATCTAGAACCACTAACAAGATATGCTTTAAAAACATGATTCATAGCTGAGGAAGTTTTTAATGGCAAATACAAATATTAAATGATTTAATGTTAAATTTTGATGCAATTATATGTGCTTATTAATTATTTACATTTATTTAAATTTAACACAAAAGTAACATACTTTTTCAGTACTTGCCTCAGTCTCTACAAAATTATTTTTAAACTTTTAAAAATTCAAAATAAGTATAAAACAAAATAAAATTATTTTTAAAAATACTTTTATTGATGTCTTGTTTTTATACAACAAACATTTTTAAAAGAAAAGGAGAAAAATAAGCCAAACTAATCAAAATATAGGAAAAAATATGTTAATATATGCAGTGTTTCATGCCCTGGATCCCTTATCTCTGCAAAAGAATTGGAAAGTTATCTTTACATACAGTACATAGAAGTTTTCTCTTATTTCTTTTTAGTCATCACATATGTCCCTTCTTATAACTTGTTAAGGGCAGCTAGGTGACACATTGAATAGATTGTGAGGCCTTAAGTCAAGAAAACTCACCTTCCTGAATTGAAATCTAGTCTCAGACACTAGACACCTAGTTTTAACAAATCACCTAAGCCTGTTTGATTCAGTTCCTCCTCTGTAAAAGAGCTGGAAAAGGAAATAGCAAACCACTCTAGGATCTTTGCCAAGAAAACCCCTAAAATGGGGACACAGAGAATCAGATATGACTGAAATAACTGAACAACAAAAATAGTTAGCAGTTCTTCTTTTGAAAAGTGTACATTCTCATTTTTTAAGTACTCATCTATTGACAAATAGCTTTTGGTTATTGGCATTATATATAAGTATATATGTATATACATATGAGTGTCATGTATTTCTGTATATATATATAAATATATACATATATATGAGAAATTATTTCAAATACATGAAGCTGGAAAGTTCCACAAACAAAATTAATACATCTAGGTTAATAAGTTGTACTAAAGATTTATTAATTTTTGTGCAGAAGCCTTTCAGCTTCATGTAATCAAAATTATCTATTTTTGTAATTGCCTCAATGCCATATATATATATATGTACACACACACATATATACATACATATACACATAAACATATATGTGTACACACATATACAGATATGTATTATATGTGTATATATATATATATATATATATATCCTACCCATAGTTATATAAAGCATATGACACATCTTTAATTGATGTGTCAGTTTTGAATTTATTATGGAATGTAGTATAAAATGATGGTCTAAACCTATTTTCTGCCAGCCTGCTTTCCAGTTACATCAGCAGTTGTTTTTTTTTCAAATTGAACATTTTTTTGGAAGTAATTTATGTTTTCAAGCTTACCAAACACTGAGTTGTTGAAGTCCCTTATTTCTGGTTCTCTCTCATCTAGCTTTTTTTTCCATTGCTCTATCTTATTTTTTTAAATCAACATCAAATGCTTTTTTTAAAAAAAGAAATGACTGCTGCTTTATAGTATGGTTTGAGGTATGGAAGTTCTATTCCTCTTTCATCTCTTCCTCTTTTCGTTACTTAGCTTGAAAATATAGATCTTTTATTTCTCCAGAACAGCATTGCTATCATTTTGTTAAGTCCTCTAAAGTATCCAAAGAGATAATTTGAGTTGTATAACTCTAAACTGTAATTAACTTTCACAGCATTGTCATTTTCATCATACTGGCAAGGCCAAATAACCAGGAATAGAACACAGCATAGAAATGTAAATTGTAAGACCTTTACTCACTTATACTTTTGACTGCCTAGACATCATTGAGAAGTACAATTATAACTCCACACTTTCCAGTTTCTCAGGTAGGAAGTTCAAGCACTATTTTTCAAGATTTTGCCCTTCTTCTGAAAAGCTATAGCCGGGAATAAGGAGTTTGGTGATAAGAATGAGGCATATTGGTTTTATGATCTGAAAAATGGAGGTTGGAATGTATTAGCTAGGCAGATGGGGTGAAGGAAGCAAGTCTTTACTGAGTCCCTACTCCATTTCGGTGTGCATGTGCTAAGCACTTTACAAATATTATCTCATCCAATTCTCATAACACCCCTGGGTGGGCAGGTGTTATTATTATGTCCACTTTACAATTGAGGAAGCTGAGACAGAAAGGGGTTGAGGGACTTTCTCATGGTCACAGATAATACATGATTTGATTTGAATGTGAGTCTTCCCAGTTTCAGGCCGAGCACTCTATCCACCTGTACCACCCAGTATGGTGTAGTACATAAAACCTGTGTTTGAATCCCAGATATTTCACTTCCTGCCCATGAAACCTTGGGAAGTCACCCAACTTCTCAAAGCCCCTCTTTTCTCATCTGTCAAATGAGGGGACTGGAAAGGACAACCTCTAATATTCCTTCCAGCTGTGACATTCCAGTGTAATACCCTTTCTGAGGCAGGTGGCATTGCCAAAGGTTGGCTATTACTCCCTTAGGGTTTCTATTAATATTGCTCACAGCCCCTGCTGGTGTGCTGCCCGTTATCAGTCAGCCAAGTGAACTCCATTAATATTTAGAAAAGGAATTTACTGAAAAGATGGAGCAAGAACAATTGGTAGAAAACATTCCCACCAAGATGGGTGTGTGCTGTCCCTATGGACACTGTACAGTTGTAATTAGATACATGTGTAGAGACAATATATGGCAAAGAGATACCTCCCAATTCCAGTTCCTGGAAGCTCCTCTACCTTTTTATAGAGTTCCGTTAAGTTCCATACACACACACACACACACACACATGCAAATACTTGCACATATATACATATATATATACATACACACTTTACAACACACACCTGCATGTGTACACACACATATACAAACATATACATGTGCATATCTATCTATAGATAGATCTATAGGTAGGTAGGTAGATAGAGATACATACAGATACATATCTATATCTATATCTATCTATCTATGTGCATATATAGAGACAGAGACAGAGAGAGAGAGAGAAAGAGAGAAAGAGATAGAGGTAGAGGTAGAGATATCTCTGCTGGGCTGAGTATCTGTGCTTTTCTTGACTTCCTAGCATCATTGTCACTAGTTGTCACAAGTGATCACAATCCCTAAAGCTACCACCATCCCTGGGGATCCATCTTTTAATGTCTATCCACAAGCTCCTCCTATTGGCAAATTCTCACTAGCCAGCAGCCACTGCTATTGCCTCTGGTGGATGCTGGTACTGACTTTGGCTGCCCGTGGGATCACTAATTAGATATCTGAATTTCCTGAACTTCAGGAACTGGGAGACAGAGGTGCCCATGTGCTCTTGGACAATATCAGTCATGGGGGTGTAAGGCAGCTGCCTGTTCCTTTAATCATCTAATAATTCAAGATTCTTTCTCATCTGAAGCTGCCAAGGAAAAGCTAGTAAGTGTCTAAGGTCAGACTTGAATTCAGGAAGATGAGTCTTCCTAGCTATCTAGTAAATGATGTAAAATAGAAATCCATGATTTCAAATAGAATCTTTTTGAGTCATTCTGTGTGTATGCAAATGCCTTTTTAGTTTTTAATTTCAGAATTAAAAAAAT
>CM053593.1:325763419-325796014 GCA_028646575.1 Pseudocheirus occidentalis | reverse complement strand
AAATAGATGCAAAAGCAAACACAATGTTCATAATTTTAAATGTGAATGGACCAAACAATAAGACAAAATAAAAGAATTTCCATATTATTTTTCAAAACTCTGTAATGTATTGTATAAAAGAAACACATCTAAAAAGGGAAGACATGCCCAAAATTAAAATAAGAAGCTGGAACAAAATTCACAATGGAATAAATGAAAAAAAAAACCTCCAACAGGAATTGAAATCATGTTATCTGGCAAGACAAAAACAAAAGTTCGTAGTATCAGTAGAGATAAATGAGTATTATATTTAAGAGTATCCTAGACAATGAATTAACAAGATGTCAAACATTTTCATACCCAGTAGCATATCATCTAAATTCATACAGGAAAAGTTAACTGAATTGCAAAAAACAACAACAACAAAAACCCAC
The DNA here is from genome assembly GCA_028646575.1 of Pseudocheirus occidentalis. Lineage (NCBI taxonomy): Eukaryota > Metazoa > Chordata > Mammalia > Diprotodontia > Pseudocheiridae > Pseudocheirus > Pseudocheirus occidentalis. The sequence goes on along the minus strand of CM053593.1, from coordinate 325,795,601 downwards.
AAATGGGAACATCATCATTAGACAAAATAATAAGCATTCATTTGGTGAAATGAAAATCAAAATATTAAGGGAAATGAAGAAAAGAGTAGAAATGAGGGGAATGAAATGAAGAGGAATAGCATTTGAAGACCTCAAATTATATTATTATGCTGTAATCATCAAAACTCTATTTAGTTGTGGTTTATTAGAGAAACCATTTAGATAAGAAGGAATACTGGGGAATATGAATTGATGCAGATGTTCAACAAACTCTAAAATTACTATGGCAATATTTGATAGAAAAACTGGAAAGCCTGGCAGAAATTAAGTCAAGGACTATAATTTTCACCGTATATCACAATAAACTCAAAATTGACATGTAACCTAAATATCAGAAGTGATACTGTTTTAAAGAATAGAATGAGATCAATCATCTTATAACTAGGGCCAAGAGATCAGTTCTTAACCAAGCAAGGGAAAGAGGCAATCAAAATGATTTTGAAATTTCAATTATGTGAAATTGAAAAAAAAAACTGAACAAAATTAGTACAACTAGGATAAGAAAGAAAGAAGCTGACTAGGAAAAATCATTGTAAAAGTATTTCTGAGAAGGGTCTGATATCCCAGATAATCCTCTAGCACAGTGGTTCTCAACCTGTGGGTTATGTTCAATTTAAATACATCCTGCATATCAGATACTTACATTATGATTCATAACAGCAAAATTATAGTTACAGAGTAGCAACAAAAATAATTTTATGGTTGGGAGTCACCACAACATGAGGAACTGTATATGACTAAAAAGAACTCTACAGAGAGATAAATGATCACTTCCAATAAATAAATGACCAAAAGATATGGAGAGTTTTCAAAAGGAGAATTGCAAATTTTACCAATTATATGAAAGATTGTTCCAAATCACAAATAATAAGGAGAGTCCAAACCAAAACTACTTTGAGGCTTTACCTCATACCCAGTAAATCGTCAAAAGAGGGAAAATATAGGAATAGTTAATGTGATTATGGGAAGGCAGTCACACTAATAATGCATTGCTGGTGAATTGTGAATTGGTCCAAACCTTCTGGAAAGCAATTTGAAATAATGCTAAGATGATTAAAATGTCCATATCCATTTACTCAAAAAGACACTACCAAGCACATGACCAAGAAAATGCCAATGATTAAAAATAAAGTGCAGATACACCAAAATATCTGAAGCAGCACTTTTTACAGAAGCAAAGAACTGGAAAGTAGATGTTCATCAAATGGAGAATATTGAAACATGTTATGGTACATGAATACAATGGAATGTTATTGTATTTAAGAAACAATACTAAGAATAGAGATATCTATGTGTATATATGCATATTTATATACATACACATTTATACAAAGCAAAATATGCATGACCAGGAAAATAATGATGTAAATGGAAAAAAATCAACAAAATGATTGAAAATGTTATGAAATGATAATAACCAAGTTTACCCCCCCCCTATAAAAATATATAAGAAAACACCTCCCTACCCCATTTTTTTTTGCACAGATGAGGTACTATGAATGTGAAGCATTGCATATAATGTCAGATTTCTTCAATGTATTGGTTAATTTGAACATTTCCCTGATTTAAAAATTTTGTTACAAAGAATGGTTTTGTAGGAGGGAGAGAGAGGTCCATTTGGCAAATGTAGGTGATAAAACCCAAGACAATTTTTTTAAGAGAGCATTCTGTGGACAAGACATGGAATCAGATATTGGCTATAGAAAGACGGGGAGGGAGGGAAATGACAGAAAACAAAGGAGCTGGCCTGGCTCCAAGGTTCACAAGTGCCATAAGTTATTTTACATATTTGACCCTGTGTCCAGGGTTGTGTCTTGGCTGTCTGACTTTTATGTTTTCATTTCAAGATGAATAATCACTTCTTGACTGAGAATGCAGAGGGAAAATGAAACCACACAATAATGAAGACAAAAGAAATATTCAGAGCCAATTCTGAGTATATATAATCATTTATCACTTTTTTTCTAAACCTAGAAAGGGAAGAATGTGGGTCCTTCACTTTAGTCCCTCTTTGAGGTTAATCAGTCCGAGCCCCACAGTTCAAAGGCAAACACCAAGCAGCTCCCCAATTAAGTAACATCAGTGTTGTTTCCAGGGAGGTTTGTGTGTAATGCAAACACAAAAGGATCGGAAGCCAAGTATTTGGAGAGCTGGAGTGAGAGTTTAAGACAGGTCAGGTCATAGAATGACTGATGGGTTTACATGCTCAGCCAACAGATTCTTCTCTCCTTCTCCATACCTCTGGTAACAGCTGCTTAAGGGATTTTACAAGGTCTCCTCCACTGCTCCCTGGGTCCCTTCGCCTCCACCCACAATTAGTCATGCCTTGGTCATGAAGGCAGCCAGTTTTTTTCTTGAACCCTGGAGACATATTGGATTATGTAACCATTTGCCTCATTAGGAGGGTGTGATATAGTAAAGGCAGGCTTTGGGGACCTCCATTTGCCCTTTAATTTTGGATTCATTCCTTGGATCCTTGGGTAGTGCTCATGAGATGAGGATTGTAGTCTTGTTGGAGGCCAAAATCAATCCCAAGGTATTGAATGGAGCAATGAAAAAGCTACTGGATTTGGAGTCAGAGGACCTGGATTTGAATCCTACCTCTGTGACCTTGGGCTTGAACTATCTACCTCAGTTTTTCCAAATGTAAAAGGATTTACTTGAAGTAGTTGACTCTGAAATCCCTTCCAGGGTTGAATCTATGATCTGCTTGTTGATATGAGTCAGTGACCATTGTCTTGATTGGATTGTCTTAATCTCTACTGGAAGCAGTCAGGAAAAGGACATTTTAAAGAGGGTGAATGACCAGAGAGAATATATATGAGAAAGATCTTAAAAGATAGTTCTTGGTAATATGGCACAGTAGCTGGGTGCTAAAAATAGTACAGAATGAAGATGTAGGTTCTTTATCTGCTACAATGTCCAACTTTGATATGGGAAAAGGAACATGTCCCAGCATTCATCCAATAAGTGCTTATTAAATAACCCCTGCCCCCAAGGACCTCACAATTTAATAGGCAAGAGAGCATGCAAACAACTAGGTTCATGCGAGCTCTTTACGAGTAGACAGAAGGTAAATCTCAGAGGGGAAAAGGCCCTAGCAGGTGAGGGGATTGGGAAAGGTCTCTCAAAGGAGGGAGGCTTTGACAATTGACTTGCCAAGCAGCCTTAGAGAAATTAAGATATCATCTCAGAATAAAAGAATCTCAGCAGTATAAGGGATCTCAGAATCTGTCCAACCTATAATAAACTCATCTATATGTTCCCCAAAAAGTGATCACCCAGATTTTGCTTTAAGACCTTCCTTGAGTCAAGAAGAACCCATGATTCTGTGATTCAGTTAACCCAGTGCATTCAGAGACAATTTATCCAACTTCAGGAGAGCTCAAATTATTAGTAATTTTTCTTACATTAAACCTAAATTTGACCCTTTCCAATTTCCATCCAGTGCTAATAATTCTACCCTCTGAAGCCTAGTGGAACAAGTCTAATTCCTCCTAACCATGAAATCCTTTCAAATATTTGAAGACGACTGTTCTGTTCTCTTATTCCTACCTTGCCGCTTATTCACCTTTATCATGTTCATCAGGCCCTCAATTCCTCCCTCTTTTCCCACCCAATCAATTCTATTTTGGATTCAGCCTTTCCTCCCCTGGTCAGTCATGACCCTATAATTAGTTAATTTAATAATGCCTTCACCCCCATCTTTGAATCCCTTACCTCCCTTGAACATTCATTGTCTAAATTGAATTGAAAGTACCACGCTTGGGCTCATGTTATATAACCTATATCAAGTTGCTTATTGTCTTAGAGAAGGGAAAGGGGACAGAGGGAGAAAATTTAAAACTAAAAGTTTTACATAAAAATATATTTACATGTAATTTAAATATATATGCATATACACGTATAATTTAAATGAAAAAAATAACTAGGGTTCAGGATACATAGATATAACGAGACTGAGGCTCTGCCCTCAAGGAGCATCTTTTAGGGGGTATAAGACAAATATAAAATAACAAAAATTTATAATATGACTAGCTTCTTCATTATAGGCAGCTAGGTGATGCAGTAGATAGAGTTTGGGGATTAAAGTCAGAAAGACTCATTTTCTTGAGTTCAAATCTGACCTCAAACACATACTATTCATGTGACTCTGAGCAAGTCACTTGACCCTGTTTGCCTCAGTTTCCTCATCTATAAAATGAATTGGAGAAAGAAATGGCAAACCACTCTAGCATCTTTGCCAAGAGAACTCCAAATGAGGTCATGAAGAGTCAGATAGGACTGAAATGTCTGAACAACAAACTTCATCAGTTTATAAAAGTCCTCAAAAGTATGCATTTTTATCATATTGGTGTTATAGTACAAATTGTTTTTCTGGTTCTGTTCACTTCACTTTGCATCAGTTCTTATAAATCCTTCCATGTTTTTGGAATCATTTATTTTCTTATTTCTTTCAGCAAAATAGTCCTCCATCTCATTCATGTACCAAACTTATTTAGTCATTCCTTGATTTTTGGACATCTTAGTTCCCGGTTTTTTGGCATCATGAAATGACCACTCAAGTCCTTTTCAGCTCTTAGATTCTATGGCTCTTTGAACATTTCTTTCCAGATACACTAGTTCACAATTCATTTCTGTGCAGCAATACAACCTACTATCCTGAAATTAAGAGAAGCTCTATGGAATGATTACATTGTATCATTCTTCATTGTTTAGATTAAGATAAAAAAATTCAGATCCATGTCACACATGCCACTTTAATTTAGTCAAATAATCTTGCTAAATTCAGCCATCCATGACTAAAAACGTTAGTTTATAGTATCCATATCAAGTCTACCAAATAGGAAAAATTAGATGTTGTGCATAATTACATATGTGTATACATATATAGTATAAACCTATTTTGTGTTTGTATATATACATAATATACATACATGCAAATACACACATATCTCTCCACTAAAGAGCTATTCTAATTCATGGATTTCTGTTTACTTGCATATAATCCTCCAAGTTCTGTTGGTAAGGAATATTTATTCCTACTAAGCCCCTACTCTCCTAAATATAAACCATTCTGTAAAAGGAGTAAAAAATCAGTAGGACCAAGCATCTTTTAGGAAGTTCCAGTAATGGTTAATGAAAAACAGAGGCTTAAAATCCATCATGAAAGTGGCTAAAAGGAAGTTCATTTTTGGCACAATAATAAACAGGAATCATTACAGCCACACACAGAGGGGGAATAAAGCATCCCTTTGGAATCTTCCATGCACCAGTCCCGTTAGGCTGGAGTGACTCATACAAACGTGGTTGGCTTTTAAGACTAGCATTTTAAGTCTGTTGAAGAAAAGCAGAAAACCATTTCCCTTGACAGGGCTGAAGGAATTCAATTTAATTTAGAAATTGAAAAGTTATGAGCAGGATAGGAAAATCGTATATCGTTGTAATTGAATTTATAGTTCTCTAGCATTTCTTTAACACTTCTATATATGAAAGATGCTTTACAATCCTTTTTATTAATTATACTCAGTCATAACCCTGTAAAGAAGGTCAAACATGATCATTTCCATTATATTAATGTACATATTTCCCTGCTTCTAGTAACACAATAGCTCAGAGAGTGACCCAGTCATGTACGTTTAGTCATGTACATTTATATATATATATATATATAACAGTTTGAATAAATTTAATATTTCTAAAATTGTTGAATGGAGCATACTAATTAAAATTTTTGTCTGTATGCCTCAGAGCAATTAGCTATGATAATTTTAAAACACTGTAGCCATTGAATAATGCTGCTAATCCATTATGATGGTCTTTCAACATTATTTTTGTTTAATTTTATTTTATCATCTTTTTAAAGACATTTTTCCCAGGCTAGAAATTTAGGGTTGCTCCTGGGCCTGATCTCATTATCAGCATAGGAACCTGCTCCATTTCAAACCCGTGTTGGTTTGCCCCTCCTTAGGTAACTGGTGGCCCACCCCACAGGGGCTTAACATATTGATGTTGAATTTAGTGCAGACATGCAGTCTGCATAGCCTATTGCAGTTCAAAAGTCCTGAGCTTGAATAATCCACCGGATTTAGTCTCCCCATAGCTGGGATTATGGACTTGTGCCACCTTTATTTCCTGAGAATTCTGGTGATCCCACAATAGTTTTATCAAAATATTCACTTCATAACTGGCTGCTCTCTTACCATAATGAAGAAGGGGTTATATTCAAACAGGGGCTATGATCAATGTGCTCTGGTACAGAAATTTTTCTCAGGCCTTGTTCCTGTCCTTTGCTTGGTACGTTCCTCTGTCATTCTTTAGAGACAGAAGAGGTGGTGGAGACAATCAAGTCTACCACCTCAGTCTACAAATGAGGACACTTCAGGCCAAGATGGCTAAGAGAGTTTCCCATGGGCACATAGGCACTGGGTACCAGAGTCAGAATCCAAACCCAAGTGCTCTCCTTCTAAAACACCACAGTCCCCAACCCCACAATAATAGTCTTACATTGCTTAGGTGACTCAAAGACACTCTCCCCTAGTGTATATCTGGATCTCACATTGCCTCTCACCTGGACCATTGCAACAAATAGCCTGCTAACTGGTCTCCCTGCTTCAAATCTCTCCCTACTCTAGTCCATCGTACACTCAGCTGCCAAAGAGGTTTTCCTAAAGTATAGGTTTGACCCTGTTACACCCCCCCACCCACTATTTTGTCCCCTACTCAATAAATTCTAATGGGTTCCCTATCACCTCCAAGATCAAATATATAATATAAAATCCTCAGTCATCCATGGTTTTTCATAACCTATCCCACTCTGCTTCTCTAGTCTTCTTATACTTTACCCTGACATAGCCCCCCTCCCCCACTACCCATCCCATCCCATATACTCTGATATTCAGGGACATTACTCTCCTTAGTCTTCCTCAAACAAGATATTCCTCTTGAGTCCAAGTATTTTCACTATCTCCCATGCCTGGAATGTCCTCCCTCCTTATCCCAGTCTCCTAGCTTCCCTGGCTTCATTCAAATTCTAGCTAAAACTCCCCCTTTTACAGGAAGACTTTCTCAAACCCTTTAATTCTAGTGCCATCCCTCTGTGGGGATCTCCAATTTATCCTGCATATAACATGTTTGTACATACCTATTTACTTGCTGTCTCTCCCATTAAATTGTGAACTCCTTGATGACAGGGATCATCTTTAACCTTTCTTTATATTCCTAATGCTTTGCACAGTGCCCGTCATATAGTAGGTATTTAATTCATGTTTATTGATTGGCTGATTGATCGACTCTTTAAAACTAACCCAAGCTTAAACAAAACTAGAAAATAGACAAAATCTTTCTTTTGTATCTTCTCATCTGAATCATTTACTTCTCTCTTCTTGCTACTCTTTTCCCCTACCCCTAGCAATTCAATATAATGCCCTCTGGGTACCCACAATGATACCCCACCTATGTCTACATGCTCCACAATCAAGCAGGCTCCTTCCTCTCCTAGTCTCAGTCAGACTCACTACCTTTTATTTAATTTCATTTCAACATTCATTACTGCGATATAAGACTCCATGTTAACTAGACTTGGGAAATCCAAAGACAAAACCTAAAACATCGTGTCCTCAAGGTGACTACATGGTACTCAGGTAAAGAAGAAAACTTCCTATAAAGCTAATTCATATGCAGATGACTGATAGTCCCTTCTCCCTAAATGTATTAGCTTAGCCTTAGCCTAGCCTTAGTATAGGCACCAGTAGAGAGAGACCTTCATTCACAAAACAACTCAGGAAATAATTGTTGAACAGTTAACCCTCTCCCTAGCACCTTTCTATCTATCAGAATTGTTCCCCAACACAAAGAAACAAATCTAGATATGGCTGCCAGATACAGGATAAAGAACTGGGTGGGACCCAAGAACTGGATCATTTCATATCATTTCCTCATATAACAGATGAAGACATTGGCAAGCAGAGAGGTCAAGTAAATGTACACAATTTAATCGGCTAATAAGTGGAGGAAGCAGGATAAACCATGGTCAGTAGATCCCCTGTCTGGTGTGCGTTCTTGGACACCACCCTACCTTTGATGGCATAACTTCAGCAGAGAAACTTTGTGACAAAGAAGACTTCTAAGTGTCCTTTAAATTGTATTCATAAGCTAGTTGCCTATTCCTGCACACACATAAAGCGTGGTATACCTTCTGCATCCATGAGTAGGGGATGTGGAGAATGCCGGGAGTAAGAGGAGCATGGAGGGAGGGAGGCCAGGAGATATAGCCTTTCTATACCTCTTTAGAAAGAAGTGCTAAGAATTCCAGGGCATATTTGCATGGGTCAGCTGTTCAGAAGAGAGGGCTAAGAGGTGGGCTTGGTTTTTTCCCCTGGTTTTCTGGCATAAATAATGATTTGTCACAAGTGAGTGAATAGTTGTCCACTGCAGGAGCTTATCTCAGAGATTGGATTCAGCATATATGTATCCCTAGAGGATTCAGGGTCTTTCATGCGTCAGGGGAGTCTATGAATATTCAGTAGCTCTCATACACTCTAGCAGTGAGTTACAAGCCTGCAGATTACAGAGTGGTTCTGGTGCCTTGTCACGGGCTTGTTACAGCTTGAAATAAAAACAAGAACAACTGGACACAATAGGAAGATGAAGTAGGAGGGAGGGAGTGATGGGAATGAAGGAGAATTATTGCTTTTTACAAACAAAGTCAAAATTGAGAATTTGAAAGTGTCAATCGAATCATCATCATGATCTAGATTCATGGCTTCATTAACTTGATGGATACACCCCCCGAAATTGATAAGTCTGGAAATTAAGGACCACGATTCTGATGGGCAGGAAAATGGATTCTCTCTAATGCCTCCAGAATTTGGTTAAGATTTTGCTTAATCAAAAGGTATTCAATCTGCCAACAACCCAGCTAGTCTTTTCAATTCAATGAAGATTTATTAAGTGGCAACTGTGTGTGCAAGGTGCTTTGATAGGTCCTAGGATCAAAAAGCAAAACATAAAAATGAAACAATCGTGGTCTCTGCCCTCAAAGAGCCAAAAGTTCAGACTGAGTCTTTTGTGATGTGGTAGTGGTTTGGGAAGGTGAATATTTCACAGACACTTGGATCAAATTAGATTAGGAATTCTCATTTTTTTTAAACCTCTGGATAGGTTTTGTTGTCATTCATTTGCTGTGTTCAATTCTTTATGACCCCATTTAGAATTTTCTTTGCAAAGATACTGGAGAGATTTGCCCAAGGTCCCACAACTAGTGAGTGTTTTGAGTTTGGATTTGAACTTGAGTCTTTCTGACTCCAGGCCCAATGCTCTATCCACTGTGCCATCTACTTGCCCTTATTTCTTTCCTTCTCCAGCTCATTTTACAAATGAGCAATGGAAGCAAACAGAATTAAGTGACTTGGCCAAGGTCACATAGCTCACAAGTGTCTGAGGCTGGATTTAAACTCAGGAAGATAAGTCTGCTGCACCACCTAACTAGATAGGTTGTTGACTTTAAATAATCATCCTTTGAGATAATATTTGTGAAGTGCTTTGCACAGTTCCTGACAGATAGTAAGGGTTATATCAATATTTATTCTCTTGCCTTTTCTCCTCTTTCTGCTCACTTCACTTGGCATCTGTTCACATCTTTCCATACTTGTACACATATCTCATATTTATCATTTCTTATAGCACAGTAATATTCCACAAAATTCGTGAGGGATAACTTGCTTAGCCATCCAGTAAGCATCTCTGCTCCTCCAAAAAGTGCTGCTACAAATATTTTGCTGAATATGAAACCTTTTTCTTTCTCCCTGACCTATCTGAGGTATATACCTCATACTCATCCAAAAAAGAACCCTCTTCTTACTTGATCCTTCTGTCCCTGCTATCTTCCAATGTTTCTTCTGTCCTTCGTGGTCAGTCTTTTTGAAAAGGCCGTGTACAGGGGTGGCTAGGTGATGTAGTGAATAGAGCACCAACCCTGGAGTCAGGAGGACCTGAGTTCAAATCTGACTTCAGACACCTAACACTTACTAGCTATGTGACCTTGGACGAGTCACTTAACCCCATTGCCCTGCCCTCCCCCTTCCAAAAAAAAGCAAAAAAAAAGGCCATGTATAATCGATCCCTTCACTTTCTCACTCACTTCTTAGCCCCTAACGATCCTTATTTTGTCCTCAATGTTCCACCAAAATTATTTTCTCCAAAGTTACCAATGATCTCTTACTTGCCAAATTCAGTGGCAATTCTCATCCTTCTTAACTCTCTGCAGCTTTTGAAACTTGATCACCTTCTTTGCTTTGAAATTCTCTAAGTTTTGGAGATACCACCCTCTTCTGGCTCTCCTCCTACTTATCAGACCAATCCTGACTTTCCTGACATATTTCATATTATTCCACTTTATAAACTCTGTACTTTGGTCAAACTGGGTTACTCCCCATTCTCCAAAATAGCGCAGAATCATAGCTTCTTTACTCAGGCAGAAGGAAAACACAGTAGATTTGGAATCATACTTGGGTTCAAATCCTGGCTCTTCTCCTTAGTATTTTTGAGATTTAGGAGAAATCACCATCATTGTGAGAAACAGCAAATAAGCCAGTAGGGCAAAAGGGTAGAGTTCATGGAGGGAGAGTAACATGCTAAAAGACTGTAACAATATGAAGAGGGCAAGAGTTTTGAATGACAAATAGATGAGTTTATAAATTATTATAAAGGAAATAATAAATAAATAAAATAAACTAGAGTTTATTAAGTAAATAAATGATACTGTCAGAACTATTCTGTGGGAAAATCATTTTAGCAGCATTTAGCATTGAGGATAGATTGGAGTGAGGAAAGACTTGAGGCAGAAAGTCCAATTAGAAGACTATGGTAATAGTCCATGTGAGAGGAGAGGAGGGACTGAACTAGGGTGGTGGGGCTATGTGTGGAGAGAAGGAGATGTATGGGAGAGATCTTACTGAGAAAGAAATGAAAAGATCTGGTAGTTGATTAGATATGTGGAGTGAGTAAGAGTAAGGAATTGAGGATGACATTGAGAATAGAAAGTTTGGTCACTGGGAAGATGGTGGTGATGTTGGTTATAATGGGGATGTTTGGAAAAGGAATGGGGTTGGGGAAAAGATAATAAATTCTGTTTGGAACATGCTGAGTCTGAGATGCTTATAGGACATCCAAAACAAAGTGTCCAATAGGATGTTGGGGCTGTGAGACTTGGATTCTGGAGCAAGACTAGGACTGGATAAATAAACCTGGGAATCATCTACATAAGAGACAGTAATTGAATGTATGGGAATTTATGAGATCACCAAGGGGAAGAGAATAAAGATAAAAGAGAAGAGAGTTCAGGATTGAACCTTGGGAACACTCAGAATTAATGGTCAGGACAAGGATGAAAAACAAGAAAAGGAGACTAAGGGGCTGATCAAGAAGATGAGAGAAGAACCAAGAGAAGGTAGTGTAATGATAACTCAGAGAGGAGATAGTGTCTAGGAGGTGATCAACAGTGTCAGTTGCTACAGAGAAGTTAAATAGTATAAAGAATGAGAAGAGGCTACTGTTCTGGTCATTAAGAGATCAATGGGAACTTTGGAGAAAGGAGGTTCAGTCTAATGATGAGTCATAAGCTAGAATGTCAGAGGTTTTAAAAGAGAGAAATTAGAGGTAATGATTATAAACGGCTTTATTGAGGAGATTAATTGACAAGGGAAGGTAAGATATACTAGCTGGCAAAAATGACAGTATCTAGTGGCTGATTTTGTTTGGTTTTTAAGAATGGGAAAGACTCGGGTGTGTTTGTAGGAAACAGGGAAAGAACCAACAACTATGGGAAGAATTTAGGATTAGAGAAAGATTGGGGATAATGGTGAGGGAGCAAGAGAAGGAGAGAGGGAATGGGATCAACAGTACACGTGAGGGTGTTTGCCTTGGCAACCAAAAAGGTCAACTCATTATTAGAGACTGTATGTAATGAAGGAGATGACAATTGAAGATAAAGCCAGAAGGATGAGGAAGAAAGAAGAGGAAACTCTCTGTAAATGTCCTCCAGTAGTGGAGGTGGAGCAAGGTGAAGGATTACAATGTGAACTTCTTGAGAGCAGAGATAGGGGACGACATGTTTTCCCTTTCTTTCTATTCTCAGGGAACACAGTGCCTGTCAATTGTAAGTGTTTAATAAATGTCTGTTGATTGATTGAAGTATGAGAGTAGTAGGATTATTTTGCTTCAGTGAGGCCCCAGGTGAGATTAGCTAGCATAAATTTATAGTAGAATTTGTCATGGTTTTGCTTCAGTTCTTTTCATCAGTCTATGAGTAGAAGTGAAAGAGGAAGAAGGTGTGAATAATCCAGGGTTTGGGTTTGGTGAGGCATGGCTAGTGATAAATAGATGATAACAGTGATAAATTATTTCAACAAGAAAATATAGCCAGAGCAGGGCTTTTACCTGGCATAGTTCTGAAGGATGGAGGGATTAGAGTTCACTATCCCTCTGTAGCTCTGTCGGGTTCCAAGTAACAAGATGTCTCTCCCAGGATAAGCTGATCACTTCTAATCTTATCATCATGCTGCTACCCCAAGATTTGGATACCATCTCCTATCAGTTTTCCTTTATAGAGAGCAAAAATTGGACTTCCAGCTCAGTACAGTCTCCAAACTGCAGCTCTGTCTGATTTCAATTCCATGTCACAAGATGCCCCCTAAGTCTGGTATCTCCTGGTACTCCCCAACTCAAATACACTTTTCTTGTCTTCTTTTTACATGATCTTCCTCTGCTAGATTGTAAGCTACTTGAGGACAGAGGCTGTCTTTCTTTTATTATTTGTATCGCCAGAGCTTAGCACAGTACCTAACACATAGTGGGTGCTTAATACATTTTTATTGGATTGAATTGAATTGGAAGTCACAGAGATGTGTGTGTGTGTGTGTGTGTGTGTGTGTGTGTGTGTAACTGAGTTGAAGTGGAGAAATGTGTCATGTGAGTTCAGTAGATTAAGGAACCAGAAGTAATAACATTTGAGGAAATATCGATATACATATTGATGTTCCCAAGAATGAGGGCAGGAGTTGGAGCAGAGAGAAAGACTATGAATCATGCAATAAACTCATTGAGGAAGGAGGGACAATATCCTGGAAATAGGTGAATAACAGCTACCAGAATCTGAATTGGGTGACAAAATTAAATGAACCTCAAGGGAGGAAAGGTTGCTGAGTAATGAAAGTAGAAAGAGCATCTGGAAGAAGCAGTGAGGAGCAAGGAGTATTCATATTCCCAACGTCACAACCTGTGACCTGGGGCTGGGTGTGAGAATGAGTGAAAGTACAAGTAAATAAGTACAAGGTACAAGTAAGTGCAAACAGTGGTCAGTAAAGCACAGTCTTCAAGAAAGGATCAGTCAGGTCTCAATGAGTACCAAAAGATGAAAGGGGAAAGTCAGAAAGTGGTTTGTTAGTTATGGAGCAGTCATTCCAGAGGGCACAATATTAGGGATGGGTGGAAGTGGAGCAAGATGCTGAAGTCGGAGCAAGAGGAGAGAGTGGAGGTGGGTGGGAATGAAGGAGTGGACAGCTATAGTTAAGCAGGAGGTGTGAGTTGTTGCTATTTGTCTGTTTCTTATTTTGGCATCCAGAACAGTATCTCATCAATAGGGAAAGAACAATAAGGGTGGGAGTATGTTAACCAATGGGGAAAAGGGTCCAGGCAGAATAGCAATAATGTTCTTTGATAGATTTGCATTGGACTTTCCAGGTGCAGAGAGGCTCATTTCCAGTGGGATGTCCCCAACAACTCATTAAAACTTCTATTAAGACATAGGCAGATTGCAATCTGTCTGTATGAAGGCATGACATGAAATCATAAATCCTTGAAGTATGGAAATAAACGCGGAAGATCAGCCAAAATAAATGACTGGCTGAAAGCTACATCCAGGGCATTTCTGGAGGATGAGACTCAGAAATCCCTGCTCATAATTTATCTGCCCTACAGTTGCCAGTAAATCACTGTCTGAGCCAACAGAGCTTCTCTGTTTCTTCCACAGGTGGAGAATTAAATCAGTTAATCAATCATTCAATCAATACACATTTATTAAGTTCCTGTGAGGTGACAGGCACTGTGCTAGGCTCTAAAGACACAAAGACAAGAAGAGAATAGCCCCTGATCTCTTTCAGTTTATATCCTATCAAGGAAGACACCACATACGTACATATACAAGTGTTTACAAATAAATAGGAAATACATGCAAGTTAACTTGTGGAGGGAGGAAACTAGTAATTGTGGAATTAGGAAAGGTTTCTTGTAGAAGGTCACATTGGAGTCTAGAAGGGAGAATTCTATCAGTAGGATTGGAAAAGGGATTCATTCCATGTACTGGAGACAATAAATGTGAAGTTTGCCTTAAGAGATAGAATCTTTAAAGTTCTTTTAACCAACATGCTTTGAAAATAATAACAATGTGGAACTCTTTTGAGCTTTGTGTTATCACAAAAACATGACACAAAGGTTGACATTAGATGACCTGTCAAGGTCCTTTTCATACTTGTCATTTTCTAGCAACACAGACCTAAGTGATTTTATCGGTTCCCAATAGTACTACTTATGGAGAGGCAGAAATGGAATGGTTTTAATAGGGAAATGCCTCATGTATTAAATTATGTAGTTTACATGTATCTTTAGGTAGAAGTTGCTGAATATAACCACCATCACCACCCCGGCACCAAGGGAGAGAAAGGAAGGAAGATAAAAAATTAATACTCATTTCTTCTTCAATGGGCTGAGTATAATGAGTTATATATGTTCTACACTATCACATGTCTAAGGTTTAAAACTTGCCCTGCATCATAATGGTAATTGTGGAATAGTGTATTAAGACGACTTTATTATAGGACCAAAGAGATTTTAGCTGGATGAACAGGGAAAAAGAGGAAAAAGAGACATTTTCCAAACTCTACAGAATTCCTTAGTATTTACAGTACATAAGAATAGGGTGAGACCTCTACTTTTAAG
Organism: Pseudocheirus occidentalis; assembly: GCA_028646575.1. Lineage (NCBI taxonomy): Eukaryota > Metazoa > Chordata > Mammalia > Diprotodontia > Pseudocheiridae > Pseudocheirus > Pseudocheirus occidentalis. Next base: position 325,780,568 of record CM053593.1, on the reverse strand, counting down.
AGTCTGACTTCTCTACATGACAAAAGCCTAGGGCAATGTTTGATGGCAGGTCATTCCTCCATGGGGTGTCTAGGGAGGCAAGAGCTTTACCTTCTGCAATGGATAACTTCCTCTGGTCCTTCATCAAAGATTCTGTCTCCCTCAGGGGGTCTGGAAGGCATCTTCTACAGGCTGTTTTGTTCAGGTCCCTATTTGGTTGCCCCCAGTTCAAAATGCACCTGTTTTCCCAGAGTGTCAGCTCTCTTTATTCAGCCAGGATTCCAGAACAATGTTAAAAGCCACTGAACATGGTCAAAAGGTCACTGATTGTGGTTTACCCTAGAAAACACTATCTGCTCCCATTCTGTTTCAGATTGCCTACTCTTTCTAAACTCAGGGGCAGTATTTAACTTATGTAAATCACCGCGACAAAATCCAGAGAACGCACAGTCTTATATTAGACAAGGATGAGTAAATTTTATACTATGCTACTGAATAAGGCAACACAGATGTACCTTTGCAAAAATAAAAGAAAATAAATTAAGCTTCTGTTCTTTCTGAATGAAGTACATGTTAACAGCTCCCGAAGCCTTTGGTTATTTAATTCTACTTTCCCACTCAGTCAATTATCGCACCTTTCATCTTCCTTCCCTTTAAAGTTTTCCCAGTTGTGATTATCCCCCAGCTCTTTCCTCATTGTTATGTCTAGTTCTGAGTTCACTTTATGTGTATTTATACAATTGCAATAATTAATTTCAGAGAGAAACAACAGACCATTGCATATGGACCGAAGGATTATAGATACAGAACTGGGAAGGATGTCAGAGGGTTGAGTCCTCTTCTGAGCCCCTCCCCCAAAACACATACTCATTTCAAAATGAGAAAATTGAGACCAGAGTTGTTAAGAGACTTGTCCCAAATCATATAAATAGTAGGTGGTGTGGGTATTAGTAGCTCTTTCTTAACATATATTATCCCAGAAATGTATCCTTGGAAAAATTATAATTTTTGAACTGGAATGTTACTCCAAGAAATAGAACTTCTCCTTTGAAAGCCAGCATTTTTGGATGCTTCAGCAAGTATGATCTTCTAGGTATTCAGGGTCAGGATATTTTGAAATAATAATGTTTACAAAATGACATTTTTTCTGGTATAAATAAATATTTGGCTTGGGAATTTTTAAGACAGATATTACTTCATTGGTATCTTATTTAAGCCAGTGCAAACTTCTCTGGCATTTGAAGCCCTTTTCAGTCCAGATCCAATCTCTTTTCAGGCTGATTTCACAAACTTGTCTTCATGTATTCTATAGTCCAGTCATACTGGCCTACTTTCAATTCACAGAACACAAAATAGCACACACCATACACCACTTCTGCCTTTGCCTTTGCCCAAACTGCCCCCATGAATGTAATGCTTCCCTTCTCCCCTCAGCATCCCCAACTGCTTCCAAGGCCTAGCTCAAGTACCATTTACAAAAGAAGGCTCTTCCTAATTCTGCCAGTTATTCCGCACATACATACCCCTCCCTTTCCAGAATGCATTTTACATTTACTTCTATCTTTGGTTCTCCCTAGTTAAATATAAGTTCCTCTAGGGCAGAGATTATTTTGTTTTGTCTCCCATGCCCAACAGAGCACCTGGTACAAAGTAGGTACTTAATTAGTGCTTATGGCCTTGACCTGAATACTTTTGATTCTAGCATTTTGTTTTCTGTTTTGGGTGGCAAGTGGGAGTAGATCTGGTAGGTGGTCCACTTATTTAGTCTTGCACCCCAGCCAAGAGGTCTAGTTTGGAAGCTAAGAATCTACAAGACAGACAGAACACAAGTGGCAAATTCCATAGATTCCTTCTTGCAGGGAAAGGTCACCTTTGGCTCTCAGATACGGCTGACTCTTAAAGCTTGTTTTCCTAAAAAAGAGAGCAGAAGAGCTCAGGGTGGGAGCAAGGGGAGGAAGCAAGGGGAGGAAGAATACCTTCTATTGGATGAGTGCTTTTGAATCCTCGATTTCAATTTTTGGGGGTCTTATTTTTATCCTTTGTTTTTACCCTACAGTTGTTTTCCAATCTCTCTACTTCCAACATTGAATCCTTCCTTGCAACAAAGACAAACATTTCAGAAAAGCCACCCTGACCACATCTGACGGTGTAGACTACATTCTATATCCACAGTCACTAGCTTTCTGCTGAATTGTTTTCCTTAACATTTCTTTAAGCCCAAGTTTGTTCAATATAATCGAGTAGAGTTCAATTGCTTTTTAATTGTTGTAGTTTATATTATTAGAGTCACTGTTATAGTAACAATAATAATAATAATAATAACAACCCCAACAATAATAATTATAATTGTTCTTATTAGAGACAACTGAAGGTGGGAGTAGCAGATGGAACATTGGACCTAGAATCAGAGAGTTGTTGTTATTCAGTCATTTCAATCATGTCTAACTCTTCCCTAGCTCCTTTTGGGGTTTTCTCAGCAGAGATAAGTGGAGTGGTTTGCCATTTCCTTCTCCAGTTCATTTTACAGATGAGTTAACTGATAGGGTTAAGTGACTTGCCCAGGGTCACACAGCTAGTAAATGACTGAGGCCAGATTTGAACTTAGGAACATGAGACTTCCTGCCTTCAGGCATAGCACTCTAGCCATCGTGCCACTTGGAAGCCCAGAATCAGAAAAACCTAAGTACAAATCTGACCTCAGACAGTTATAAGCTGTGTGACCTTGGGCAAATCACTTTAACCTCTGTTTGCCTCAGTTTCCTCAACTATAAAATGAAGATAATAATAGCACCTACTTTGCAGGGTTGTTGTGAGGATCAATGAGATAATATTGGTAAAAGCTTTGAGCACAGTGCCAGGCAGACAACAAGCACTATATAAATGCTTATTCCTGTCCCTTTCCAATAATAATCATAATAATCAAGAACAATAGCAACAATAATTAATATTTATATAGCACTTAAAGGTTTGAAAAGCACTTTACAGAGAGTATTTCATTTTGGTTCTGTTCTTTCTGCCCTCTCCATCACTCCCTACATCTTCCCCATGTTTCTCTCAATTCCTTATTCATGGTTACTTATAGCCATTACGCTCACATGTCACCATTTCAGCTGCTGGCCATCACACAACAAGTAATGGTTTTGTTTCCAAATCGTTGTTGCCCCAAGGAATTGCTTTCTGTGTGGCATCTTGCCTGATGCTGACAATCATCCTGTGACAGAGCCTGGGCTGCTATCTTCTTATATTCTCCAATTATAGATGAGAAAACTGGGATTCAGAATTCAATGAATCCCAGGCCTGTTCTGGACTTGCCCTGACCCACACTCACTGACTTGAGAACCCTGGATTTAGTCCATATACTTTCCAAGATACCAATTTGCCTCCACAATATAATAGAAAATCACAATATGATAGAATCATAACATAATCAATCAATATAATAAAAATCATAATATAATAGAAAGTCAAAATTAAGAAGAACTAGGATAGAAAGAGAGGGGCAAGAAAGGAAGCAGGAGATAGCACCAATATAGATCAAATCTACATTGTTCACTTTCAGTCATCCTTTTTCTGAACACCTACATATATCTTTTAATGTTCAATCATATGGCATATGAGCAAGTACTTGTGGAAAGAACCCCACATTTGTACTCAAAATTCTGATTTTGGATTCAAATTCTGATTCCGCTAGTTACCACTTTTGACCTTAGACAAGTGACTTTGCCTTTCTAGGCCTCAGTTTTTGTTTTAAAGATTAACAAGGTGGCAAAATGCTAGCAGCAATCCAATTTGTAGAACTAAGGAATGCGAAACAAAGTCAATGTCCATTGATTAGTGGATGATGGAACAAAGTGTAGTTACATGAATATAATGGATTATTATTGAACCATATGAAATGACGATGAATCAGGAGTTCAGAAAAGCATGGGAAGATTTACATGAACTGAGGAAAGGAAACAGGACCAGAAAAATAATATATGTGGCCATAGCAATATGAACAAACAAACGGACAAAAATCCAATACAATGGAGTTCAATGTTGTATAGTTATAATAACTAATGTTGATCCTGGAAAAGAGAGTAGAAAAATGCACTTTCATCCTCTTCCCTTCTACCTGAGAAGTGGGGTACTATGGGGGTGCAATGCTGCACACACTGTCAGATATGATCCTGCTACTGTCAATTTTACTTAAGAGTGAAGAGGAGGGATATATTTGTTAAGAGGGAAGAGGAGGAATATATTTGTTAAGAGGAAAGAAGAGGGATATATTAAAAAATGAATGTAATATAAAAACAAAAGTTTTCAGCAAAGACTTTTTTGTTTTAAAAAGTAATTAGGTTGGAGTAGATGACCACTAAGATGCCTTTCAGGTCTAAATTTGATCTTATGGTTGATTATCCTGCTCTGTCTGAATTAATCAACGAACTCTTCCTTTCTCCCCTCCTCCATGATCCTCACCATTGCCCCTGCCTCCCCTTTCCCCTTCAATTTTAAAGTTATTGACTTGGAGTTGATGTTGCTAGGGTGTTCCTTTCTCTTGAAATATCTGGCCTTTTGAGCAGGAAGCAAATGCACCTAGCTGACTTGTCCTGGTTTCTGTAAGGCCAGTTTGGCAAAGGTCACATAGAAAATCAAAGCAGTGGGAAGTGGATATCCTGTGACAAATGATAGCTCAGCTTGTGGAGACGTGACCTCTGTGGGTACACACATATTACATTTTCCTTAAAGGTGAAATTACCCATATGCTTCATTGGAACACACTTGATCAGCTACAAACAATAGGAACAGATAGATGGCCAGAACTATAAATCAGCCCAAAGCTGCTGGCCATGAAGGGATTATTCAGAGCTCAAAGTGCCAGGAATCTCCACAGAATCCCAGGGAAACAGCTTGCTGGTCCAATTGTCTTTTAGTCCATCTGCACTGTATACCTAAGCTTTCTCAGGGCCCCAGACGATAGAATTAGGACTGATGGATAAATGAAGCTCCAGGGAAGGAGATTTGAGCTCAATATAAGTGAAAGTTTCCTAAAAATTTGACGTGCCCTAAAGTAGAATGAACTCACTCAAGAGTTTTCTTGCCTTTCTGGGAATCTCTGAAATCTTCATATACCTAAACCCATAATACTGGATTTTAGAATATTTTCATAGAAATAAGAGGACAATAGGAGGCTGGCCCTGATTTTCAGCCAAAGTGTGTCTTTTAGTATTAGCTTTCTGGAGCATTACATTTGGGGGATTACATTAAAGAATAAAGAGGAACACATTTTCCAGTCCTCTGTGAACTCTTAGAAGCTTGAGTTAGAACATACAAAGAAAGGGTATTATGAGATATTGAATTAGACACCATTGTCTTCATTATCTTTATGTGATATTATTCTTCAAGGAGTTCAAAGTGTCTCAGAGTCTTTTTGTTCAGTCTTTAACAAATTTCTACAAAGTGAGCAAATGGGAAATCTAAGAAAATCATGGGTGCAGTCATCAAAATACAGAGGAATAGAGTCAAAGAGTAGGTTGGCCTAGAAACTGAGGCCTCTGCTGGGCTCAGTTGTATATTCTCTTCATTAACTGATAAAACATTACCCAGGAGACCCTAATATGTCTTTAATTTAGTCGATGCATCCCTTACATATGTCTCATTATCACATTAAGGAAGTCAGGGGAGATGAGCTATGGCTCCAGTAATACCCATGTCTTCTACTTTGAAGCTTCCTCTTGGTAGACCCATGTTTGGTATAGGCTCATCTATGCAATGAATGGTGTCCTAAATATGGCATCTGGAAGACATGAGTTCAAATACCATCTCTGACACAAGCAAGCTGAACATCAGTAACTTCATCTATAGAATGGGGATAATAATAGTTCTAGTAACTATCACACAAGGAGGTTATGAGATTCAATAAATATGCTAAATTAAAAGCACTTTATAAACTTTAATGTACTATATAAATATTACTTGTTTTTGTTATTGTTACTATTAGTCAGAGCTGATTGTCTTAGAAGAAGGAACCACAAAAAAGAGTAAGAGACTTTTTAATGACAAAATAATATGGCTCTAGAGATCTGGTGTCCCTGGATGACTTTTCCTGTGTCTTTGTGTTGCTACTTTAAGCTGTCTCTGTCCCTGGAAAGACCTCGCATTCTAGGCTGTGTTATGTATCGCAGAATTAGAATCACAGAATTTAGGAGCTGGGAGGCACCTCAGAGGTCATCCGGTCCAACAGTAATCTGATCAACACTCTTTTCTAAAATATCTCCCCCCAGGTGGCCATATAACCCTGGCTTTAAAATTTTAGATGAGTGAGGTGGGGTTTGGGGGGGGGGAAACCATGACTTCCTGACACAGACTATTATTATATTTCAGAATAGTTCTAATAGTAAGATGGTTTGTTTCTTTGTCTGTTTTTAGCCTAAATCCACCTTTCTTCAGCGTCTAACCATTTCTTTTTTTAGGAGAACTGCTTTTTTAGGAGAACTGAAGAATAAATCTAAACTCTTTTCCACATGGCTATACTTTGAATACTCTAGGAGACAATCATATCCTCTGTAAATCTTCTCTAGGCTAAATACTGCAAGTTCTGTCAAGCAACCCTTGCACAACATGGTCTCTATTCAGGGATGTGCTAGTAAATATTTAACAACCAGCTCCTGGGGTAGGGGCAGATATACTCATGACATACTCTTATGTTTAATCTTCATTGTTAATATTTTCTCTACCACTTTCTTAAGTCTAGAAAAGCAGCAAAATAATAAATCAAGTCTCGATTCAAGCATCTGCCAATTTCCAAGGTATAAATGCTCACCCTGAATATTTAACTATCTGGAAGGCTGGTTCAAACTGGTTCCAGCCTGGCTTTGTCATCACTCCTCCCAATTTTGGTCAGCTTATTTTTTGTCTTTCCTTTCCCTCACCTAGAAGTGAACATAGTATTCCATTTGCGACCTGATCAAGACTGATTTTAATGGAATGATTACCTTATCTTTCTGGATGCTGTGCTTTTTTTTATTCACTGTCACATTTGTGAGTCATATTGAGTGTTCAATCCAAAAGAACCCTCCTTATTCCCAAGTCTTTTACAGAATAATTGCTGTCTACACATGCCTCCTCTCTCTTGTATTTCTAAAGCTGATTTTTTAGCCCAAGTATAAAACATTTATACATTTTATACATACTTTATCACATTATAGTTCATCTTTTTCAACTTGGTCTATTATTCTAGCTTATCAATATCTGTTTCAGATTCTGATTGAGTCATACAGCTTCTAAGCTCTCCCTGAGCTTCTATCTAAATGTCATTTATTTTGACAAATATACTATTTATACTTTCATTCAAGTCAACAATAATGATAGTGTTGAAAGGCATAGGACCAATAAAAGATCATTAGAGACATCCCTACAAGTGTATGTGAACTCTTTCATGACAACTTCGGGTCTGGTCATTCAACCAGTTCCAAACCCACCTAACTGTACTGTTGTTTAATTTATCTTTTCATCTATATAAAGATGACATGGAACACTTTGTCAGAAACTTTGATTTGACCTGAGCGTATTATTTCATGTCATTCTCATTCATGTACTAGTATCATTGCCTCTGCTTTAAATAAAAAGACAAGAAAGTTAGTCTGGCAAGTATTGTACTTGATGAAGTTATGCTGGTTCTTAGCAATCACTGTTTCTCTTCCTAAGTGTTCATAAAGATCAGTCAGTATCAGGGTGCTGTTTATGTTTTCCCGATCTACTTCCAGAGAGAAAAAAAGAATTGACAACGCATGTAAGTTTCAAAGGTTAATTGGTCTATTCCATTTGTGAAAAACTGATCTAGTACAACGCCATCCTGCATCAGGACACTTGATTGATACTTATTGGATAACCATGGACCCAGAACTAATACTCTTTGACTTAAGGAATGAGTTTAATCAAGTCTTCAGAATTACAGAATCTTGGAGTTGAAAATGACCTTATAGAATACTTGTTCAATGAATTAATCAACTCAACAAGTAATTATTTAGTACTTTCTAATATTGGATTGTGAGGCAAGTTATACATAATAAATAAAATGTAAATTAAATGTTTGAATGACAAAAATACATAGTAACGGTTAAAAAAGAGAGACATGAAAGGCTTGGGAAGGGAGAAATCTTTTGTGGGGAGGATTATAAAAGACAGCAACTAGAAGAATCTTGGCCAGAAAGAATTTGGAAGCTATGGAGACAGCATTTTCTGAGATGGGAGTGGATCAATGTCAATGTATGTTAGCAGGACAGAGAGTGATATGATTGAAAGCATGGTTAATAGTGTAGTTTGACTAAAATCTAGAGTTCTACCTATTGTTTTCTGTAGAATATGATTATAGTTTTATCTGGACATTTTTCTCTTTTCCCATCATTTTTTGTGTCAATTCCATGTTTAGTTTATATCAGTCCAGCAAGTTGATGGTCAAGCATATTCCTCCCAAACCTTGTGGGATTTTTTTGTATCACATGCTCACAGGTTGAAAGTAGGAAGAGACCTTAGATAGCATTTAATCCAATCTTCTCTTTTTGCAGATGAGGAAACTGATATCCAAAGATCTGGCTTGTCCAAATTCATGCAAGTTGAGAAAACTAAACACACTTCCCCAAATCTCCAAATTGGAAGGGACCTTGAGGACCATCCAGTCCCACTTGCACCCAAACAAGAATCCTCTCAAAAGTATGCTCAAGGAGGGGTCAGTCAGTCATTGACTAAAGACCTGCAGTGAAAGGGATCCTGAGGCAGCAAGTCTATTCCTATATGGCCCTATTTATGAAGTTTCCTTGACATTATTTACATAGATGCTTACTTTTCCTTTCTTAATTTCTCTTCTAAAATTTTTACCTTCAGTTGAAACCATGTGAAAAAAAAACACTCAGTACTTCAGTTCGCTGTGAAGGGTTTCATAGTAGCTAGATACCCACTCCCAGGACTGGATTTATTCTTGTCATGTGTTTACTGAAGTAGATAGTGGTAAGCAGTGCTGATGAGACCAAGATACATACTCTAGGGAGATCATAGGTAACATAGTATTTGGGTCTAGTAGAAGCCGGCAATAGCCACAAGCATCAAACACAGAGATCAGATACTAGAAGTAGTATATTAGAAAATCTTTTCCCTTCATCATCTGCTTCTTCTAGTTAAGTTATCACCCCATCTTACACTATTTTCTAACATCCTGCCAAGTATGATGTAGCATAGAAATTACTTTTTTCCACAAAAATATCCATATTTTATTTTTAATCCCACAAATAAACAACAAAAATTTCCACTAATAGAAACCATTCCAGCTCTGGGTTCTTCTTTAATGGGACCAAGAATTTTACAGTTGTTCATGTCAAAAATTTGCCAACTAAGACATATGAACCTTGAATATTCTTTGAGTTGAATGAAGCTAGTGCAGCTTTCTCATTTTACAAATGCAAAAACTAAAGCCTAGAGAGGCAACATGACTATCCCAAGATCCAGTAGCAAATCAGGAGTCCAGTGTGCTTGAATAATTCAAGCCTTTACAATGAGAAAAGGGGATGGAAGAATTATTCCCTTATAGTAAAAATGGTGAATCAATATAATATCATACAATGGGATTACAGATTTAGAATTGGAAAGGACTGCAGAGACCATCCAGTCTGATCCTCTCTTTCCACAGATAAGGAAACTGAGGTCCAGAGAAATTAAATGGCTTACCCAAAATCAGAGAGGTAGTAATTGGGATGAATTGGATGTTAATTCAGATCCTCTGACCCTAAATCTAGCCATCTCTCTCCTATACCACAGTGCCTGCATAAACTCCTCCTCCTTTCCCCTCACATACATTCATGTATATCTTCAAGCTTTTTCTCTTATTATGTCCTTTTCTATCCAAACATGGCTAATTCTTTAATGTCTGACTTTTCCATGCAGTCACTCCTGACAATTACAATGAATTTCTCCATTTTCTGACTCTCATAGCATTTATCAGATTTACTTTATCAGTTGGACATTTAACTATATTCCATTTTTAACTAACAATTGTTTATTTTCTCTCTCTTTCGTTTCATCCTAAAAATACGCATAGTCAAGCAAAGCAAATTCTCACATTGACCATGACCAAAATATGTCTCATTCTTCTGCTTGAGTTCATCAGCTCTCATTAAGAGGTAGATAGCATGATTCATCATCGGTATTCTTGAATCACAGTTGGTCATTACGCTTATTAAAGTTCTTAAATCTTTCAAAGTTCTTTTTTCTTTATAATGTAGTGGTTATTGTATAAATTCTCCTATTGGCTCTTTTCACTCTACTTTATATCACTCCAGTTTCTCGGAAAATTTCCGTTACATTCACATACCATGATTGTATTTAATTTAGCTCTTCCTTTGTAGCAGGTATGTGTGATTATCCAACTTTTAACATAATATGGCACCGTAGAGCCTGGCCCTGGAGTCCCTGGTTCAGTTCATGATACTTCTTGTTTCCCCCTAAAAGGGTTCATTTTACAAATGTTTAACTCTTCTTCTAATACTTGTAAGGCTCTTTAAAGTCCATTTGGGTCTGAAAAAGGATGTGGGGCCCAAAGAGGTATGAAAATGGAGGTTACTGAATAACCTGCCCCGTAGCTGATAGGATGGAACCCTCTAGATACAGATTAAGAATACAGCTGAATGAATAGGCCAGTGACCTCCAAGGTAGGAGTCAGTATAATTAGGCTTACTAAGTGGCACAGTGGATAGAGTGCCAGGCCTGGAGTCAGAAGACTCATCATCTTCAAATCTGACCTTAGACATGTTGTAGCCATGTGACCCTGGGTAAGTCACTTAACCCTGTTTGCCTCAGTTTTCTCATCTGTAAAATGAACTAGAGAAGGAAATGGCAAACCTCTCCATTATCTCTGGCAAAAAAAAAACTCAAATAGGGTCATGAGGAGTTGGACAGAACTAAAACAAATGACTGAATAGCAACCTCTACAGCCTGGAGGGTGAGTGGAATTTCTTACAAATCAGAATATACCTTTGACACTTGCAATGAAGTACTAGGTCTTATTCACTTTCCTGCTCCAGTGACAAAGCCTAGGGACTAATTAGGCCCTAAAACTAATCACCTCCCAGTAACCTGCAGCAAGATTTAAAAGATTTGCTCAAGGCCCACTGAATTTGCTTTAGGGTTGAGACTGGAATTAAAGGTCAGGAGCCCTGGATTCTCATTACCTCAGCCAGAGCTTCCTCTTTCTTTTCCTATAGAACAAAAATATTTCTACTGATAACTTTGGATTAATTCTAAACCCAAATCCCTTCATGCCATTTCCTCTCTTTTGCAGCTGGGCGTCCATCATTGTTTCATTTTGTTTTTTCTTTAATCTAATTCTGAATATAACCAGACTGTATACATTAGGATCTGCCAGCTCAAACCACCATGGCATCATTTTTTGCATCAACAAAAGCTTTTTGCTGCTAATTGTAAAAGCAGAAGAGACCCCTGCTGAGAACCGCTCAGCTGCTGACTGATGGCTTTGACAGCTTCCCCATGATGAATCTTGCAAGATGAAAAAACAACACCATGCATTTAATTTAAAACCCAAGCCTTATCATTAAGTAGCAGCCAGCCTTGGATTTGGGAAACTTGGTCATCTTTGAGCTGACATTGGTCAACAGGAGAGAATGGGGAGGGAGAGTATATGGAAAAGGAACAAAAATATGTCAGCAATTTAAAGAAATGAGGATTGGTTCATGTAAATACTGGGTCTGAAACGACTTGGGCTCTGGTTGAAGACCAAGTCTAATTACTTTTGTCCTCCTTTCCTGAATAATTAGAAGGGAGTAGTTTTATTTGCAGCAGTATTTAGCAGAAACACCTAATTTAGTGTTGAAAGGGACAGTTAATCCACCCCATAGATGACTTAGCTCTCCTCTATACCTACTTATTGGCCCAGGCCCCCTCATCGAGTCTACCCTCTTATGTTTTCCTTCCATTCTTCCCTTCCTGTTGGATATAATGGGAAATTATTGACTCTGGAGTCAGAGGACCTGGATTCAAATCTTGCCTCTGATATTTACCTGTGTGATCTAGGACAAGTCACTTAACTTCTCCAGGCCTCAGTTTTCTCATCTGTAAAATGAAGGGTTGTGGGGTGGTAGATTGAGGTCTTTTCCAGCAGTAGAACTCTGATTCTATGCCTCCCTCCCTTCCCCTAAATACACACATGGCTTATGTTCCCAGACAATCTCCCGTTCTCCTTGCCAGCCTTGAGTTCCTTCCAAATTCCAGGGAATAATTTTTGTTACTTCCTTATTGATTAGTGTGTCAGTGGGTACATCCTACATACCAAAATAACATCACAATACCACATATTCTCTATACAATCACCTAACACAGACAAATGCAATTCCCTCTACTAATCACAAGGAAAAAGTATTCCTTTACCCTTCCAACATACCTCCTCCCACAAGATTACTTAAGAGTCACAAAAACAAAAAAAGTACTCTGACAGTCTGTTGGTTATTCATATCAAATGATGCCTAAAAGTGAGATATGTGTTTGCCAAATGTGTGGGCCACTGTAATGGAAAACTTTTAGCCTAGAGATCAAATAAAAGATGAATTCCCTATCTATGGTGAGGAGGTATCTAGAATCCAAAGACAGAAAAACTTCCTAAATTAGATGCACCATTGCTCAACACAGTTCGGTCTCCCTAGCCAGTGTGGTGTAGCAATAAGCAAATTAGATTTAAAATGAGGGGATTTCTGGAATACCTTAACAATGTCTATTATTTGTACTTCTTGCCAATAGCAAATTAGGAAGGTCACATTAGGCACAATCACAAAAATAAAAAGTAACAGATAACAGCTAGATGGTAAGGGAAATGATGTAAGGGGTAGCTAGGTGGTGCAGAGGATGGGGAAGTGGGTAGATGAAGGGGCCACAGGAACAAGGGGATCTTTCTGGGTGAGGAGGCTTATGGAGCACTGCGTCAAAGGCATCTTCCAAGATGACAAGGCTACTGTTACATGGTGGAGAAAAATGTCCAGAGAATCAGGAAGGAGTGCAAGGAAGAACTGAAGGAAATACTAAATTTCAGTTAGAAGTTAGTGAAAATAACTATGATTTTTTTCCCCCTAAGTATACAGATCCTCTACAATCCATCCACTGACCCCTTAGATCTATGGACTCCAGGTTAAAATCCCTTGATCTAATCTAACCCCTCCTTTTACAATTGAAAACCTGGGACCCAGAGATGAAAGTGATTTGCCCAAGGTCATACAGAGTCAGAATTGACACTCAGGTCTTATACCTGCAAGTTCAGCACTCCTTCCCTTAGACTATGACCAAAGTTGAGAACATTCAACTTAAAAGAAAGCTGAGGGGAGTGAAATATATTTTAGAAAAATTTCCCTCCATAATTGTTAATATTATATTAAAACATCATGGTCAAAAGGGTTGAAACTTCAGTTATTTGCAGCAGTTATTTATGGGGTGTAACAAACTCACTGCCTGTTCCAGATATGTGGAGTGTTATTGCTGCTATTTTCTTCCTGATTGGCTGGTCTTTGGGTAGTTTAATATGAGGTCTGGCTCCCCATCATCTGCACACCAACCAAGAAGACGTTTGCCAAACAAAGGGGGTCAAATATGAGAGAGAAAGAAAGAACAAACAGATGTAGAGTATGGAGTCCTTGGAGATTCCCCATCCTTGGTGCCCTGCTCTTTGGAGCTCTGGGCAGAGCATCAACACCTAGTTTTCTTACCCCCTAAAATGTAATTGAAACTCAAGGTTAATTTCTGCCCAAAGTGCCAATTATTGCTGATTCTCTTTACTGGTGAGGGACTGGGCTTTCTTTTTTTTTCTTTTTCACATTTGAGAAACTTGTATTTGAAAAGGAAGATGTCTAAGTCTGCTGACTTCTTGGTTGTGCACATCCTTTGACCATATGCTGCTTTTTGTCTAACAGGAACATGGAAGGTATTCTATCTGGAAGAAGAGATAGTCATCTCTTTGAAGTTTACATTATCATAGGTTTTCTTCTTTTTTTCCCCCTCAGGTGATTTTTTTTGTAACATCTCCAAATGTTATGTTCATGACAGTTATTAGAGCCTGTTTGGATCCATTGTCTACTCAAATGCATAATACGATTTCTTTTGGTTTCCTTTCTAAATTCCCTCAGATAAGTCAGAAATGAATCACTGAATAGCATAGCAATGCAAAGGAATCTTTAATCTAACCGAGATGCTGATAAGTAATGAGGAATAAAACTCAAGTCACACACCCTAGCACTCTCTCAAAGTTAATTCTCTACCCAAGATGTCTGAGAGCATGGATCCACATGTCCTTGATTCCCCAAGCTGATTCTCGTTTTAGGGTCCCAAGGGAAGGATCAGAAAGGTCAGAATAGCTTGACTAGTACACAAATGCCAGAAACCTGATACATGGGAAGGATGTTTCTCATGGCACCGGACCTTTAGAGTCCTGAACTGGAGGAGTATGAATGGTCTGCAGAGGACAGCCCCATCAATGCTCAAAAGTTAACCCAATCTCAAAGGAGCAAAAGCACAAGAACAAAACGTAGCCTCCAAATCCTTTAACCCACTCTACCCCGCTTCTATGTCTTCTTAGCTTGATATTCTCTCTTCTCATTCCCTTGTCATGATAATATAGCATTATGTATACTGTATAGCTGCTATAACCAGGCTGAGACAAGTAGGTAGACTAAAGTAATGTTGGAGGCATCCATTAATGGCAAGGAAAGTTTATGCTATGCTATTCTTTTTTAAGAACAATTTTCCCCAAATGCATGTAATTTAAAAATATATATTTATTGTTTATTGTCATTATTGTTGTTGCTGTTTTGAATTCCAAATTCTATTCCTCCCCCTTCCCTGACACAGTAAGTAATCTGATATAGATTATGCATGTGCAGTCATGTAAAACATTTCCATATTAGTAATTTTGTGGAAGAAAACTCGAACAAAAAGAAAAATAAATAAAGGAAAAATGAGAGAGAGAAAGAGACAGAGAGAGACAGAGAGAGAGAGAGAGAAATAGTATGTTTTGGTCTGTATTTAGTTGTTTCTCTGGAGGTAGATAGCATTTTCATCATGAATCCTTTGGAACTGTCTTGGATCATTGTATTACTGAGAATAGCCAAGTCATTTACAGTTGATCATTGTACAATATTGTTATTACTGTGTACAATGTTCTCCTGGTTCTTCTTACTTCACTCACTATCAGTTCATGCAAGTCTTTTCAGGTTTTTCTGAAATCATCCCACATGTCCTTTCTTATAACCCAATAGTATTCCATCACAATTGTATACGACAATTTGTTCAGCCATTCCCTAATTAATGGACATTCCCTCAATTTCCAATTCTTAACCACCACAAAAAGAGCTACTATAATTATTTTGTACAACGTTCTTCCTTTCCTACCCCTCCTTTTTATCTCTTTGGGATATAGACCTAGTAGCGGTATTTATGCTGCCTATTCTAATATTAAAGTGTAAAACATCTAAGCTCCTTTAAAATATTGGTCACTCTATTTTTCCATATTGAACATCTGTATTTTGAGCGCCAGGAGAAATGTATGGACATATAAATGCCACATTTCTTTGCTTTCTGTCACAATATTTTCAATATTTGGAAAACCTCATAAGGTAAATTTCATTATATAGAAGTTCTTTATTTTTATTTACTTATTTGCTTTTTGGAGGAGGGAGGGCAAGGCAATTGGGGTTAAGTGACTTGCCCAAGGTCACACGGCTAGTAAGTATTAAGTGTTTGAGGCCAAATTTGAACTCAGGTCCTCCTGACTCCAGGGCTGGTGCTCTATTCACTGCACCACCTAGCCTCCCCTATATAGAAGTTCTTTAGATAAATTTAAGAAATTATGATTTTTCCCTCGCCCTTGGATCAGGGGTTTCTTAACTTTGTTTTTGAGGAAAGGACCCCTTCTGATAATCTGGTGAAGCCTGTGGACTTCCTTTCAGAGTAATATTCTTAAATGCATGCAATAAAATGCATTGTATTACTAAAGAAATCAATTATATTGAAATATAGTTATGAAATTTTTTAAGTTTACCATTACCATGATAAGAACCCCTGACTTAGTTTCTCTCCTTAGATATATAACTGCAAGCAAATCACTTAGAATCTTAAATTGTTAGAACCAGAAGTTTCTTTCAAGAACTAGTCTAATCCCTTCATTTCACAAATGAGGAAACTGAGGCCTAGAGAGACCTAGTAACTTGTTCAATATCACATACATAGTAACAGAGGTTGAATTCAAACCCAGGTCCTCTAACTCCAGATCTAGCTTCCTCCCAACTATATTTAACCATTGTGATTTTCTATTTCCATGCCTTACCATCTACCACTTAGGAGACAAATGAAGATAACACTGCCCTGGTGTTTGGGTAGTACCCCCTCTAGGGCTCTGTCCCCAGTGCCTACTAAATTGGTATTCTCCAAAGCAGAAATTCAGTTCCCCAAAGGGTAGCAAGCACTTAGTGTCTCAGAGTTCTAGACATGTCCCTGAGGGGAGTGAGTTTCTAGTGCTAATGCTCACAAGCCCCTACTGGTTTTTCTCAAAACAAATACCAACTAAGGACAAGCTCTGGCAAATCCTTCCAAGTTAGAGAAGCTTGGATATTGGATTGGGAGTCTATTGTCTGAGAATCAGCCCAGCTAAGTTTGGAGAGGCTCATCACCAGAAGGTAGGTCACCAGCTGGTGAAGTATTTTGGCCACAGCAATTCACAAAACCGCCTCCTAAGGCATTCTGTGGTCCCAATCTGCATCACCAATTAAACCTTGGATCATCTGAAACATTGTTGGTACCAGGTTTATCATCATTATTTTGTTAGACAATCAGCAAACATTTATGCTGTGTTAGGTCCTGGGGGGATAAAAAAAAAGGCAAAACCAGTCCTGCCCTCGACAAGTTCACATTCTGAAAGGGAATGAAATTATGAAAATAATGAGGTATAATAATAATTATAGCTCACATGTATACAGTACTTACTTTGTGCCAGGAAGTGTGTTAATTTTTTACAAATATTATTTCATTTGGTTCTCACAAGAACCCTGGGAGGTAGATTCTCTCTCTCTCTCTCTCTCTCTCTCTCTCTCTCTCTCTCTCTCTCTCTCTCTCTCTCTCTCTCTCTCTCTCTCTCTCTCTCTCTCTCTCTCTC
>CM053593.1:325714196-325762919 GCA_028646575.1 Pseudocheirus occidentalis | reverse complement strand
CGTTCCTGCTGCAACAGCCGCCTCCCGCTGCCTCCTTGCCCTGGGAGCAGTTTGGCCGAACCCGCTCTTCTCCTCCCCAGCTAGCAAAATCCACTGACCTTTCTCTTAGCCTTTTTGTCTTCTGGCCTGATAAATGTGGTAACTCTGCCTCCAGTGTAGCAGATCTGCTCTCCTATAGCCGGTGTTCCCCGCCCAATGCCCCAGGGCTTGACCTGGCTGGGGTTTCGGCAGCCGGTCCCAGACTGCTAGGAAGAGCCCGGCCTGCTGCGCTGCCTGTAGCAACAGATGTGCTTTCTGTCTTGTGGAGAGTTTTGGAGCTTGAAAATCTGTTTAGCGTCCCATTTTATGAGTTTTTTAGCGTGTTTGTGTGGGAGCTGTGGTGCTTTGCTGCTTCTATGCCGCCATCTTGGCTCCACCCCCTGCAGAAGCCGGGAAACACTATTTTTAAAATGAGAAATGATAAGAATGTTCCCTTGTATTTGTTAATATTTTTACCATTTAGAAAGAACTTTCATATATATTAATTATTTCATAAAATCCCTTACAACAATTCTGTGAAGTTGGGTAGATATTATCCTTTTTTGAATTCGCCACTCAAATCCAAATGGAAAAGACACACTAGAGGGACACTTCAAGTTTGGAAGATCTAGATTGAAATCCTGCTTCTGTTTTTTGACTAATGGTATGAACTTGTGCTCTTCACTTCCTTCCTTTTTACCTCTGTTTTCTCATGTCTTAAAAAGGAGATGAATGAGCAATAATAAATGTAGTATCTACTGACAGGGTCATTGTGAAGCTCAAAAGAAGTAATCTAAGGCACAGACTTTTGGAAACTTTCAAGTATTGTACAAATACCAGTTATTATCATCAATGGAAAACCAAAATTGATCTTTAGAAGTAGTGTTTGCCCTTAGCTTCCACAGATATTTTGTCAGGTGCTGCCATGGAGATGAGTGGGATGAAGGATTAAGCATCTTTATTCTTGCCTACTAGACTGAGACTCTAGGTTGTTAGTGCCACCAACTAGCTGTGTGACTTTTCCTTTAACAGCTCAGAGCCCTCAGTTTCTTCATCTGTAAAATGGAGGGATTGGATCAAAAGGGATCAAAGGCTATTTTGTAATGTGAGCCAGGTTTGTAGTGTTTTATAGCCACAAGGAGTGTGGATTGATTACTTAGAGAGTGAAAGATACCTGAAGATAGACTTTTAGGCCCTTGAAATAATTAACTAACAAAAGGCAACTTTATTAAGTAGTAGCTGGAGCTAAGAAAAAACATTCACACTTTTTTAAAAAAAGGGGGTGGGGGTGGGAAGTGGTTAATTAGAGAAACCAGCAATCAAAAGGATCGGCGAACCAGGAAATGCCCTAGATGGAACTTTAATGAAATATTTATGACTATGATAATATTAGATTACAAATGAGACCTCCACCTGAGAAAGCTTGATTTTTGTATTGATTACAAAAGACGGCCTATAATTATCCCTTTCCTGGTTTCTAACTCTCCTTCTCTCTCTCTCTCTCTCTCTCTCTCTCTCTCTCTCTCTCTCTCTCTTTCCTCTCCCCTCCCCTCTTCTTTCCTCTCCTCTCTTCTTTCTCTCTCTCTCTCCCCTCTTTCTCATTCTCTCTCAAAATAGTACGTATATGTGCACTTACATGAACATATGCATATGTAATATTGTATTATACATTATATAATGCATCACAGTGAAAAGGCAGCCCAATCTGGTGGGTACAATTCAGCACTAGGAATCAAAAAGGCCTCGTTTTAAATCCTGCATGACGTTTAATAGCAATGTGACCCTGGGCAAATCACCTAACTTCTAGGTATGCTATAAGCTACTCCCTAAGACCAGAGCGATCTACAGAGATTCTTTGGTTCATTGAAGGGTCTTTCTCATGCTAGGGGAATCACAGAAATTTCGAGTAATCCAATATATGTGACAGAATCTGAATTGGAAAGGACCTCAGAGGACATGAAATTCAACCTGGACCTAACTAGGCCATAAAACATACTCAGCAAATGGTCATCCAATCTTTACTTGAAGACCTGTAGTGAAGGAAAATCTTCATTCTCTCTTGAGACAGGTTATTTCATTTAAGAACTGCCGTTATGTTTAGGAAGTATTACCTTGCATCAAATAAAAATCTACATATGTATGTTATACACATATATAATGTGTATGTACATAATATTTATACATATACATATACACATGTACATGTAGCTCCTAAAAAATAATGTGTTGAAGCATTTCAGTCACGTCCAACTCTTCATGACCCTATTTTTGGGATTTTCTAGGTAAACCACTGAAGTGGTTTATCATTTCTTTTCCCAGCTCATTTTATAGGTGAGGAGCTAGAAAGTGTCTCAGGCCAGTGTTGAACTCACAAAGAAAGTCTTCTTGATCCTAAGCTTCATGCTCTATCCACTGGGCCACCTAGTAGCCCAATGTGTCGGTTGACTTGATGGCATAGATTGAAATGGTTACTTTGTCTTGTTTTAGACACTATTCTTTTCTATACATTCTAAGTTGTCATTGGACTTTTTTTTACTGCCATGTAACAAAACATATTGTGATTTATTCATATTGAGCTAATATCTTTTCCCCTGGACCTATAGTCTAGTTAAGTGAACTCAAGTCAAGAAGCATTTATTAAGAACTTACTGTATGCCACTGTGCTAAGAACTGGGAATGCAAATACAAGTAAAAAAAAAAAAGGATAGCTCTTACCCTTAAGGAGCTTATGTTTTAATAGAAGGAATACAACGTATAACAGGAAACTGGAAATGGAGGGGAGATGAAGATACCCTAGCACAAGGCACTATAGAGAATGTCTGGGAAGAGAGTTAGGAGTGCAGTCTAGAAAGGAATAAAGATGTAAGTAGCTTGGATGATCTTAAATGGAGGGGTGGGGGAAGAACCAGACAATTGAAGAGACTATAGAGGTACTTCAAATGGGTTAAGTTGGGGGCTAGAATGAACTGCGAAGGTAGACAGGTTTCTGGGGCATTGTAGAAAAAGTCTAGAAGAGTTGGGAGTGAATGAAGGGTTTCACATGTATTTATACATATATGTGCATCATAATATTTTATGAGAAACAGTTTGATGTAAAGGAAAGAGTGATCAATTTGGAGTCCTAAGAACTGAGTTTTAACTCTGTCTCTACCACTTGCTAGCTGTGTGACCTTGAACAATTAATTTTACATTTAAGGTTTCTCATTTGCAAAATGGGGATGACAATACTAGTAGTTCTTATTTCAGAGTTGTTAATAGGATTAAATAAAAATGTGTATCAAGTAAGATTTTAATATAATCTACTATTGCTATATTTCCATGAAATATATGTTTTGGGGGCCAGAAGCATAAAGACTAAAATAAATTGATTCCACCATGCCAACTAATGGGTATATACGACTCCTTTTAAAATTTGCCAAAATGATATTTAGAGTAGAATCCTCACTTACTCCCCCAGCCTGCAATCAAATTTGAAGAGTTCTGTTTCCAAAGGATAGTTTTAGAATCTCAGAGATTCTAAGGGGGAAAACTATGTCTCCTCACTCTTTAACTATAGCTCACAACCCTCTACCAGTGAACTCCTATAACAGTCAGGAGACACAATTGCCTCAAAGTAAAGGCATTTACTAAAATGTTATGTTAAGAAAAATAAGTATGTTAAGAAAAATAAGTATAGAATATTATATACTGGGGTATAACCTCCCACAAATACCCATTGTCCACAGAAAGAGTGGGTAAAGAGTACAATAGTATTGAGGTATGTAGCCAAGGCAACACGCCTCTAGTATTTGAGCCTCATCTCCTTCTGATGGAATCTTCTTGCTGCTTCCTTTGCAGGCAGTTTATCTGCTGGGCAGGTCACTTGTCTGAACTTCTTGGATCTGTTTCTGTTTATAGCTTAGGTCTTTGACATGAGGGATACTCCTCTCTTGAATCTATAGCTGGCTCTCTTCTCAACTGCCAGTGGTCAGACTCCTTGAAGCTGCTGTCTTGAGTTCTTCAAATGACTACTACTTCTCACTAGTGTCTCCTATTGACAAATTAATTAGCTTTGAGGTACCACATCACACCTATCAGATTAGATTGACTAGTATGAGAAAAAAGGAAAACCATAGATGTTGCCAGGGATGTAGGAAAACTGGGACACTAATACACTGCTGGTGGAGTTGTGAACTAATCCAACCATTCTGGAGAGCAATTTGGAACTATGCCCAGAGGGCTATCAAACTTTGCATCCCTTTTGATCCAGCAATACCACTGGATATTAAAAAGACATCAAAAAAGGGGGAAACTGATTTGTACAAAAATATTTATAGCAGCTCTTTTTGCAGTGCTTTAGAATTGAAAATCAAAAGGAGGCCCATCAATTGGGGGATGTTGTTTGTAGTATATGATTGTAATGAAATATTATTGTGCTATAAAATACAAAAAGCAAGATGATTCAAAATAACCTGGAAAGACTTACTTCAACTGATGCATAGTGAAGAGAACAGAACCAGGGGAACTTTATACACAGTAACAGCAATATTGTTCAATTAAGAATTGTGAATAACTTAGCTATTCTCAGCAATACAATGATCCAAGAGAATCCCAAAGGACTAATGATGAAGGATACTATCCACCTCCAAAAAAAGAACTGATATTGATTGATTACAGACTGAAGCATGTCATTTTCACTTTCTTTTTCTTTTATTCTAGTCTTTTTGTGCAAAATGACCACTATTGAAATGTTGTACATGAGTGCACATGTGTAACTATGTCTGATTGCTTACCAAGGGAGGAAGAGATAGAATTTGGAACTCACAATAAAAAAAAACCCACTAATGTTAAAAATCGTTTTGACATGTACTTTGGTGAATACATACATACACACACATATATATATATATATGAATAACAAGACACAGTTGAATCTTCACAGTAATTTTTAACTTTTCACTGCCTGTCTCTTATTTTAGGTGAGTTCAGTGACCCTTAGAGGAAAGGGAGATGAATCAATGAATCAGGAACCACCTATTTATCTTATGATAGGAAGATCAAAAGACTCAAACCTTTGTTGTGACTGAACAAGGTAGAAAGGTTGAATTTCAGCATATTTCAGTTACAGTGACTAGAGGTTGTGGGTTACTTTTTGTTCCATTCCTTAGGGAAGGTAGGCTCCCTATTGCTTCCCCACCTTCATCATTGTGCAAGTTTCTGAACTCCAACCCTCTGGCTCTTTGTTTTTTTCTACCGCCAAATGACAACCCTAAGAGAACAAGTCAGTGGGATTGTGTGTTGTGGTTTGGTTTTTTGTTTTATTTTGTTTTTTCTACCTAGTTTAGTTTTCAACAGGAAGGGGGGAAGGCTGCATTTTTTTTTCTTTTTTCATACAGAGACCTAAATATTACCCAGTAGGCTCATGGTTGGGATGAAGAATTACAATGGGGAAGGGGAAGAGGAAGATTGGAAGGATACACAAAAAGAGGGAGGAAAATCTGCTAATCTATAATTAACAAAAGGCAAAAAGAGGTACCTTCTGAAATCCTAGCTTGAGGGCCCCCAATGAAACTTACATCACCAATTGTACCAGTTCCAGTTCTGAACTCCTCTCTGGCTTAAAGCCTGACTGAGGTTAAGATTTGTTAAGTTATAAAAGAAATTAATGGGTATTTAGCAGGGCAGGGCATGGATGTTAAAAATTAAGCCAAGACGAAGAGGGAAACAGTAAGACGAAAGGGGTCTCAGCTCCTTCTCGTACTTTCCCTAACTCTCTTATCTGTAGCTCCTATATGTTGTTTTCTAACATAAATACTTCCTTATATACTCTATAGTTCCTTGTTAAACAAATTCCCGTTCCCTTTGCCACTTCCATTCAAACTGAGAAGACAGGGCTTTCAGAAGCAATAGCTTCATTGTGAGCTGTGCACCATTTACCGTCTCTATGCATTTGTTCCCAAGGGGTTTGTTTCAACACTTTTTTTCTCTTTGTATGGTGTTCTTGTTGCCAGTCAATCCATAATAGGGGGTGGGGAGCTCTACCCTGTGCCCTGGGACAAAGGGTTCATTGCTTCTAAAAAAGGGCATTGTAAAATGACTAAAGGAGAACATGGCCATTAAAACTACAAGAAGAATGCCCCCCAGAAGGATCCACTGGGGGCTTTATAGAAAGAAGCAAATTTGGGGAGGGGAGAAATTGAATGAGTCTTTGAACAACAACATGAAGTCGATTCTATGATCAAAATCTGTTCATTGCAATTGCTTGAACCCAGTGCCCAGGATTAGGAGACTGATTCAAGACTGTCATCTAAGGTATATTTTATTCTATCCTTCCCCAAATTAACTCTCCTTGGTCCTACTGAGTTCTAAGACTCACAGAAGGTACACATGCTAGGGAAGGTATATGTTGATATAGCAGCTGAAATGGAGGCATGAAAGTGGAAATTTCCACAAATGGAAGGTCTGGGACTCAGTACTACACTTACCTTTAGATAACTGAAATTTTCTTACAGGGATAAAAAGAAGTGTGAAAGTAGGTAGTCAGTCATTACCTAGGTGTGGGACCTTGGCCAAGTTAAATCATTTAACTTCTCTGGTCCTCAGTTTGCTAATCTGTAAAATGAACACATAGGCCAGAAAGTATGTTATGGATATGAGTCACAGAACTATATAGTTTCTGAAAAATTAAAAATAAACAACAAAGGTTAATTAATGGAGAGGTTCAAGGTAAGTGAGAGCAGTGTGCAACATACAACTTTTTAAGAAATATTGAAGACCTAAAATAAAAGATGTCAACAAGTAAATGTATGAATAAAAAAGAAAGATAATGGG
Source organism: Pseudocheirus occidentalis (assembly GCA_028646575.1). Taxonomy (NCBI): domain Eukaryota; kingdom Metazoa; phylum Chordata; class Mammalia; order Diprotodontia; family Pseudocheiridae; genus Pseudocheirus; species Pseudocheirus occidentalis. The sequence goes on along the minus strand of CM053593.1, from coordinate 325,756,091 downwards.
TTAGTCCCATAGCAAGAGTAAGGGATTGGAGATAAACAGCCCAAGTATTCCACTGATACTCTCCTTATTTCTGGAAAAAATAAGGAAGACCTTCATCACATAGGGTACCTCCCCACCTTTTAATAAATTTGACGAATGGGCAGCTAGGTGTTGCAGTGAATAGAACACTGGCCCGGTAGTCAGGAGGACCTGAGTTCAAATTTGGCCTCAGACATTTAACACTTACTAGTTGTGTGATCTTGGGCAACTCACTTCACCTCAACTGCCCTGCCTTCCCCCCTCAAAAAAAAGGCCAAAAAAAATTGAAGGCGAATGCCACGGTTAGTGTTAGTACCTTAACTGCAAAGTTAAAAGATAGTATCCTCCTTTCTGTAGCTATGGATAAGCAAGCTGTCTTCCCTGCAATGTATTTTGTAAATAGTTTGCTAGAGTGTCTGTTGTATCAAGACAAAATATATCCACAAAATAAATGTTTTAAAATTGAAGAAAATATGTAAACAACTAGTAAGCTGTATTTCAGGACTTTTTCCACAGCAAATAATTGGGACATTTATCAAACCTTTCTTTTTTTAAATGAGAATAGATAAAAGGAAATAGAGTATAAATCACAGTAGCTTAAGATGTTAGCAACCCAGGAAACTGAATGGGTACCAGCTTTAGGAATGTATGAATTATGAAAATAATTCATGTTCACTATAAAATCCTGTCGTCCCTCAAATGCTACCCTGTAGACTCCTTGGTGCCTTGCAAATGTCTAGTTCTTCACTAAAAATTTTAGTATGGTGCCAGAGGAATTAAAATAATGCAGAATAAAAAAAGTTTGTAAATGTTCTTTGAAAGATCCTAGAGGATATTTAAGATGAGATGATAAACCTACTTGTATTCCAGCTTGATTTGCTTTGTTCTTTATTACTCCAAATTTTCACCTTTAATATTTTTCTATTCTGCATATAATATTTTAGATTAGTTTTCTATGTAGCAAATATGTACATATATACTACAACCACAGAGGCAGTATTGGCAAGTGGATAGCGCACTGCAAGTAAGAAGACAAGGATCTCACCTCAGACAATTGTTGTATGATTCTGGACAATTCACTGAACCTCTCTGAGGTTCCTCATCTGTAAAACTGAGTTTAATACAGAACACCTACCTCACAGAGTTGTTGTGGGAATCGAATGAGATAATATCTATGCATAAAGCGCTTTGTAAACACTACATAAATATTACTATTACATAGATATAGGAATAGAGTTATGTATAACATCTGGGATGAAAGCACAAAAGCTTCTTTGTATTTTTATTATTTTTGTAATAAATAAGCTAATGTAGAAGGGAAAGGATCATACTTTACATCTCTAAACAGATCACATTTAAATATGTTCTACTCTCCCAGTTTTCCATGAGGCCATTTTGTGGCAGGGATGTAGCTGCCAGAGGCTTAATTTGTGTTCTGTTCCAGAAGCTACTGAATTTTAGCAGTAAGTTAATTGATCAATGTGTAGTTTTAACCCAATTGTTTCAACAGGAAGGGGCAGAGCTGACTGAGCTAGTATTAGTGGCACTTAGGTCAAAATAAAGGTGTCAAATGAATTAGAATGTCCAAGAAGTAATAGGTGAGACCAATGCTTAGCAAAACTTTCTGACAAACTGATTTTCAAGCTTCTAAGAAACAGGAGTTTTTCATGCTTTTCAGATAATAGTTTAGCATGACCACATGGCCTCCTTTGACTTTTATCCTCATCTTCCAGCATGCCTTTGTGTTATTTTTTTTCTATATAAACTCCTTAAGTGTAGGAACTGTCTAGTATTTGCATTCATAGCACTTACCACAGAACTGGGTATGTAGTAGTTAAGTAATAATCTCTCTCTCTCTCTCTCTCTCTCTCTCTCTCTCTCTCTCTCTCTCTCTCTCTCTCTCTCTCTCTCTCTCTCTCTCTCTCTCTCTCTCTGTCTGCAATCACTCCCTACCTCCTTCTTTTTACTTCCCCATCTCACATGGTGACTTGTATCCCCCTGAGGTTATTACAATAGGAAAAGTAAGCTTTCATCTGACAGCATTTTAATCACAGAATCACAAATTTGAGAACAGGAAGAGAATCCAGTTTAACCCGTAATCTTCTTCTTGATGTTGTTCAGTCATTTTTCAGTTGTGTCCAACTCTTTGTGACTAAATGTGGGGTCTTCCTGGCAAAGGTATTGGGGGTGGTTTGCTATTTTCTTCTCCAAACCCATAATCTAATCACTACCACAACATTCTTGATGAGTGGATTAAACTTAATCCTTCTCACAGTAACATGTTAAATTATCACACATTATATAATGTATATGTCATATCATATTTGATATGATATATATGTGTATGTAAATGTGTATGTATACATGCAATTTCGACTACCTTGGCCCCTACAGCTTAATGGCCAAGTATGTTACTTCTAAACCGCCCCCCTCCCAGGATTCTCTAATATCACTTGGGGTGGGGACAGTAGACTCTCCACAAATGACTTCAGCCCCTACTGATGGTATTCTCCCAAGTCTAAGGGGAGATCCCGTGCATCTTGGATCCATTTAATCACTAAGAGCCAGATTAGCTTTTACAAAGATATACTTTCTTCAAAGTTATAATAATGAATATAGAAACTGCGAAGTTCAATTCCTATAGAGCACAGTCCCAGTTCTCAGTCCAAAACCAACCTTGGGTCTGAGTTCCAGGCACTCTGGCTTCTCAGGACCCCTCCGCCAGGCTGGATGCCTGTAACATCCTGTCTGTAATCCTGGATCCAAGGTTGCCATGGTTCAGACTCCCAACTTCAGTGGGGATCACCATCTGAAACTGAGGACAAATGAAACAGAACAGAAACAAACACCCTTCCTTAGATGTTAAAGGTGGGGTGGAGCAGAGAAGGTATCTTTCCTGCCAGTTCAGTTTATTGTACCTGCCTTGTAGGGGAACTATATCTATCCAGAGGACACAAGAAAGAGCTCACAGAAAAGAGAGAAATGGTCCCACATGGACCACTTTTACAGTTTTAAAGACACAACTTGTTTCAGGTAGGCAGTCCACTTTGGTTTTGTAGATAATCAGAGAAAGTTACCCCCACTCACATTGTAGAAAAATGCAGGATGCAAGGTACTTCCATGTTAGAATCTCTGAAAATGCTCCCAAGGCCCTCTTACTTATAAATATAAATATAGATGTGTATATGTATATGATACATGTGTAAATGTATGCATACAAATATGTATGCACATGTGGACACGAATATATATAGACACAATTGTGTGGAAATGAATGTGGATATGCGTACACATAGGAATACTGCACAAAGCACATTTGTGTGTACATACGTGTATTTACACATGTAGACATGTGACCTCACATCTAAAGTTAAACAAAAACACCATCCAAAAGATTGTTTTAATGAGTTATTTAATTAACAACTGGCCAAAATAAAAGAAGAGTTAGGACAAGTGTATTACAAGGTTTATTGACAAATAAATTATAGAAGCTATGAGTACTAAAGGAGTTCAAAGGAAGGAATGATCATTTCAGGATGAACTGTCAACTTTAAAATGATAATAAATTAAAATGAACTTTGTATTAAAAATTAACTTAGTGTTATATATAAATAGATACATAAAAAGATAATTAAAAATTAACAGCGAATCAAAGACTCTGGAACTACTTTCAACGACAGGTTGAGTCCTCAGAGTGCAGCTCTATTTTTCCTCCTGTAAGTCCTAAGGGTAACCTAGAGAGACTGAGGAGTAATTTTCTATTCTAATAATACAACTCACAAGCCCCCACTGGTATACTTCCCCTCCCATGATTATTAATTGATGCGAATTTGTCAGCTAGACCTAATTTACTTTTGGAAATAGGTATTTATTAAAATGTAGCAATAATATTAAGTCATTTATTAAGATATAGTAAAAAAAACCCAGTTGATATACATCCCCCAAAAGTTGATAATAACTCTCCCAACCATAAATCCAGAGCCTAGGGGAAAGAAGACTCAAATGTAGGGCACATTGGCCCACAGATTAACTCATAGCTCTTAGAAGCCCTTTTGCAGGCATCTTCAGGTTTTATAATCATCATTATATCCCTTGGTATCACTCCTTTTAGATTCTTAAAGCTGCTTTTCTCAGTATGTTGAGTTTGTCTTGTAGACAGTGTTGTTATCGCTTCTGGGAATGTTGCTAGAATGTTCATAGTAAATATAAAATCTTCCAGAATTTTTGAAGTCCACAAGATCTTCCTCTGATCAAGTGGGACATGGGAAGGTATTGTCAGGACATGGGAAAGAAAGACAACAGAGGCTTTCTGCTCCTACCAAGTGATTTCTTACTGTTTTGGTTGGAACTTGTCCCTTCATTTGCCACTACTAGGATGTATGAATTATGAGCTTTGATCTGACTTACTCTTTTGTAGAAGAAACCAAGGATCCTTGAACAATTTGTACCTCATGTTTTATTCAATGGCTTTCAAGGATTTCTTACACGTAGTCTGATATTTTTGATTCATTGATTCAATAGAAGTATTCTTACTTTAAGTGGAGTAGGTTGATAATCAAATTAATTCAATAGCAACATTCTTATCTCATAAAAAGTATCAGGTCTAGAGAATTTTGTTAAGTTTCTTTAAGTTAGATGCTAAGTGGAGTGAGCAGTTGATTGAGTCAATCAACTCCCACCCTTACATTAGAAAAATATCTAACCTGTACAAAGCACAAAAGAGCATTAAAAGCCTATGTCTAGCCAGTTTTACTATTATGAGTGGTCACTTGGCTCTGCCAGTGTGGAGAGGTTAATTGCCACTTGAGTAACTAAGTGACCTTATTTTCCTCTCCAGTTAAGAATGAAGAGATTTTAAAATAAATTATATTGTAAGCAAACAAAATACAACACTAACAGGCAGAAAAATAAACAAAAGCTCTGGAGAAATGCCAATGAATTTATATTTTTAATGTTTCCAAAATTCCTATCTTTAGATAGCAGTCAGGGAATTTAAGTGGAATGATATAACCCAAGTCAGTCTATAGTACATTTCCACCAAGTATGAGACTGGGATGGGCACTGATCCTTTGATTTCATCAATATGGAAAAATTCAAGATGAGGAAACTCCCAGTACCAATATAATGATCAAGTTTGAGTTCATAGGTTCTCAAGGTGAGTAATACTGCCTTCTGGAGGGGGTGCTGAAATGTTCTAGAGGAGTAGTAGTAGATTCAGGTGCAATTGGAGGGTATTGATAAAAATAAGCAGAGAGAGAAAGCATAAGGAAAGAAGATAAAAATTTTAAAAACCATTTGTACATGTTTCATTGGTTGTGTAACAGAATTAAAGTCATAATGATTATATTATTTTCCAAATAAACACACAAAATGCAAGTTATAACCAATCAGTGGCCAAATCCACCAATAGGTCTTAACAAGCAAATGTTAACAGGAGAGTATCATGCATTGTTGGGAAGTCAAGTGTGCATTGGAAGAAATTTATGTGTATAATGACTTGTTTTAATGTGATACTATCTGGCTACATGATACAATATTGCATCATCAAAATTTCAATGCAGGAAAAAATTTGCAATAAATTATTAAATTTAAGATGTGTTATTTAACATATATATATATATATATATATATTGAAATGATGTAAAATTTTTAAAAGTTAAAGGGTAAAAGAAAGAATTCTGGTGGGTGGGGCTGCGCATTTTTTTCTAAAAGGAGGCTGTAGGCCAAATAAGTTTGGTTCTAGTTCTGTTCTAGTCTTAGAGAGTTAATGAACACATTGAGATTTGTCCAGGGTTGCAGAGCTAACACATATCAGAGATAACTTGAACCCAGTTCTTTTTGACCCTAAGGTCATATTTCCATTATATATATATATATCCTTTATAGCTCAACTGCAATAAAAGCAATAGTTCCCATTCCTTTATAGTTTGCCAAGTGTTGTCCTCAAAACAACCCCTTGAAGTAAGTAGAAACTTCGGAAAATTTGGAAAAATTCAGATGCTTGACAAATTCTGCGTTTTTATCTCTATGTTTACCATCAAACAGGCATATCTTCTTTTACAGTAATAGGGTATACAAACAAACTAATCACAGCTCAATTCAATTGAATAAACATTCATTGAGCATTCATGTATAAATCACCCACTAGATATGAAACAATTATCTCCTAGGAGTAAATTCAAAGCTTTCTTAATAACATCAGTGTGGAGAAAGCATTGAGCTTGGGAATGAGACTTAGATCTAATCCAAGCTTTTGCCTCAACTGGATGTTTGACATATAATAGAGGAACAGTGTCTGAATTGGATGCTCTGGGTTCCCAGATCTGAGGTCCATGGTACCCTTTTCTAAATACAAGTCAGTTTTTTAGTAATAATAATAATTAACATTTATATAGTGGTTACTATGTGTCAGGCACTGGGCTAAGTATTTTACAGTAATTATCTCATTTTATACTTCACTAAGCACAAAGGATATTAAAAAGAAGCAAAAGACAGTCCTTGATCTCAAGGAGCTCCCAATCTAATGGGGGACATAAATGTAGAGCCAATCAAGAGCAGTTCTCCTGAGGACTGCTGCTGTGAATAGTTTTAAGGGCCTAATCACATAGTATAGTGAACTCTTTATTTATTCAGCAAGAAACTAAAGCAAAACATTCAAGAAACTAAAGCACAACATTCACAACAACATAAGTTAGCAACTTATTACTAAGGTAACTATATAGTCTTAAACAAAACATATCATTCAGTAAGTCACAATCTCCTCAATCAACATAGAGTACCCAGGTCAAATCTTCTTTCATCTTGTCTCCAGTCTGGCTTCTAATCATCCTTAAGCCAATCATCCTTAAGGTATAGCAGAAAGTAGATACCATCCACCCCTTGGTCACAGTAAATTACAATATCATCAGTCAGTACTGAGTACCCAAGTACTGACTTTCATCTTAACTCAAGGCCAACTTCCAAACCTCATGGTTGTTCTTCTACCTTCCAACTCTTGCCTGAATTCACCTGACTATTGCCTGGATTCACAGGTAGGCAGCTGCTACTCCTGCTCTATATTATGGGACTGCTCCACTCTAAGCTCTTCACAGTTTCTGTTTCTAGGAAAACAAAGCTCAACGGGGCTACTACGATATTTACACACATTACTGGCACTATTATCTCAATTCACTTTCTGTCTGAGAAAACAACACAAATCAACAGAGTGCTTCTGTCTGACAAAATAACACCAACACAGAACAACAGACAGAATAACAAACAGAGTGCCATAACCACAACCATTCTCTCTCAAAGTTCTGCTTGGTCCCATCTTCTGCTTGAGCTTTTATCTGCTCTACTCCTTCCTGTTCCACCCTTTTGGCAAGCTCCTCCCACTATGGACTCCTTATGATGACGTAAGGCCTAGTAAAGGCTGGGAAAATCCAAATTCCCTTAGGCCTATTAAAGACAAAAAATGTATTCTGTTTCCAACAAAGATTTGCCACAATCAAAGGCGAGGCTTAAAGGCACTTGAATAGCTGAAACAAGCAGCAAAGTACTACTTTGCTTGCATTACATATGCACATAAATAGGAAATAATTAAGAGAGGAAAGGTATTTAAATTAAGAAAGATTGGGAAAGACTTCCTGAAGAAGAAGATGGGATTTTAGTTGAGTCTTAAAAGAAGGCAAAGAAGCCAGGAAGCAGAGATAAGGAACATTCCATGCATGGGGGACAACCAAAGAAAAAAGCCCAGAGCTGAGAGATGGGGTGTCTTTGTTTGTGGAACAGCCAGGAGACCAATGTCAGTGCATCAAAAAATAAATCGTGGAAGGTGATATGTAAGAAGATGGGAAAGTTAGTAAAGGGTCAAGCTGTAAAGAACTTTAAAAGTCAAATGGGCCTTTCCCCCAAGATGGTGCCGAAGGCAAAGAAGGAAGCCATTGTCCCCCCCAAGACAGAGGCCAAATCCAAGGCCTTGAAGGCCAAGAAGGCAGTGCTGAAGGGTGTCCATAGCCACAAGAAGAAGAAGATCTGAACATCCCCCACCTTTCGGTGACCCAAGACACTAAGACTTTGAAGGCAGCCCAAATACCCTCGGAAAAGTGCCCTCAGAGAAACAAGCTTGATCACTATGCCATCATTAAGTTTCCCTTGACCACTGAGTCTGCTATGAAGAAGATTGAGGACAACAACACCCTAGTCTTCATTGTGGACGTCAAGGCCAACAAGCATCAAATCAAGCAGGGCGTAAAGGAGATGTATGATATCCATGTGGCCAAAGTCAGCACACTGATCCAGCCTGACGGAGAGAAGAAAGGCCCATGTCCATCTTGCTCCAGACTACAATGCATTAGATGTTGCCAACAAAATTGGAATCATCTAACTTACTGTGTCCAGCTGTGTCCCATTCCACCTACAATAAAGAGTTTTCCAGAAAAAAAAAGTCAAACAGAGGGTTTTATGTTGTGAAAACAGATATTACAACACTTGACAGCAGATTAAATATGTGAAGTGAAGACAAAAGAAGCATGACACAGAAACTGTGAGCCTGGGTGACTTGGAAAATGCTAGTGCCTTCAATAATAACAGGGAATTCAAGGAGAATTAGAGGGCTTGGAAGGAAGATAATGCACAAGAAAATTAAGTAGGTAGTCATCTACTATCTATCCAATGGCAATAGAAATGGTAGGAGACCAAAGTTGAGATGCCTATGGCAAATCCCTTAGTTTGAAATATCACATGCAGATTTGATGTAATGTGTGTTAAAATCTATAGCTAATTGCAAATGGTTCTTTAAAAATTATTGATGTATTTTAACATGGCAGATATTTATCAGGAAACTGATACAAGAGTAAAATAAATCACTCCCCTCTCTCAAGACAGTTAATCAGGAGTGAGTAGAAAGGAAGCAGGGACCCTTTAACTTTGGCAGTATGGTGCAAATTGCCAACAGTTGTAATTGATCAAAGATTTGTTGCTCTTCCATGGGGACTTTGTTTACACTGTTGTAATCATTATTTACATTGTTCCTTTGAATCTACTGTCTTCACCCTGTGTCATTCCATGTAAATCTTCTCTAAGGCATAACCCCTTTGTTATATGGACATTTGGGTTGTTGAAAAAGACAGTAGAAGAACATTTATGTAAGGAACACTGATAAAATCAATTTGAGAAGAAACATACCCCCTCAGAAAAAAATGCTTATAGGAAGGCACAGATCATTTTCAGAATCTGAAACTACCACCCCCCCCAAAAATACCAACCAGTGTTCTTCAGAAAGAAATACTGAGAAGACCTGTTTGAATATAGAATACTGACTCAGTAAAAAAAAAAGTCTGCAAGGCATTGTGGTCCATCAGTTCATTTACATATTACTATTTTCAGAAGTCTAAAGGCTATAATTGAGAAATTCTAAATTAGATAACTGCTTGAGGATGATAAGATGATGTTTTTCAAAATTTACCTCACAGAAACATGGATTTTTTTTTGAGTTTCACATCATAAGTTAGAAGTGAATCACGCAGCTTATGAGGAACATCTGATTTGAAGTATTTTAAATCAAGAGATTTAGGAGATGCCAAGATGAAGGTAAAAGCAAGAAAAGAAATTGAGCACAGAAGTCAGAAACAGAAGAAAGAGGAGGTAATGGGGGTGTTGCTTTTAGATCGAATACAAAAGATGAAGGGAATTGAACTAACAGATTGGTTCTACAACCATTCTTCTGGGTATCCATTTTGATAAGAAAAGTGGTATTCCTTTGCTAAAAGCTAACTGGCAAGTTGGAGGCAGTATTACATTCTATTGCCTTCTATAGCCTGACAGGTGACACTTCATTGGAGCTTTTCTGCTTTTGTTGTCTTATTGCCCCCAAGAGTTCTAGAGAAAAAGGCAGAAGTGGAAAAGATAGCCTTTGCGTCTGCTTTGGAGGGAGCTATGATTATTGGAGAAAAGGTGCATCATTGCTGAAAGCTAATTGGTGAAAACATAATGCCTTACTATTTGAAGAGCTGGCTGCATGGCCCTTTGGCTATAGACAGCTTCAAATGGAGAAGTTCCTCAGAGCATCAGAGAAAATCTAAGGGGCTTGGCAATTCTCTGTCTTAAGATAACTACTTGCCACCAAAATTGCTTAGCTGTTCCTCAGAGCCCTGCCAAGAGTGGCTGCCCACTAAAAGAGTTTGACATTGCTTTAGTAGTATGAAAGTAGCAAAAAAGTGACCTTGTCTTGCAGGAGAGCCATTAAGAAAAGAAGAGAAGATAGCAAAGAATCTAATTTTGCCCAAGAAGTGACTCAAAGTACAAACCATTCTCTAAAGAGAACAAGAACATCCTGACTTGCCCTAACCATATAGATACTAGTGCCTCTTTATCAGTTTTCTACAAGTGCATGATCATGCCCTCATGGAAATTTATATGCATTGGTGGGAAAGGGAAACCTAGGTTTATATTCTTAGTCTCAAAGATCACTGCAGATAATGATCACTGAAGCCATGTAATTAAAACACTTTCTCCTTGGAAGGCTATGGCAAATTTGGACAACATACTGAAAAACAGAAATATCACATTGCTGACAAAGGTCCATATAATCAAAGCTATGTTATTGTCAGTAGCAATATATGGTGGTGAGAGTTGGAATATAAGGAAAGCTAAGTGCCACAGAATCAATGCTTTCAAATTGTGGTGCTAGAAAAGATTTTTGAGAGTCCCTTGGATAGCAAGGAGATAAAATCAGTACTTAAAGAATATTATACTTTAAGATATTAATTCAGACTATTCATTTAAAGGTCAACTACTGAAGGTGAAGTTTAAGTACTTCAGCCAAACAATGAAAAGATGGAACTCATTGGAAAAGACCCTGATGTGTGGAAAAATTGAAGGCAACAGCAGAAGATAAGATGGACAGATAGTGTCATGGAAGCAACAAATGTGAACTTGAACAGACTTTGGGAAATGAAGGAAGATGGAGGGTCTGGCATGTTATAGTCTATGGAGTCATGGAGAATGGAATGTGACTGAACAACAACAGCTTTTTTCTAAAGTCTCTGTCATCTGACCTCTAACACTGTCGTTCAACTGAAAATGCATTCTCCAAGTTGCCAATGAGCTCTTAACTAGCAAATCTAATGGCCTTTTCTCATTTCTTTGCAATGAACCCAGACAGATGATTAAAGTCCTTTTATGATTACTATGACATAAGACCCTGGTGTACACTCTGGAGAATAGGAAAATCGCAGGTCACGGCTCATGTTATTTGATTTCTAAGTTAAGGGTGAATACAGGTCTGGTTTTTATACCATATAGTCAAAATCCAATCATCCCACACGAATTAGATGTTGAGAGAGTTATATGTGCTGTTTTCTCCTTCATCCTGCTCTATCTCCACCTGGGGCCCTGCACTTGGACTGCTAGTTCTGAGTTGGGGGCAATGGGAGAGAGACAAGTCCTGTGTCTCAAACTGGTCTTATTCATCCAGATTTATTTTTTTTTGTCCTTCCCCTCCCCTTTCCTCTCTCACTCATGGAAATACCCAGAACGTTTCATTAGGAGTGTTGCCCAGGGGAGGTTATTTTTTCAAGGCAAACATTTATTGAATACTAAATTGTGAGGGTCATTTTTTCTTAAAAGTTACCTAAACTTATTTTTAAAATCAATAACTAAACAACTTTTAAAAACCACAGATCCAAATATGATCCCTTCACCATATGGGACACAAGACATTAGGGTGCAGCTGAACACACCCAGTATATCATGCATGCAAGTCTATGCCTTTATTCCTTCTTAAAGAAGAAATAAACCAAAATTTAACACCTTCAGTAAAATTGAACAGCCCTAACGTACCATTTCTCTAAGACAAGAAATGTAAGGATATCTACATATAAAACTTTAATACTCAAATAAAATCACAAAATTCTGATCCACAAGAATGAAGCACAAAGCTTTACTGCCACGAAAAATGTTTATGTCTGTGGAGAAGTTGCTTCTAAGAATGTTTTTCTCATCAGACCATTAGAGGAGGTGGCCATATGTTGTCTGGTAATATATATACAAAAAGAATGGTTTGTAAGGAAGGACTCAGGATTGGGGGAGAGAAGCAAGCGACTGGTTCTTTGTCTGAATCCAGCTTTTATTTTCTTCAAAATAATTATGCATTTGGCTGAATTTAGTGTTAAGATTATATACATAAAAATAGTCCAGTTAGGCTATGTTTCAGGATACAGGTAGCTGCTTGACACAACAAAAGTAATTTATGGAGTAACAGTCATGTGATCCCAAGTCAGCAATACAGACACTAAAGTCACCAAACTCCTAAACCCAGAGATAAATTGGTAGATTTAGAGTTCAAATGGGCCTTAGAGTTCATCTAGTCTTCCTCATTTATTTTGTCAATGAAGCAACAGGACTAGAAAAGTTATGTGACTTGGCCAAGGTCACAAATGTAGTTAATAAGAGAAGCAAAATATGGAAACATTCTCTTTGACTCCAAAGCCTATACTCCTTTCACTACAGCATCTCTCAGACTTTCCTGTACTAAGACCACTGATTCACAGGAAATCTTTCGACAGTATCCCCAAGTGGCCATCTGATTTTTGTTTTAAGATTTCCAGCAAGGGAAATCCAAAATCTCCAGAGGCAGCCCATGCTACTTTTGGATAGCTCTAATTGTTAGAAAGTTTTTTTTTCATACCAGTATAATATAAATCTGTCTTTCTGAATGTTTCAGCCTAACACTTCCCTCTGGGACCAAGAAAAACCAGGGTAATTTCTCTTCTAGTGAATAAATCACCTGGCTTGGAGTCAAGAAGATCTGAGTTCAAATCTCACCTCAGATATTTGCTGGCTATGTAAACTGGGGCAAGTCACTTAACTACTCTGACATTCAGTTTTCTCAGCTGTAAAAATGGGAGATAATGATGGCGGCCACCATACAGAATTGTTTATAAGAATCAAATGAGAAAATGTAAACAGATGTCTTTGCAAACTTTAGTTTAATAAAAATGTCAGACACCATTATAGTGATCTTGTATCTTTCAAATACTTTAAGAAAAATATGTATGTGTATGCCCTTACCCCGCTTCCCCTCCACTAAGTCTCTAGAGTAGACATTCTTGATTCTGATCATTGTAAGGCATGCTCTGCAGGACCCTCACCATCTGGCTGCCCTCGCTGAAAGTACTACAGAGTGTCCATATGTGTCCTACATCAGAACTGAACATAGTATTTCAAATATGATCAGACTAAGTAGAGGAGTATTCTTACAACCTTCATTCTGGAAGGTGCATTGCTATTAAAACAACCTCAGATTACATGGACTTTTTTTTTAAAACATTTGTTTTTAAAACTTTGAGTTCCAGATTTTTTCCCTTCTTCCCTCCTCACCCACACCCACTGGGAATATAAGCTATTCAATATAAGTTATATGTGTTGTTACCCAAATAATTTCCATAATCGTTGTATTGTGAAAGACTAATTATATTTCCCTCCATCTTATCTGGCCCCCCACTTATTCTATTTTCTCCTTTGACCCTGTTCCTTTTCAAAAATGTTTGCTTCTAACCACCCTCTCCCCCAATCTGCCCTCCCTTCTATCATCCCCCCTCTTATCCGCTACCTCCCTATTTTCCTGTAGGATAAGACACAGTTGAGAGTGTATGTTATTCCCTCCTTAAGCCAAATTCAATGAGAATAAAATTATCCCATTCCCTTTCACTTTCCTGCTCTTCCCCTCCATTGTAATTGTTTTCTCTTGCCTCTTTTATATGAGATAATTTACCCTAATCTATCTCTCCCTTTCTCTTTTTCCCAATAAATTCCTCTTTCACCTCTTAATTTTATTTTTTAGATATCATCCCTTCATATTCAGATCATCTTGTGCCTTCTACATATGTATACATGAACATATATATATGCCCACACTCATATATATTTATATACACATATACCCTCCTAAATGTACATATATATTTATGTATACATATATATATTCCCTTCAACTATCCTCATACTGAGAAAAGTCTTATGAGTCACAATTATTGTTTATCCATGTAGGAATGTAAATAGTTCAACTTCAATAAGTTCCTTATGATTTCTTTTTCTTGTTTACCTTCTCATGCTTTTCTTGTTTCTTGTACTTGAAAGTCAAATTTTCTGTTCAGCTTTGGTGTTTGCATCAAGAATGCTTGAAAATCCTCTATTTCACTGAGTTGACCATATTTTCCCCAGAAGTGCTACACTCAGTTTTTCTGGGTAGGTGATTGTTAGTTTTAGTCTTAGCTCCTTTGACCTTTGAAATATCATAGTTTAAGATCTTTGATCCCATAATGTAGAAGCTGCTAGGTTTTGCATTATCCTCACTGTGTTTAAGCAAAACTCAAATTGTTTCTTCCTGACTGATTACAGTATTTTCTCCTTGACCTGGGAACTCTGGAATTTGGTTCTAATATTCCTAGGAGTTTTCTTCTTAAGATCTTTTTAAAGAGGTGATCAGTAAATTCTTTCCATTTCTATTTTGCCCTCTGGTTATAGACTATCAGGGTAATTTTGCTTGATAATTTCTTAAAAGATGGTGTCTAGGCTCTTTTTTTTGGTCCTGGATTTCAGGTCGTCCAATAATTTTTAAATGATCTCTTCTGGATCTATTTTCCAGGTCAGTGGTTTTTTCAAGGAGATATTTCACACTGCTTTCTATTTTTTCATTTGTTTGGATCTGTTTAATAGTGTCTTGATTTCTCGTAAAGTTATTCGCTTCTATTTGCTCCACTCTAATTCTGAAGGAATTATTCTCTTCAGAAAGCTTTTGAGATTCTGTTTCCATCCTGCAAATTCAGCTTTTTAAAGCATTCTTCTCCTCACTGGCTTTTTGGGCCTCTTTTGCCATTTGAGTTAGCCTATTTTCTTCAGTGTATTTTTGGATCTCCTTTAGCCGGCTGTTGACTTGCTTTTCATGATTTTCTTGCATTATTCTCATTTCTCCTCCCAATTTTTCCTCCACTTCTCTTACTTGATTTTCAAAATCCTTCTTGAGTTCCTCCATGGCCTGTAAACAATTCATATTTTTCTTGAAGTCTTTTGATGCAGGAGTTCTGACTTCATTGTCTTCTTCCTGTTCCATGCCTTGATCCTTTTTGCCTCCCAAAAAGGATTCAATGATCTGTTTGTGCTTCCTGTGCTTGCTCATCTTGCAAGCCAATTATTTGACTTTTGAGCTGTTTGCCACGGTAGAACTCTGCTTCCAGAATGGAGAGCTATGTCCCAAATCACTGAGATTTTTGCAGCTGCCAGAGTTATTAGATAGGCACCCTCTCTACAGCTCCCACACACTCTGTCTCACTGGTCACACACCCCAGGACTACCACCCAAGACCGTGATCTGGATCCAAGCAGGTCAAAGCAAGAGAGATTACCCTCAGAATGGTCACTTGGTCCCCCTGAAATCTGCAGGCCAGGAGCTCCTGAGGTCACCACAGAGTGGTAACTGCACAGCCACCACACCTCCACCACTTCTCGCCTGCGGGGCAGGGGCCTGACCATACTCCTCTGTATCCTCCTTCCTGTTTCAACAGAGTTCTATACTGACCTTTTACTTTGTCTTTGGTTGAGAAGTCTGGAAGCCACCACAACTGCTTGTGCTTCACTCTACTGAAGTCTGCTCTGGCCGCTGCTGTTCGGGGCTACCCTGGGGCTGGAACCACATAGCCTCTGTGGGACTGTGCTCAGCTCCCAGCGGGGGGCAATAGACCTTTCCTGTCAGTCTGCTGCGTTTTTTTCAGTGGGGAATTTGTTTCTGTCTGTCACTTTGTGGGTTCTGTAGCTTTAAAATTTGTTTAGAATAATTTTTTACAGGTATTAGAATTCTTTGGAGCCAGAGCCCATGCCAAAGTTGTGCTTCTACTCTGTCTTCTTGGCTCTGCCCAAGATTTCATGGACTTTTTTGTCATTCACATCATACTGATACATCATATGGTCATAAATCATCCACTAAGACCCCCAGATTGTTTTTTCATAGTAGGTATTATCTAGTTCTACCACATTATCCTTCCTGTATTTATGAGGTATTTGGTTTTTTAAAAATCAGTTTGATTTCACATTTACCTTGATTAAATTTTACCTTATTAAATTTGCTGAATCATTCTAGTCTGTTTTTTTCAATTATAATATCCAACATTCTCATTCCCTGCTCAGTGTCATCTGCTAATTTGATAAGTATACCATCTATGATTTCATCCAAGTCTGACAAAAATGTAGAACAGAACAAGATTGGAAATGGAACCCTATGAGTATTTTTTTTTACTAGATAATTTTAACTCGACATCAATGCATTATTCATCTTTAGGGTGGGAGTGAACTGGTTGTTGACATAGTTAAAAAATCATTTCACTGTAAGGCCTATATTTCTCCACCTTCTATGCAA
Source organism: Pseudocheirus occidentalis (assembly GCA_028646575.1). Taxonomy (NCBI): domain Eukaryota; kingdom Metazoa; phylum Chordata; class Mammalia; order Diprotodontia; family Pseudocheiridae; genus Pseudocheirus; species Pseudocheirus occidentalis. The sequence continues at coordinate 325,739,684 of CM053593.1, read as the reverse complement.
AGATATGGAGAGATAATTTTACAACTGCCTTCCTGAAATCCAGGTAACTATCATAAAAATAAATGAGATTTGCCTTGATTAACTTTTTTCAGGAAATAGGGTGGCACAGTAGATAGAGCACCGGGCCTGGAGTCAGGAAGACTCATCTTTCTATACTCAAATCTGGCCTCAGACACTTACTAGCTATGTGATTCTGGGCTAGTCACTTAACCCTATTTGCCTCAGTTTCCTCATCTGTAAAATGAACTGGAGAAGGAAATAGCAAACTACTCCAGTATCTTTGCCAAGAAAACCCTCAAAGGGGTCACAAAGTTAGACACAATTGAATAACAACAAACTTTTAAAAAATGTTCCAGTGCTGAGCACTACTTCTTTTTAAAATACTCACAAAGCATCCTTTTAATAATATTCTCTAGAATTCTGATAGGCATTTCAGTGAGATAGAGTCTAAAGATGCCATATTCTTTACATTTTTGAAAACTGACATATCTGACAGTCTCCAGTTCTATGACCCATCTCCTGTTCTCCACAATTTTTCAAGCATTACTGATTCAGCAATTATACCCATAAGTTCTTTTTTTTTCTGGATTTTTGGAGGGGGGAAGGCAGGGCAATTGGGATTAAGTGACTTGCCCCAATTGGGATTAAGTGACTTGCCCAAGGTCACATGGCTAGTAAGTGTTGTGTCTGAGGTCACATTTGATCTCAGGTCTTCCTGACTCCAGGGCCAGTACCCTATTACTGTGCTACTTAGCCACCCCCATAAGTTCTTTTAGAACCCTGGCATATAGTTCATCTGGGCCTGATGACATAAATTCAATGAGGACCACTCTATACTCTTTTATTAAACCCTCATTCATCTTGAGTTCCCTCTCCCTGACAATAATTTTGTTCTGTATTTTCCAATCTAAAAGTCATTCCTCTTAATATAGAAAACAGGAGCAACACAGGAATTGATTAGTCTTGTCTTTTCTGTTATAAACTTCCCATCCACCTAAATTAATGATCTTATCACTTTAATTTTCTGCTAAAGTTTTACTTTAGCCCCTCTCACCTCCCCCCTTTTTTTTTGTTCTGCAGCATTTAATGCAAACCTCAGCTTTTTTATAGGGCCATTTTATCCTTCAGTATTGATTTTTAGCTGATGCCTTTCCTTCTGTCTTCTCCATATATAAAAATCTCAGCTGCTCTATGAGTTCTCACACCATTCTCTTTATACGGCTTCACCCTTTTTCCCATTATAGTAATTGTACATGTTGGCTTCATTAAAATTTCACATCTTGAGAGCATCTTGCCTCTCTTGAGCTTACTAAATCTGTAGTGGTCTAGAAAGGTAACTTTGGGACACAAGTGCATAAAAGAGTACAGGGAATTCAATGATACTTTTTAAAAAAGCTTCAAATACATCTAAACCCAGTGGAGGATTGAGCCCTTCTTTTCTTCTCACATGTATTTCCAAGATATATACATGGCACTCATCTTTGCTATGTGGACAGTAGAGAAAGGGTGCAATAATCCATAACTTCAGCCAGCAATTAGTCAATAAATGAACTTTTATTTTTGAGTCCCTTGAATGTAACTAGCCCTGTGGTCAGCATTACTAAGCCTGGAATCTAATCTAGAAACTAATCTGGAGTGACAGATGAGAGCACAAGCAGCCATAGGTACTCTGGTGGGCTCCATCCACTAAATATAGTAGCTCATGAGTCCTCAGTGATGTGATTATTTGTGTTCTAGTCAATAAAAAAATTCAGCTCAAAACAAAGATATTTGATGAAATAAAGGACTTGAAATAGGACATTCCTTCCATAAATGTAAGGCATACTCTCTCTTGAGATCTGCTGAACATGTTACTCCATTAACTAGTCTAGACTTCTACTTTTTGGGTGAAGTATCTTTGCTGGTCCTGTTCCTCTCAACTCCCCTGGGCTCTGCTGGTCTTAGATAGTGTCTTTACTCCTCTCTGTATCTCTGTGTTTGGCTTGTATTTTCTGGTCCTTCTCTTCAGAGTCAGCCAAGTTATCCTAGCTTCAATCTGCAAGAGTATAGTTGCAAGACCTCTTCTCAATAAGGGTAGGCTGAAAACACTTTGGACTGTCTTTAACATTGACTACACTATATGCATTATAACCACTACATCCAACTAACAATAGCTAGGAAAAGTGACCAAAGACAAAAATTAGTTCTTTTATTTTGGACCCTTAAACTTTGACAGAAGATCAAAGTTTCTTAGTATAATAACTGTCTAACATAGGCCCCTCATAATCTTATACATTCTGTCTCATCTACAAATGAATTTAAGCTAGAATAAAAGGTAGACTTAAGAAGGCAAGGTCACTGTTCTCCACCCACTTCACCTGAATTCCTGTCTTTTTTATGCATATCTGTCAGCAGCAAAACTTAAATGTTATAATGTGGCATTTTTAGTTGTTGAAAACCTCAGTCTCCTTATATTTCTTATTGTATTTCTGCGATATCTTCCCAGACCTTTGCAACTGATGGATTCCACATTCCGCTGTGTTTGAAACTTAGAGAGCTATAAGTTATTTCAAAATTCCTAGTGAGATGTGATTTATTATATTTAAGAAAAACAAATGAGATGAAAGATATTTCTAATATATCATCTACCACACATTATTTTATTACATTTTTCAAAAGAACACCTGCATTCTTTCCCTCCTACTTCCCCACCCTCAATTTAAGAAAGCAAGAAAAAAACCTGTTATGTATGTATATGTATATATATATGTATATATGCAGACAAATTCCCACATTAGCCATGTTCCATCAAAATATATTGCACTCTGCACTGAGTGCATTATCTCTCCTATCAGCAGGTGAGCTGGTCATGGTGTTTATCAGAATTCCTAAGACTTTTCAAGTTGATCATCTTTATAATAGTGTCATTATTGTATAAATTATTCTCCTGATTCTACTCACTTTATTCTGCACCAGCTCATACATATTTTTTCAGGTTTTTTAACTACCTCTACCATTTCTTATAGCACAATAACACTCCATCACATTCAAATATCTTAACTTGTTCAACCATTCCCCAATTGATAGGCACCCCAATTTCTTTGCTACCACAAAACAAACTGTTATAAATATTTTTATACATACAGATCCTTTTCCTTTTTCTTTGATCTCTGTGAGTAATAGATGTAGTTAGAGGTATTGCTCGGTCAAAGGGTAGACACAGTTTTATCACCTTTTGGGCAGAGTTCCAAATTGCTTTCCAGGATAGCTGGAACAGTTCCACTAACAGTGCATTAAATACATATTTGTTCATAGTGTCTGAAGTATTTATCATTTTTTGTCAACTTTTCCAATCTGATAGGAGTGAGCTAGAACCTCAGAGTAATGTTAATATATATTTATCTAATTATTAGTGATTTGGATCATTTTGTATGGCTATTGATAACTTGGATTTCTTCTTCTGAAAACAACCTGTTCATATTCTTTGATCATATACATATGGAGAATGTCTTTTACTCTTATGAATTTTTTAAAAATTTTCTTTTAATTTTTTGCTTTTTGGAGGGCAACTGGGACTAAGTGACTTGCCAAAGGTCACATGGCTAGTTTTTGTGTTAAGTGTCTGAGGTTGGATTTGAATTTAGTTCCTCCTGACTCGAGAGCCCGTGCTCTATTCACTGTACCACCTTAGCTGCCCCTTACTCTTATAAATTTAAATAATTTCACTATTGTATCTTAGGAATGAAAACTTTATCGGAGGATCTTCCTGCAAAGATTTTTCCCTTTACTTGCTTTACTTCTGATTTTGTTACTTACATTTGTGCAAAAAACTTTTAAATTTTATAATAAGCAACATAGTCCATTTTACCTTCTATGATTCTATCTCTTGTTTGGTCATGAACTCTTTCCCTTTCCATATAAGTGACAGGTAACTTCTAATTTCCTTCATTAATTTGTTTTATGATCTCAACCTTCTTATGTCTAAGTCATGTACCCATTTAGAGCTAATTTTGGTATATGGCATGAAATATTGGTCTTTACGAAGATTCTATCAGATTCTTTTCTAGTTTTCTCACTGGTTTTTGTCAAACTTGGGTTTATCAAACACTGAGCTACCGTATTCATTTGCTTCTATATATTGTGTGCCTAAACTGTTATACTTATCAACTTCTCTATTTTTTAACCTTATTATGACTGCTGTGTAGTGTAGTTCGAGATCTGTTACTACTAACCTCACCTCCTTTCCACTTCTGTTTCATTCATTCCTTTCAAAATTCTTGACCTTTTGTTCTTCTAGATGAATTCTGTTGATATTTTTTATAATTCTGTAAAGCAATTCTTTGGTGATTTAATTGGTATAGCACTGATTAAGTCAATTAATTTTTGTTATTTATATCATATTAGTTCATCCTACCCATGAACAATTAAGATTTATCCAATTATTTGCACTTACCTGTATTCAGATTTTATAATTGTGTTCATATAGTTCTTGTATGTGTCTTGGCAGGTGGACCAAGTATCTTACATTTTCTGTCATTACTTCAAATGGAATTTCTTAATATCTTCCTGTTGGATTTTGTTGTTAATATGCATAAATGTTAATAATTTATATGGATTCATTTTATATCCTGCAAATTTACAGAAGTCGTTCATTTTTCAACTAGCTTTTTAGTTAAGATTTTCACTAAACTCTCTAGGGTTTGGCAAATGAGCCATAAGTGCAAGAATCAATAATTTTATTTTCTCTTTTCTTTTATTCTTTCCTTTATTTCCTTTTTTTGTCATTGCTAGAATTTCTGGTACCATATTGAATAGTAATGGTGATAACAGAAAGGATATTTTTTAGAGTTTAAATCTGTGGTGCTTGACGACTTACAGCTGTCAGACAGCACTGAAGTTTAGGTAGAAATATGTCCCCTCCCCCAAATCTTTAAAGAATTGTGGCCTGCCCTCTTTTAACCTTTCCCCCTTAAAAATAAATAAATAAGAGTTTTAATGCTTGTTCTGTTTGAGTTTGGTGCTGCAGTTCAAACAGGTTTTTATCTGGCTTGAATCAGCCCAACCCTAGAAGATGTTTTGAAGAAGGGAACAGACATTTTCCTGTGTGGTGTCATTTCTAAATGCTTCCCATTCCAGAGTACTTTGAGTAAATTTGTTTAGTAATCCCTTCAGTCAACTGGTCCCCTGGGTTCTAAAAACAGTAGTGCTAACTATGAGGATTAAGGAAAATAACCCTCAAATTACTTTATCCCAATAGTGATTTTCTGATTCCCTTAAATTGGAAACCTGCAGGATTTTTTCAAAGACAAGCTCTCACAGGCCTGACTTTTCCTGAAGGATAAAGGAGAGACTGTTAGGTCTTCTGGGTGAACAACTTATCGTACCTATTGACCTGGGGCCACTTTCTTCAACCACAGCTCACTCCTCTACCCTCCTACCCCTTACACATAGACACCCATGCTCACTACATGTCCAGGACCTTTGAATAAATCAAATGAACAAAGGAACCTGAAAAATAAAGCCTGACAAAACACTTTCCATTTTTCTCAGGGACACACATAGTACACCAATATTTTAATGTTCCCCTTGAGTGACATTATCATTCAAATGGCATAAAATTTTTTTCTTCTTTCTCATTTAAAATTCATTCTTATGACCAGCCAATAAATTTGCTGTTCCATAGCTACAAACCTGTTTTCCCATGAGGGCCTAGGTTGGGTTGCGCGCGCGCGCACGTGTGTGTGTGTGTGTGTGTGTGTGTGTGTGTGTGTGTGTGTGTGTGTGTGTTGTTTTGGTTTTAAGTCATAAGCCTTTTTCTTCTGCCCAGAGCAGTCTTGTTACCTCAGTATTTTTTATTTGCCTTTACCTCACCATCAACACCCTTTTCTCTCCTCTCGCTCTCACTCTCTCCCTCTCCCTCCTCCCTCTCCCTTTCTCTCTTTCTCTCACCTCTCTTTCTGTCTCTCTCTGTCTCTCTGTCTGTCTGTCTGTCTCTCTCCCCCTCCTCCCTCTCTCACTCCATCCCTTCCTCCCTCTTTTATTCTCTGTTCTCTGATTCAGATGATTTTACTTATAGCAGTCTCAGGAAGAGCTATGCCTAGTCTTGCTTGTGTGGAAAACATTGCTCTAGCTAGAATCATTCTCTTGTATGTTACTTCCTCTCCATCCTCCCCCCCCCATAGTATTTCAAGTTATAAATAAAAACATCTTAAATGCATTGAACATTTTCTCTAGCTGCCCTTCCTATTTATCCTATATATAGCTTGCTTTGTATATATTTGTTTGCATGTTATCTCCCTCATTAGACTGCAAACTCCTTGAGGGCAGGAACTATCTTTTGCTTCTTTTTGTATTGCCAGGGCTTAGCACTGTGCCTGGCACATAGACTGATATAATCAGGGGAAGGTTCAAAGACACTTGAACTCAAACAAAGTGATAAATACTGAAGTAGCTGAAACTAGGCTCTAAATACTTCTTTGCTTCCTATTACAAAGATTCAACTTCAATATCACTTATTTCAGGGGGTCTTTCATAGAGATTTCTCCCTCTTCTTTCCCACTTCCCTCATTCCTTTCTGGTATTGTGTTGACGTAATAAAGGCTTGTGGATTGACTGACTATAGCCTTCTTATCTCAGTTTCTCTTCCAGATTGACTCAACAGCCAGTGCCAACTTGGGGGACAACAGCCACATCTTGGTTCAGCACTATGTTTTTAAGACTCCTGATACCTCTTGCCCTTGTTTCCTTCTTGCTCCTAGAAGTCTCTCTCCTGTCTGCCAATCAGAACTTGAACCTTTTGACCAGGGTATCATGGAAAAGAGATACCCTCTTCCTATTTCTTTCCTTCCCTGTTGCTAATTTCTACTATAATTGCTAATGAAAGGCATCTGGGATGGCTGAAATATAGACAAAATATAAAGTTGGAAAATTTCACTGTGTTTTTTCAATTGTTCCCAAAGTATTTGTTTCTCTAGTGGTGTCTGTAACCCACACTTTTCAGAAACAATTTTGATTCTGTTCCCAAAGTGTGTTTGTAGAATTTTTTTTTACTTTTTCCTAAAATTTCATGTTCTCCTTCTTAGACTTTGTAAGTGCTGTTGGCTATTTATCACATCAGAAGAGAGAGATACAGAAACTCTTTTCAGAAACAATAGATTTCCAAAATGAGAAGGTATATCCAGATTTTTTTTAAGTTTAAGAGTTACTTAAGTTTTTTAAGTTTACAAGTTCCCTCTTTTTTTGTGAAAAAAGAAGGAAAAAACTGAGGGAAACACAAGAGAGATTGAGAGAGAAAAGGGAATCCATGAAACTGAAAATCACTTTTAGATTTCTTTTTGAGTACTATACTACTGTATTTAGCTTTTTCAGGATAATTCATAATTATAATCCCTTGGATTTACATATGTTTCATTGAGATGTTTCCTCATTACATAGTTACTATATTTCTATAATATCTAGGTATTCATGTTTACATACTACTTATTAGCTTCTTATGAGAACTAAGCCATTCTGCTACTTCCTCCTTCCAGAAAGCATGCATCAGCTTGTTGCAGCATTTAATACTGAGTTAAAGATCTCACTTAATAATAGCTAGCACTTATATAGCACTTACATGTTTAATGTATTCTACAAATATCCTCATAGCAACTCTGGGTGGCAGTTACTATTATTATTCCTATTTCACAAATGAGGAAACTGAGGCAGACAAAATATTAAATTATTTGCCCAAGGTTACCCAGCTAATAAGTGGTGGAGGCTGAATTTGAATTTGGATCTTTCTGACTCCAGGCCCACTGAACTGCCATTATGTCATTTCATACCTCATTTCATCCTTCATGGGATGCATTAAGTTGGCATTCAGGACTTCTCAGAAGAGTCACTTAATCATATGGGTCCCAGCTTCTTTGGTTGTTAAAAAAAAAGTATTGAAATACATGATCTCTAAGATCCTTTCCAGAATCAATATTTTGTGCCTTGAAGTTACGTTTCATAAAATTACCATGAAACTCGTTAGGCATATAGTAGGTGTAGTTAACTACCTTAGCAGTTTGAGAAGTTTGAGGCAGGGACATAATTTGCCTATACTGATATAATTTCTCTATGAAACTATCAACTATTATGGCACAAGCTGCATTTACTTGTCTTTTTCTTTGAAAGTGTTTGGGAAGAGAGTCATAAAACTGATCAGAAAGAGATGTCAGGGTACTCTTTGATGGTATTTGGTGTAGCTGGTAGTAATTGGCAAATCTATTGACCATAATCAGGGTTCAGGGTTATCTTTCTCGGGCAAAGAGGAACCTTTGTGGTTAGTCAAGGGAACAGGGGCCCTGGTCATAGTTCCAAGGCAGACAGGAGTACTAGTGCTTTCAGCTACATGGAAGCAGGGACCCTTCCTGAGCACAGACCAGGAGAGCAATGACCACACCTCTCCCTGGATCACACCACCTTGGAAGCACTTAAAACTTGCAGACTCCCAGAACTGCTCTGAAGACTGTAGTACAAAAAAAAAAAGCCTGAAGCTTGGCACAGGGCCTATCCACACCTAGGTGAATAGAGCCCAACTTTAACATAAAGTTCAAAGTCAAGATATAAACTGGACAATGAGAAGACAAAAAAAAAAAGAATTTGAACTTAAAAAGTTACTACCTCCACTACGGTGGCAGGGAAGACCAAGACACAAACTAAGAAGACAATAATGTGAAAATAGCTAAAATTAAAGCCTCAATGAAAAATGCTAATTCTAACCAAGCCCAAAAAGAATTCTTAGAAGAGTTAAAGAAAGAGTTAAAAGTAGTAGAGGAAAAAATGGAAAAAAGAAACGAGAGTGATGCATGAAAATTATGAAAAGAGAATGAACAGTTTGGTAAAAGAAGCACAAAAATACTGAAGAAAATACCACCTTAAAAAAAACCCAGAACTGGTCTAAAGAGAAGAAAAGAACTTTTTAAAAAGTCAAATGAAAAATGGGAAAGAAAAACACACTGAGGAAAATAATACCTTTAAAATTAGAATTGAACAGGTGGAAGCTGATGATTCCACGAGACATCAAGAAACAATAAAATAAAGTCAAAAGAATGAAAAAGTGAAGAAAAAGTGAAATCCTCATTAGAAAAACAAATGACCTAGAAAATGGATCAAGGAGAGATAATTTAAGAATTATTGGACTAACTGAAAACAATGATCAAAATAAGAGCTTAGGTATCATATTTCAAGAAATTATCAAGGAAAATTACCCTGATATCTTAGATCCAGAGGGCAAAATAAAAAATGAAAGAATCCATCAATTACATCCTGAAAGAGATACAAAAATGACAAGTCCCAGGAATATTATAGCAAAATTCCAGAGCTCCCAAGTCAAGGAGAAAATACTGTAAGTAGCTAGAAAGAAACCATTCAAATATCTTAGAGCTATAGTCAGGAGCACACAAGATTTGGCAGCTTCCACTTTAAAGGAGCTGAGAACTTAGAATATGATATTCTAGAATGCAGAAGCTAGACATCAAAGCTATCTACAGTCATATGGGGGAAAATGTTCTAAATAACTATTGATTAGAGAAGTGCACACTAAAACAACTGGGATATATCACTTCAGACTTATCAAAAATGACAAATGCTGGAAGGGATGGGGAAAAATAGGTACGTTACTGAATTCTTGGTAGAGTTATGAACTGATCCAAGAATTCTAGTGAAAATCTGAAACTGTGCCTAAAGGGCTATAAAACTGTTCATGCCCTTTGATCAGCAATGATACTATTAGATCTGTACTCTAAAGAGATCAAAGGAAAATGAAAAGGACTGAAATGTAAAATAAAAATATATTTATAGCAAATTTTTGTGGAGGCAAAGAATTTGAAATTGAGGAGATGAGTGGAGGAGGGGTGGGAGGTAAGGGAGAGAATTTGTAATTCAAAAAAAATTTTTTAAGGATTTAAATAAATAATAATTTGTTAAAAACACATGTGGGAACTTACTAAATTTTAAGAACCACAGGGGCAAAGACCATATTTTACCTAAAATATGTGTTTCCTCCAGTATCTAGTATGGTGCTTTATACCCATTCTGCCCACAACAACGACTTTTAAAAGGCTAACTGGGTTGTTTTGAATTTGAATGGGGAGGGGTCACCACTCAGAATGTCATTTTGTCTTCCTGGACCTTGGTTTCCTCATCTTTAAAACCAGGGGTCCAAACTAGATGGCCTTTGCAGTCCCATCATGATTTATATCCATGCTTCTACACTCGTTCACCTGAACAGATGTGGCAAAGGAAATGAAGGACCAGATCCTGGCATAAGACCTTTCTGAGCCAGCTAAAATAAGGTGGGTTAAGTTCTAAATTTTGACACTTCATAAACTTTATGGGAGATGCTGATGTTCCACTTTTGTTCAATATTGTTCCCTGAGTAACAGCTGCCTGGGTATGTGGTTCTGGGGCTGTTATTAGGATGTGTTCACAATTGATCACTATGGTACTATGCACTTGGTTTTTGCTTGTTTATTTGTTGGCTTTTGCTGTTGTTATTTTCATTCCTGTGTCTACTATGGAGTGTCCTTTATGCATAGATAAGTACATATGAGATAGTTTCAGGAGCAAGAGATGACTAATACCTGAGAGAAAGCAAGGAAGGCTTCACAGAGAAGGTGGCATCTGAATGGAGGCCAGAAGGAAACTAAGCATTCTAACAATCAGCAGTGGATGTTGGGTACAAGGGAATAGAACATATCCATAACTAGCAATTCCTGTGCTTATGGGAATCACCAGAAAGTGTCCTTGAGACAAGCAGCATGAAACCTGTCCTCAAATTAATTTTTTGAGGCAAAGGGAATGGGGGAAACTTTATAGAGAGACTTCAGTCATTGAAACACAAAGTTCCAAGACAGACTGGGACACCATCTCAAGTAGACAAGAGACCCTTGGACACAGGGAGACTGATAAGGAGAGGTCAACTGGGACAGTAAAAATAATTCTTACTTTCAGAAGATTAGGGTTCAAATGCCTTCTCCACCATTTTGGTGACCTTGGGCAAATCCCTTAGATTCTTTGGGACTCAGTTTCTTGATCACTAAAATGAGAGGATTGGACTAGTTGAAAGTTTGGGTGCCTTCCAGTTCTAAATATACAGTCCTATGATACTAATGAAGCTATTGGTAGAGGAAAGAAAAAAGGTAGGAGACCACCAGGGAGAAACTACCTGGAGTCCAGCCACCAGGATGGGAGCAAGGGAGAGGAAACATCTAGACTGTCTTGTTCATTACTATTGCCAAGTTCATCCTGGATGAGGATATTAGTAACAAATAAGCAGGTTTTCATGAATAATTTTCCACTGTAAACAATATCTTTACCTTCACAGAATTAACTGAACCCTTAGAGGATATAGAGGTCACCAAGCATTTTGCTTATTGACTATAAAAAAGCATTTAATTCAGTGGAGAAAAATGTCTCCTTATACAAGCTCTTTTTCTTTTCTTTTTTTTTTGGAGGGCAGTTGTGGTTAAGTGACATGCCCAAGGTCACATGGCTAGTTTTTTGTGTTAAGTGTCTGAGGCCGGATTTGAACTCAGGTACTCCTGACTCCAGGGCCGGTGCTCTATGCACTGCGCCACCTAGCCTCCCCGCTCTTTTTCAATAAGGTGATTTTCATGCATGTGTCAAAATTATTCAAAATCTCATGATCATGAAATTAAGAGCAGAAATAAACTTGTTCAAAGACCCTTTATTGTTATTAGGCAAGGAGATGTGTTCAACAGGGGCATTCACAACTGTCACAGAAGAGATCTAAAACAGTACAAGATGGGAATATTTATTATAGATGGAAGGTCTTTCACATGCTCTATTACGGATGACATTGTACAGAATGTATTAAGAGCTGAGGGATGGCAGAATCTCTTGGACAAGATCCACCACCACTCAAAAAAAATTAGTCCTGTGTGACTGGTTAGTCACACAGGAAAACCACAGTGGATGAAAACTGTTTATTGTGCAGACATAAATTTATGTCTCACCTCAACCATACAAGGCTGTTTGACCTTGGCCAAGTCAGTTAAGCTGTTAGTGTCCCCAGACAACTCTCTAAGACTATAAGTTGCAGATAAAATAAGAGGAGAAATTCCAATGGAAGTTCCAGATTGGAGTTCTTATCTTAGAGGTGTCAAATTTGTGACATGACGCAATAAATACACTGAAAAAACTCCCAAGGCTTAAATCAAATTAAAATTTAATTGGGGAATATTTAGATGAATAAATAAAAGTCTAATACAATAGACAGTGTTAATTTGTATTTTCTAAGTCTTAGGGATCTTTTTCTCTTCAAGTTTGGCATGACTGCATTACACAGATAAAATCACTGTTCTGGTTAAAAAAAAAGAAAAGGAAAAATTAGATGGACAATTTATAAAGCTTGTCCATCAGTATATGTGTATGTGTATATATGCATCTGTATCTTTGCTGAACATTGCAGATGGACAATGAATGGGCCCAGTATTAGATAGGTAAAGTCTTATTGTGGATAGAGCGTTGATAGTGGATAGAGTTGAGTCAGAAAAAGTTGAAGTTAAGTCTTGCTTTTGACCTTTACTAGCTGTGTGATTCTGAGCAAAACACTAAACTACTCTTAACCTCAGTCACCTCAACTGTAAATGGGAATGGTAATAGCAACCCTACCTCCCAGGGTTGATATGAGAACCAAATGAGATATATGTAAAATGCTTTGCCAGCCCTAAAGTGTTATATAAATGTTAGCTATTATCCTCTTCAGGGAATTGCAAAGGTTTTTTTTTAATGACTTCCAATCTCTCTTTGAAATAGAGGCCCATTTTTAGAATACTAATATTCTTCCCATTGTATTGTATGTAATACACTCTTAAAAAAAATCAGTATCATGCAGAGAAATTTACAGCAGTGAGCCTGAGCAGGTTGTAGCACATAGCAAATAAGGAATAACAAAGATCTACGGAGAAAGATGTTATCAAAGAAATATACAACACAGAAAGAAGATTCTTTGGTCATTTGTTGAAGTCAAGGGATAATAGATAAAGGACCTATGTGATCTCCTGATACCCTCAAGGTGGCAAGAGAAAAAGAGACCAGCCTTTAGCAAGTTAAGTAGATTCCTTGTATCAGACTTATGGAAGGCCATGGACAAGAGTCATACATGATGGCAGACATGGATGCGTTAAAACTTGTATCACTGGTAGGTAGGCATGTCCACAGTGATGAGACCACAGACCCATCTGAGGTAGACAAAATGTCTAATTTAGTAGAAAGTACCAGAGAATCCACCGTTAACATGGATGAGGTTAACAAAAAATTAAAAACCCTGGAAATTATATAGCAGGTGTTTATTAAAGTTAGAGTAGAACGATGAGCTTAGCCTGAGTGTAAAAATGGCATCTGTTCAATTCAGCAATACTATTTTTCCCCAAAAAGGCATCCAAATACTGATAAAATTATGGATCTGTCAAAATACCAAAATAAAAGTCAGTCAGTCAATAAACATTTCTTAAACGCTTGCTCCACACCAAGTACTTTGTCAAATGAAGCAGAAACAGAGGCCAAAATATGGTCCATATCCTCAAAGAGCTACTGGATTCCACTGGGAGAGGCAACATGTAAACAACTATGTAGACAGAAGATAGTGTGAATGGAAGAAAATATTTAAGAAAACACTAGCAGAAAGAGGAATAGGGAAGGCTTTTGGCAGAAGGTGGACTTGAGTTGGGTTGACTCTTGAAGGAAGCAAAGAGGCAGTAGGAAGGAGAGCATTCTAGGCACATGAGAAGGTAAAACAAAGACAGAATTGAAGATGGTGTATTGTGTGTGAAGAATAGAAAGTAGATCAGTGTACTTGGATTTCAGAGGAGTGAAGTGTAAGATTACTGGAAAAGTAGGAAAGGGGTCAAGTTATGAATGACGAAATTCCAAACAGAATTTCTGTTTGGTCCAGGAAGTACTAGGGAGCCACTGGAGTTTATTGACTGAAGAAACATGATCAGCGCTATATTTTAAGAAAATCAGTTGTGCAGCTGAGTGGAAACTAGATTGGAGTTGGGAGAGAACTGAGTCAGAAAGACCAACTAGAAAGCTATTTTGATAGTTCAGATGTGAGGGTCTACATTACGGTGCTGGCAGTGTCAGAGTAAAAAAGGAGGAAATATAGAAGAGGTATTGCAAGGTTGAAAGGATAGGACTTGGCAACTGATTGAATATGGGATGTGAGAGAAAATAAGGAGCTGGTGATGGCACCTAGCTTGTGAACCTGGGAAAGTGGGAGGGTGATGGAATCTTCAAAAGTATTAGGAAAGTTAGGAAGGATGGAAGGTTTTTGGGGAAAGATAATAAATTCAGTTTGGGCATGTCGAGTTTAAGATGTTTGTGAGACATCCAGTTTAAGACATCTAGTAAGCAGCTGGAGATGTAAGATGGGAGGAGAGAAAAGTTAGGACTTGACAAATAGATCTGAGAATCCTCTGAATAGAAATGGTAATTGAATCTATGGAAGCAGATGAGATCACCAAGAGGAATAATACAGAAGGAAAAGAGAACATTTCCAAGGACATAGCTTAGGAAAATACTCATGCTTACAGATCAAGACCTGCATGAAGAGCCAGCAAAAGAGACTGAGAAAAAGCAGTCAAACAGACAGAAAGAGAACCAGGTGAGAGCAATGTCAAAACAACAACAAACCCCCAGAGAGGAGAGATTATAAAGAAGAGAATGATAGTGTCAAAGGCTGCAGAGGTCAAGATGGATGAGGATTAGGGACAGATCATTAGATCTGGTAATTAAGAAGTCATTAGTGACTTTGCAGAGGGCAGCCTTTTCAATTAAATGATGACGTTGGGGCCAGATTGCAGAGTTAAGAAGGGAGTAAAAAGAAAGGAAGTGGGTTGAAGTCTTACATTGGACACTTACTAGCTCTGTGACTCTGGGCAAGCACTTAGTTGCTCTCAGCTTCAGCTTCCCTCATCAATAAAAGCAGATGATAGTAGCACTTACCTCCTAGGAATTTTGTGAGGACCAAATGAGATGATATATGGAAGGCATTTTGCATGTCTTAATGTACCATAGAAGCAACATCTATAATTCTTCTTACATTGCTGTGAACTTGGTTTTAAAGGCAGAATAAAAAAAATTATTCTGAAATCTGAGTGAGTATTGGTGACTCAGGACCAGAAGATGCAAAGATGGCAAAGTTTCTCAGACATTGGTTTCACCTTTCTAGAGGTGAGCTCTTACCCTCTATAAGCCTATGCATTATTATTCCACTGGAATGCTGGGGTGGAACCAATCTGCTTCACACACCCTGCTTTTCTCATTCAAGGTTAGTTTCTGAAACGTTTTGTGAGCCCTTAGAGTCCACTGGAGAATAAATAAAAAGTCTCTCAAGGTTTAATCATCCCCAGGGAAAAGCAATGTACAACAGGGAGAAAGGTCACAGTAGGTCACGACAAATCAGGAGGGAAAAGGGCCTTTCATGGGGCATTACAAATGTTTGCTTTAAATAAGTATTTAAAAAGTCAAGATCTTGAAAGAAGCCATATGCCTCCATTTTCAGACCAATTAGTCTGGCTCATCTGAGATTTACTCAGTAGACTTTGGGCCTTTCCAACCTCCTAAAAGGCAAGGGGGTAGAAACTTATGAGTCTGGTATGGTCATAATGGTCTAAGTGTGGTACAAAGGAATGATTATTGGAAGAAGGGATTTACTCAGAGAACACAAGAAAGGCTCATTCAAAAACAGCATTTATAGCATGCTTTCCATAAACGATTTGCATTTACACAGTGATTTTTCTGTAAGCATTTTTAAGGATTATTTTCCCTTATTCTTTTCTGCATGCTGGTCATTTAGCTACAAACTTACGCTAGTATTCCATCATACAAATGTGAAATGGAATAATCAAATTCAATTAGAACTTTTACCCATT
The DNA here is from genome assembly GCA_028646575.1 of Pseudocheirus occidentalis. Lineage (NCBI taxonomy): Eukaryota > Metazoa > Chordata > Mammalia > Diprotodontia > Pseudocheiridae > Pseudocheirus > Pseudocheirus occidentalis. The sequence continues at coordinate 325,723,782 of CM053593.1, read as the reverse complement.
CCATAAATGTAGAGGTGCATTGCTATAATATCTATAGAAATAATCAGATGGGAAATGTAATAGAAGTCAACACATAAGAGTTATTACAACATATGTTCTGCACTGCTGGTCTTCTCTGTACAACACACATTGAGAAGCACTAGCATAATCATTTCTGAGCAAGGGATGCTATCAAGGAATGACCCCCACACTCTTATATTCCTGTATTAACTGGACATTACCTTCTAAAAAGAGCTAGAGTGTGTAATTGTTCTTGTACAGAATCATCGGCTCTCCTAGTGTCATGATGAGAACAGCTATGGCATCATTACCTTAAGATATTATTCAGATGCTAATCTCAGTGCCCAAAGGTAAGCAAAATATTCCCAATTTCCATCATGTATCAAACCATATATTGTATGGAACAGTGTATTTGAAGTGACTGCATTTGAAGTCAGAGGGTCTGAGTTTAGATTCTAGCTCTGTTATTACTTGTATTTCCTTGGACAAATAACTTAACATCTCTGGTCTCCATTTTCCAAATTGATAAGGTAAGAGAATTGTCCTAGACTTTCAAACTCTAAAGTCATGTGAACTTTTTCCCCCTTTATTCAGAATTTGTCTTTAAGGTAAATTGGAATTTTAGAACATAAAACTCATAACTATAGGGTCTTTCTTTTACATCTTAATTTTTAAAAGTTTTATTGCTGATCTTTTGTTCTTATAGTGAATTACAAAGGTTTCCTAGAGTGATATATAGAGACTCTGGGGTTACTCAACTCCTGGGTCATATCCCCAGAGCTTGGTTACCTGCTTCTCCCTTTCAAAGTTATAGGAATAAACTTGAGAAATTAGGCATGTCTAATATGATTGCTGATAAGCCCCTATCTAGTGTGTACCACTTAATATTTTTCTATTAGTTAGCAGGTTCCTTATATAATGTAACCAATTAATATCAATTAGCTTTTATAAAAATATATTTACCAAGGAGCTCTAGCAAGGACATAAGTACAACAGCCTCCCAAACTGAGAACAAACATTTCTCTATTATTACCTCAGGCCTTAAATATTGTGGACTCAAATTTAAAGTGGTGGTTACAAAACATTCCCCGAACCAAGTTCACCTCTGGAAGTGGCATAGCCAACGAATGAGTCACAGTCTTGTTTGGAAGTCACTTTGCATCAGCTACTGGATTGATTTACTACTGGGCTGGTCCTAACAGAAGACTTTGTGCAGCTGCCTTCTCATTTAAATTTAACTACTGCTGCTATCAATGGCTGAAGGGACCATTGATGGATCTTATGACCTTTCTAAGCTCACAAGGTTATAACCTGCTTGATTTCATCCCCAATACTTATTGGCTTAGGATCAGGAAACAGAGATAGAACTGGCCACCATGTGTTCATGGTCAATTGGCAGTCAGTTGTGCGGAAGCAGTTGATTTAAACCACAAATGAAGACTTCCAACAAAGAAGAGAGAGATTTTTTGGCTATTCAAGCTTTTTATATATAGGTCAGTATACAATATCCAACTCAAGATACAATTAAAAAGGCTTTTCATCATTATGCAGTGAACTGACAGGGACCATTAGAGCATATTTGCACATAATCTGAAGCAAGGAGGGAGAGGGCACCTCCATCAAGCATCCCTGAAAGCAGGCAAACCAATCTGCCACATGTATATTGCACATACATTAAGGACAGGACCTTCAATGACCAATCACCCCATTACATGAATTACATGGCCCAGTCCTTCCATAGAAATACCAAAACCATAAATCCCCCGATTTTGAACTTTTATTTGAAACCAATAAAATTAATTAAAACCTACTTCCCCCAAAGTGCTCATATCTGTCAGTGAATGTGAACTCCAAAAATACTTTTTCTGATCATAATCCTTTGTCCCTCTACCTTACATCTTCTAATCCTGAGCCTCATCATGACCTCTAATTCATCTATGCCTCTGGATCTTCCCCAGGCCATCAACACCACACTCGCTGTACTTGCTTCCTTTCTCCATCTTAATCTCTTAGTGAAAAAGTTTGGCTCTACACTATCTTGAGTCTTTTGACCCCTTACCCATCACTAATCTTGTACTGCTTCAATCTTGGATTACTTCCACCATTTGTTGCCTTTGATTTTACTCCAATCATGATGAATGAAGTTGGAGAAAATCATGAAACCATGTTCACCATGTCCATTACCAATATATGTTACACAGTCTCAACTAGACCATTCCTGCTCTAAGATAATTGTTGCATATCTCTGTAATTGAATTACTATCCAACTCAACACATCAGCTTTTCCCAACCTTTTCTCTTTTACGGGAACCTTTCATGGGAAGTGAGAATGAGCTCATAACCTATATGTCATAGTCAGCTCCTCACTCTCACTTTCCATATCCAATCTTGTCAATTTCTTCCATTCCTACCTTCATTACATCGCATTTTTATATATATATATATATATATATATATATATATGTATCTATACTTTTCACTAACACTGCTGACACCCTGGTATAGGCCTTATCACCTCACACCTAGATGATTACAATAGCTTTCTGATCATCTTTCTAACTCAGCTTGCTCCCAATTACAGTCTATACTCTACTTAGATGTCAAATTGTTCTTCCTAACACACAAGTCTGACCATGCGACACCTCTACCCTCATCAATAAACTCTAGCAGTTCCCTATTACCTTGAGGATCAAACATAAAATCCATTCAGCTATTATAGCCCTTCACAACCTGAACCCTTCCTACCTTTCCAAGCTTATTACATCTTATTCCCTTCCACATATTCTGTGATCCAGTGAAACCGGCCTTTTTTTGCTGTTCCTCAAGCAAGATACTCCATTTTTCTACTCTGCATTTTCAGTGGCTGTCCCCCATGCTTCCTCAACTTTGTTTCCTGGCTTCACTCGCATCCTTCAAGGTTTAACTAAAATCGCATCTTCTGCAAGAAGCCTTTCTTGGACTCCGTTAGTGCTAAGACCTTCCCTCTTACATTCTCTCCAATCTATTCTTAATTTTTTCTTTTTTGCCTTTTTTTTGGAGGGCAGTTGGGGTTAAGTGACTTGCCCAAGGTTACACAGCTAGTTTTTGTATTAAGTGTCTGAGGCCGGATTTAAACTCAGGTCCTCCTGACTCCAGGGCCGGTGCTCTATTCACTGCGCCACTTACCTGCTCCTCCAATTTCTTCTTTTATGTATCTTCTTTGCATATTGTTTCTTGCATGTTGTCTCTTCCATTAGACTGTAAGCCCCTTGATAGCAGGAAATGTTTTTTGCCTTTTCTTATAACCCCAGTGTTTAGCAAAGTGCATGCCACATAATATGCTAAATTTTGGTTAACTGGACTATACTTTCTGACTTTTCTACTGAGAAGGAAGTGTGCTTCATTATTTTGAGTTGTCCCTATTTTAGTGTTGTTTTCACTTATAAAATTACGGATTTCTACTTTCTTCATTCTGAACCAGTTCCTACATACCTCTTCATGTTTCCCTAAATTTTTCACATTTGTTGTTTTTGTGGTATAATACTATTCTATTACATTTATACTCCACATTTCTGCACCCACCATTCAATGATCACCTATTTTCTTCCCAATTTTAGATTTTGTTTTGTTTTGGCTGCCACAAAAACTGCTGATATGAATGTGTTAGTAGACATAGTATCTTTCTTTGAACTCCTTGGGGTATAAACCCAATTGTGATAACACTGGGCCAACAGTTTATTGTTTTTCTCTCATTATACCAGAATGTATTACAGAATGATTGGACCAATTCACAGTTCAATTAAGAATGTATTATTAGTGTCTTGTCTTCCCAAAGCCTCTCCAGCATTGACTATTTCTCCCTTTTGTCATCTTGGCCAATGTAATGGCGGTGAGGTGAAACCCTGTAGTTCTTTCTTAATGTACAGTTATTTTACTAGTGATTTGCAGCATTTTTTCACATGGTGGTTGATAATTTAGACTGTGATACATGACACATTTAGAAAAGGAATTTTAAGGATCATAAGATTATATATTTTCAGCTCAAAAGAATGTCAGTAATCATCTAGTCCAGCTCTCTACTTGTAAATGTGAAACTCAGAGAGGTTAGGTAACTTGCTGAATATTTCATGAGTGATCAGTGGTATTGCCAGAATTCTATTCCAGGTCTACTTAATTACAAATCCAGCAGGCTTTCTAATCTTTGCATATATTCTTTAATATATAATAATATATAATTATAATATATATGTAATTATAATATTATATATAATCACAATATAATATGTAATAGACAATGATATATAATTAATATCTTTTGACTACTTATGGATTGGGATATTGGCTCTTAGTCATATATTTGTGTCAAAATTCTATTTATCTTGTATATTAGACTTTTCTATGACATCTGATACAGAGACTTTCTACTAACAAATAATTTCTCTTCTTAATGATTTTGTTTCTTCTGTATTGGTTTTATTCATGCAAAAGTTTGTTCATTTCATATAACTGAAATGATGCTTTGTCATTTGAGTTCTCCATTAATCTTTGTGTAATTATGAATTTTGCTCCAAACCTGCACTGAAGTATATCTCTTCCATTTCCCTGAGCTTTTTTTTCCATTTAGGTTGTTTATCAATTTGAAGCTTAAGGTGGGATGTGGTATAAGTTGTTGATAATTACGTTGTTTCTGCCAAACTTCTGCCCACTATTCCAGAAGTTCTAGTCAAGTAGCGCGTCATGCCCCCAAGAGTTTTTGTTCTTGAGTTTATTGAACTCCAATAATTTTGATGGCTAATGCTTTACATTATAATTTGAATGTGGTAATGGCATGTTCCTATCATTCTACCCTTTTTCATCATTTCCTTTCTGATTTTAGACCTTTTATCCAATTAAATTAAAGTTGTTATTATTTGGTCTATCTATAAAGCAACTATGTATAACAAATGTTTTTTCCAATTATTTCTTTCTCTTTATTCCCATAAAAAGTGTTTTCTAATCATGTAAGTCCTAAGTATGTCTTGAAATTTTAATTCCCAGGTATCTTCTGCATTTGCAGCTACTTTAAAAGGGAGTTTCTATTTTTCCAACTCGGTTTTGTTATTATGATAAATGCTGATAATTTTGTATATTTCTTTTTATCCTCTATGCCACAGGGACATTTAAGGCATATATTGATTTGAATTTTAGATAAATGCAATAGAAATGAGAGTTTATTCTGGTATTTAATGTTGCAAATGATTTTTCCTTCCTCCCAATTAAATTGCTGCCCTTTAGGAAAAAGAAATCACCTAACTCTATTGAACATTCATTTAATATAACACTTGAAAAATATGAAGTGGTTTTCAATAATTAATTAGCTTGTCCTGAGAAAGAGGTGTGTGATTGTAGAGATATAAAGGAAAACTTCACTATCAAATATCAGAATCTGAAATCAACACTGACAGTTCCTGACTACAAAGGACCAATTATTTTGTTAGTAATTCAGTATAAGATAAGACATAGAGAGGGAGAATTAAGGAAGAAGGGAACACAGAGGAAAGGGCATTAGCTTGACATTTTTTCAGCAATATGAATAGAATTCTGTACAAAAGCCACAATAACTGGTCCCTCAATCTCAGATTTGGGGCCCTAGTACCTGCTATTGCCCCATTCTCAATCTTCATCTGACCACTGGCTCTAAAGAATGGAGCGGTGGACAGAGCACCACATTTGGAGGCAGAAGCACTGGATTCAAAACTCAACTCCATTATTTACTAATTCTCTCAACTTGATAAATCATCTTAGCTCCCTGATCCTCAGCCATATACCCAGAAATGAGGTTAGAGGATGTGAACTCTAAGATACCTTCCAGTTCTATGTCTTATAACCCTGGGCAAAGAAAGAGTACCTGAGATGCTATAAACTAACAGCATCTATTAAACCCATGTTATTAGTGAGAAAGTTGGAGGAAGTTTCCAGGATAAGAACCTGGAGTTCTAACTACCAGGCAAATGTTCAGTATATGGGGCAACACATTAATCTGGATAGCAGGTGAAGAAAGTTGATTTACATACTGCCTTCCCTCTCCCAAAGGCAAGTTCAATCATGGACTGTCTCCAGAAGGACAGCTTACCTCTGGTCTGGAATAACCCTTGGTCAATTAGAAGAACTTCTGAGAACAGTGGTTTTCCAAGCATCTTTTACAATATTAATATTCATAATTTGATATCACTGCTTTATACTGTCCTACTGGTACTTAGCTCTAGTGGCAACTACTGAGTAGAGTTATTAATTATAACTGCTAGATCATAAATCCTTTGTTTCCTAAACATGCAGCATGGCTTCAGGCTTTTTCAGTGAGAAGGACATTGTTGGGTTAAGTAGTGCAGGGAATGGTAACTTCAGTCCCTAGAAATCAATCAAACTACAAATCAGGGTTTGATTTATTGTTTTGTTCATTGTTTAGGCTTGAGAAAGTCTTGAGGAAATATTAATAATGCAGATTAAACATAAAAGTGTCCCCTTCCCCAGAGATTTGATTATTAAATGTCTACTAGCTCACCAGTAGTGGTAGAATGCCTTTATCCTAGCTGTCCCACATTTCCACAATGCACTGCCTCCTTATCTCCATCTCATAGACCAGGGGGTTAGAACTTGTGACCTCAAGGCCATGTGTAACCTTCTAGGTCATTGGGGGCAGCCTTTTGACCGTGTCCAAGTTTTACAGAAAAATCCTTTTATTAAGGGCATTTGTTCTGGGAAGTTTGAATTCAAGCAGCTCAAGCACCTTCTTCTACATGAAGTCTTTGTTGATCTGCCCCCCAAATGTTAGTTTTCTTCCGTCTAAACTACCTTGCTTTCAACTGCTTTGTGTAGACAATTGTATTTATTAGAATTTGATTAATTTCTAGTAGTTGCCACTAGAGCTGTATACCTATGGGACAGTATAAAGCAATGGTATCAAATTCAGACAGTAGCCATTAACCCATTGGTGAGGATCCCTGTGAACCACACATATTTACTTAGAAAACCATATATTAATGTTATCTATGTCCTATTGTATTTTTATTTAATTTGTCAAATATTTTACAATTAAATTTTAATCAATTTCTTACTGTACTAAGGATAGTTGTGGGCCACATAGTGCCTGCCAGTGGCATGGTTGACATCTCTGGTATGAAGGAAATTCTTCTTGAAGTCGAAGACCTAAGGCCAATTATGGACTCTGAAATTTACTAGAGTGTATGACCCTAGGTAAGCTATATAACTTCTATTAGCTTCCATTTCTTCACTTGCCATTGGGGATGATACCCATGACTTCCTTGTGTTTTGGAGGGTTTCATTTATAGTCTGTAGATAGTGATGCAGCTCATTCCCTCCAGGGAATGGCCATTTTGTCATTGGCCATTGAACCAAGAACTTGTTCTTAAATATCAACAATTAAAATAATGTTATTAGGTGGCTAAAAACCATGATCCTTAGCACCTTCTGCCACATTTAATCTCTTGGTCATTGCACAAACCAAACTGAGCTTGACATTTACCTTTATGTTTTTATATTTTCTGAATTTCCATGGCCAGGGAATTTATTTCTAGAAATCCAACCTACTGGCAACTAGTCTCATCAAATTTAATTAGTCTGGTCCTTGGATAACAGAAATAGGCATGAGTCTGGAACTTAGCTTTAAGGACTAGAAACTCCATTTTATTAGTCTCAATCAGAGTATCTCAGACTATAGGTAATTTATTAATTCTAGGCAAATTCACAAAAGACTGACAAACAAGATACCAAAGCATTATCTTTCAATGGGAAATGGCATTACCAAGAATGTTTTTGTTGTAGTCTATGTACTCTTTTCCACTGGGAAAATCTATTCAGGCAATTCAAATAATGTGAGAAGATTGTTTAATAAACCTAAAATCAGAGAAAAGGAAGAGAGATAATGTTACAGATAATGGTAGGATGACATGGCAGCCTGAATCATCCATCTTTACTATATGAGATATATCTCCTTTCTGATCTACCTTGTCTGAACATCTTTTTTCCTTGATAGTTCTGGATAAATACTGGAAAATTCTTACTACATATATATTCACGTTCAATATGCCTTATCTTGGTAACCCCCAGAGTTTTTGTTAATGAACATTTTCTTTGGGCAGACAGATGTGAGTTTGGCCAGAGTTCTTAGTCTCCTCGAGTCTCCATGTTATAATCTGTAGAGGGATAGGTTTAGAAAGAAGGTCTCTGGAGTCCAGCTCTAAATCCTATAATCTTACATTCTTATATCATGAGGGAAAGAAGAAATCAAAGAAAGTCTAGGACTCCAATCTGGTATAATTGGGGAAATGGTGACATACAATAGGGAAGGGACAATTATTTAACTCTGGTTTTTACTCTGTTTTCTCTATCAAAAAGAAATTATCTTTGGGCAAGGATGGACAGAATAAAAAATGGCTTAAAAAGAGTGACAGAACCTTACTCTGCTGTTTTATTGTGGCATGGAAATGACTCTGTCTCAAAGGCTGTAACAATGGAACATAATCTCCATCAGGCTCTACCTTGCTAGAAAAGCATCAAATACAGTCCTAGTAACATATGATACTTACTTTCCAAGGACCTGCTTATCTAAGTCCAGAGAGGCTCACCACTAGTAGACTGGTCGCTTATTGAGGAATTTATTGGTCATGGCAACCAAATGAAATACAGAAAAATACAGAAAGGTCCTGAGTTCGATGTGACTCCTTTTCATTTCTGCTATGACAGTGGTAAAGTAGTGAACCAAGAGGAGCGTATGCCAGCAATCACATGGTTTTCAGCTCATTTACAAATATTAATTTAGCAGTTGGTGAGATTTTTATCCAGTGACCAACAAGGTGACATAGGCACTCCCTCTTAGATCCTGATTCTGTGCTGCACCTCCTCCCTGACAGTGACAGTAATTTCAGAGGGCAGAACCAGAGCAGTGGGATAAAGATATAGAAAGAAAGATTTCAGTCTAAGTAAAGAATGGTTTCCTAATGATTAGAGATTCTCAGAAACGGGCACATTTGTTTAGTCACTAAGTGTTAATGTCAATGTTGATGTAATTTTAAGCATCTTAACCAAGTCATCTTAGTCTTGATGTTCTTAATGTAAACGAAATCAGAGAAAAACAGCTAGAATAATGGGCCACAGGTTTTCTTTGAAAAGGCAAATAAAGTAGTTGGAGGAGTAGGCTGCATCTAAAGGTAAAAAGAATTATCTCATAAGGTATCTGGTTAGCCCACATTGTAGAACTCATGGAAAGTATTTTCAAAAAAAGCATTTTGAAAAAACTGTTTAAACACCAATATCTATTGAAAAGGATGAGAAGGTTCAGAAATTCCATGAACATTTTTATAAGAAATTTCAAACTACATCAGCATTGACTTGAACACTTCATGACTTTAAGCAAAGGTGTCCATTTCTGGGAAACTAATCATTAGGAAACTGTTCTTTACTTAGAGCTCAGTCTTTCTCTATCTCCAGTTCATTGCTGCAGTCCTACTCCATGACACCGATGTCACTGTCAGAAAGGAGATGCAAAACAGAATCAGGACCTCAGAGAGAGTTCCTATAAATGGCAATCTTCCATGACTGTGTTGAAGGT
>CM053593.1:325697974-325713696 GCA_028646575.1 Pseudocheirus occidentalis | reverse complement strand
GAAGGAAGGAAGGAAGGAAGGAAGGAAGGAAGGAAGGAAGGAAGGAAGGAAGGAAAAGGGAAAACTTCCATACCACATATGGCATTGAAGTGCAATTCTCTAGGAGGTATATGTATGTATTCATTTTGCATAAATGTGTGTATACATATCTGTCTATAGAGATATAGATAAAACTTAAATATTAAGTATGGTTTTATAGCTATAGGTGTTTTGTGTTTATATATGTCAATTATAGTGGGGGGTGGTAGGGAGGCTGGACTGGGGAGCCTGAACCCAAATCCAAGGCTCTTTGGTATTCTCTGACTCACTGTGCTCCCATCTCAGAATAGAACTCAATTGCCAATTTACTTGTTATGAGTTCATATGCATACTTTCAACCCTAATGAAAATCTTTTAAATAAAGTTTTGAATTGGCTCACTTCCTCTACTTTTTCTCCAAAGTGTAACACTAACTATCCATTCTAGAAATTATTCAATGTAGAAAGCTGCCAGTATCAGGTAAAGAATATTTTCTCCACCACAAAGGAAATGCTCAAAACATAAACAACTTATAAGTACCAATTGACAAATATTTAATACATTCATTGAACTATAGAAAAAAACCTATATGGCTCTCTGAATGACTTTTTTAAAATTCAATTACCACATTTACTGAGGAGGGATATATTCAGAAATTAAGATATTTTATAAACAGAAGAAATCATTTTAATTACTTATTTTTATTAGTTGACATGATAAAAATAGAGGTTTTTAAAAACCCAAACGAATGATGATAATTCTGATAAGTAAAAACCTGCTCAAATATAATCCATCAAAGCCTAGAGAAATTGTTCGTTGCTCTTTGCTCTTTTTAAGAGTGTGTGAATGATGACTTCACCATCCAAGCCCACTGCCAACTAGAGTGCTGCCTTCCCTTGAAATTACCTCCCTTTCTATTGTTGAGTCATATTGTTACATGGAGTCCCTTCACTTCAGGTAAAACTGTGTTTTGATAGTGAATGTAAAGTTCTTTGTGAGAACAGAATTCCCCAGAAGCAAGCCCTGCCTTTCATCCTAGAAAAGAACAAAACATGCTGCTCTCACCAAGCACCAGAAAGATGCCTTTGAAGTTCTCCTGCCCTACCTGTGAATAATATAGACCTCAAACATCTGGTTAGCTTACACATTACTTAAAAATTCTACAGTAACAAGTAAACTGCATCTTCTAATACACCCCAGTGAGGAAGAGAAAAATACCACTTTTCTTTCTAAATACTTTATAGTTGTTTTGCACAGAGAGGCAATAATGGTAGAGATCTGTGCTCGGTGTAAGGAGGGCTTGCTTCTGACCCAGGCTGTGTGGTCCTGGGCAAGTCATTCAACCTCTGGATGCTTTAGGCATTTAAGACTGTAAGTTGCAGAGGAGGCGCAAAACATGAATTGCTAGAGTTTCCTCACCTGGGAGTTCCCTATACCAGTAAAATCCAAGGTCTATCAATGAAGAAATATTTATTAAGTATTTACTATGTGCTAGATACTATTCTAGGCAGTTAGGTTACAAGTACAAAGAAGGAAACAATCTTCACTTCCAAATGGTTTACATTCTAATGGGAGAAACACCAAGTCCATGTATAAAATATATGTGATGTGAATTCATAAAGAAACATATACAAGCAGTTAAATACAAGATGGTTTAGAAGAGAAGGTCCTGGACTGGGTGGATAAGAAAATTTTCGTATAGAAATTCGAACTGCATCTTAAAAGGACCCTAAGGGGGAATGCATTCTAGGTGTGTGGGGTGGACAATGCAAAGGCATGGAGATTAATACAGACTGTCTTATATAAAGGAACAGAGAGAATTATGCAACAGCAGCAATATAAAACCAGGTAGCAACCATTTAGGGGCATCTAGGTGGTGCAAGGGATAGAGTGACAGGGTATAGAGAGAAGACTCAGCTTCTTGAGTTTAAATCAGCCTTAGATACTTTCTAGCTGGGTGTCACTTGTCACTTACCCTGTTTGCCTCAGTTTCCTCATCTGTAAAATGAGCTGGAGAAAGAAATGGCAAGCCATTCCAGTATCTTTGCCAAGAAAACCCTAAATGGGATCACAAAGAGTTGGATATGACTGACTGAAAAACAGCAATAATATCCATTGTGAACATCTATAGGCAGTTTTCCAATTATTCTCATACTGCTTAAAATATTCAGTATTTGCTAATAAAAATCAAAGCCTACTACTGAGTAGTTCATTCAAACTAGAAAAATCACATGGTTTTTAGTCTTGTGGTTTCTTTTTGTCAAGTACACATCTGCAGAACATTCACAGCAGATGGGACAATTTCATGTGACAGCTTCATCTCAGCTAATGTCTCCTTGGCATCCTAGGAGGCCGTTTTAGAATCTGTTTTCTAGGCTGACTCTCCAGAACCTACAGCAGTACTAAGATGAGTACTGGTAGCACCAAAACATCCTTCCTTTTAAATGCTTGTGTTTTGAAACCAGATGTTGGCTGAATACCCAATACACACGAAAGAAGAGGAACCAAAGAGGTCCCAGAGTGGAAATGACAAGTTTGCTCTTGATATTTTTACTTCTATGTTCTGTGGACAGTTTCAATTCTTAAAGCACCTCATCTACTGAAATAATTTTTAAGAAATTTTTTCAGTCGGATTATAAATTTAAACTGATTTAAGTGAGGAATCATGAGGTTGATGGGAAGAGATGGTGGTCTATGGGCCAGTGGCATGATTTAGGACTTGTTCATTAGGAACTTAGTCTGGTTGGGTGAAAATACAACTCTCCTTCACTAACTCATGAGTGACCATGTATCTTCAATGACATCATTTTAAAGGAGAAATCACAGAATCAGAGTTTGGGGGTAGGAAGAGAGCCCAGTGGCCATCAATATGAAAGTCCAGTCCAAATACAGAAAGAATCCACCCTTTAACATACCCAATAAATGGTTGCCCAACTTCTGCTTGAAGACATCCATAGAAATCATCACCTCTCAAGGAAGTACAATCCAGTCTCAGAGAGCTTTAATTGTTAGAAATGATAAGTTTTTCACTGGATTTCATTCATGTGATTGCTACAGTTTAAAGATATAAATGAAAGATTTGATTGATTCTATGAAATAAAACATTAATCTTCTGTTTGTCTCTCTTAGATTATGAGTTCTTCCTTTAATAACAGTTGGTGTGTGTGTGTATATGTGTGAGAGAGACAGAGACAGAGACATGTGACATATGGTATATGTATTTTGGATGTCCCAAAACTCTTAGTGCCGTTTCAAGTTCAAAGGGACACTAAACTTTAGGGACACCTTTTATATAATACTTTAAAGTTTGCAAGGCATGCTACATATTTTATCTCATTTATATTGCACAACAATCCTCTGAGGTTAAGTAAGGGGCTAGACACAGTGGTTCTCAACTTTCCATTGCTGCGACCCTTTAATACTTGTATGTGGACATATCTACATGTGGGCAGACCCACCTAGAGACAATAGAGGAGCAGTGTTTCAGTTCCTAAGACCATTGGAAATATGCGTTTTCCAATGGTCCTATGTGACCCCTGTGACCCCAAAGGGTCCGTTACCCACAGTTTGAGAACCGTTGCTTGAGTCTATACTAAGCAATCACTTTTCTCTGCTTGAAGAGGAAAGTTTTCCTTTATTCTGGGTAGCCAGGTGGCAAAGTGGATAGAGAAAACTCATCTACCTGAGTTCAGATCTGGCCCCAGATACTTGCTAGCTGTGTGACCCGGGGAAAGTCATTTAATCCTGTTTGCTTCAGTTTCCTCATCTATAAAATGAGCTGGACCAAAGAAATAGCAAACACTTTGCCAAGAAAACTCCCAAATAGGTTGCTTTTTTTACCCAGATATCCCATATCTTAGTCCAGTGTTCTTTTCACTTACATATCCTTAAGTTAAAAATATATTTTATTATGGAAACATTTTACTTGATTGCACACATGTAACATATATTGGATGGCTTACTGTCTCAGGAAGGGCAGGAGAGGGAGAAAAAGGAGGAATAGAATTTGGAACACAACACTTAAAAAAGTGTTTTAAAAATTGTTTTAGCATGTAATTGGATAAAAATAAAATATTCATTTTATTTATTTTTTTACTTAATTTTTTTATTATTTATTTTAAAAATTCTTTTCATTTTAAATTTTGAGTTCCAAATTCTCTCCCTTCCTCCCACCCACTACAATAGCAATTATACAAGTGAAACATATTTCCATATTAGCCATACTGTAAAAAAAAGCAATAAAAATCAAATGGGAAAATTATACTTCAATTTGCACTCAATGTTTATCAATTTTCTGGAGGTAGATAGCATTTTTTCATCATGAGTCCTTTGGAATTGTCTTGGATAATTGTATTGATCAAAGTAGCTAAATCTTTTACAGTTAGTCATTACAACATTGCTGCTACTAAGCACATGATCTCCTGATTCTTCTTAGTTCACTTTGCATCAGTTCATTATGTCTTGACATATTTTCCTTAAACCATGAACCTGAACATTTCTTAGAGTGAATAGTATGTCATCACTATCTTATGCCACAACTCAGTCACTATCCAATTGATAGCAATCCATTCATTTCCAGTTCTTTGCCACCACAAAAATAACTGCTATAAATATTTTTGTCCATATAGGTCCTTTTCCTTTTCCTTTGATCTCTTTGGAATACAGACCTAGTAGTGATATTGCTGGGTGAAAGAGCATGCAGAGCTATATAGGCCTTTGGGCATAGTTCCAAATTGTTCTCCAGCATGATTGGACCAGTTCATACCTTTCCCAACAGTGCAGTAGCATACCTATTTCCCCCATCCCTCCAGCATCTGTCATTTCTGCAAAGTGTAAGGTGTTACCTCAGAGTTGTTTAATTTGCATTTCTCTAATCAATAGTGATTTAGAGTATTTTTTCATATGACTATGATAGCTTTGATTTTTTTCCTGAAAACTGCCTATTCATAATCTTTGACAATATAACAATTGAAGAGTGGGTCTTATTTTAATAAAATTGACTCAGTTCTCTATGTATTTGAGAAATGAGGCCTTTATTAGAGAAACTTGCTGTAATTTTTTGTTCTATTACTTTAGTGTCTGTGGTACTTTTTATCAAGAACTTATAGATGGTTTTTCTACACATGCCTGCACTGATCTATTTATAAATTATTATAATAGGATTCAATGTTTCTAAACTGACTCCACACATGTATCTCTAGTGACTAATCACCTGGTAGTCAGCAAATAATGATAATGTGAATGTAAATGAATATTTGGTTTCTAATTCAATGGAATAATGGGACTTTTATGTAGCTTATGGTTCCAATCTGCTTCTAATTGGTGTGACCTTGGACAAGCTGTTCTGGGGAAGTTCCTGAAGTTTTTCCTGGGTCTGTTTACATATGCCCTAGTGATACAAAGAAAGGCCCCAAATAGTCCATGTTCTAAAGGAATTCACAATCCAGTGGGGGAGACAACATGCAAATAACTGTGCACAAACAACACACACACACACACACACACACACACACACAAAATGAAGAGATTAGACCAGATAATGGGCAACAATTCTTTGGGCTCCAACATTCCATCAAACTATTCAGGCCCTGAGGGAAAAATGAATCAACTTTATTTTACAAAATAATACATTAACTTTGGCTTCTGCTTAAGCATTTAAGCAGATAGGTGGAGATCTAATAATTGTGGGGAGGGGAAATCCACCTCAAACAAGTAAGTAATCAATCATTCCTTTAAAGGTCAACATCAAGCCCTAAGGCAGAACAGTCATTTATCAAAGAATCTGTTTAGAAATCAATACACCTTTGAAGGCACCAGGGCAGGCATATGTTTCTCCAGCATTTGATTTGTAGACTTAAGGTAAACAGGTCTGCAGAACAAAAACATGTGCAGTAATTATCTAGCACATAAGTACCATGGTAGCCCGTCCAGCAGTCAGCAGTATCCACCGATATTCTGGCAAACACAAAAAGTCAGTTCAAAGCCTGTCTCAAGAGCCTACTTATGCTAGACAGACTACTGTCTGAAGTGTGTGTTTGCTGGATTTTTAAAAATGTAATTTTGACTTCTATTCCCAAACTTCTAGTCTCTCTAATGTTTACAAGTTGCCAGAGTCCTCTTAGGAATTTAAGGTAGCGATTTGAAAATTCACATCTACCAATCATGATTTAAAATTAAATGATAGTTCTAACTGGAAAAGCCTAGAAGAAACTAAAGCCATTTATTTTTTTAAAGAAAATTGTATATGACATTCTACCAGGATATGGGGAACCATATGGTTTGGCCCAAACGTTACAAGACAAATTTGGTTTTTTGTCAAAATTTAATATTTTAACATCACTAGACAAAACAATTGGCATTTCTCAAATAACTTTATTCCTAAAAAAATGTATGTTTATTTTTGGTTGGCCTGAAAATATGCCAACATCCGAGGAAATTGGAGAGTTACTTTTCAACCAATTCTTTACAAGGTATTTCCTTTTGACTTTCCATTTTCACCTATTATTTTAGGAATTTTATGAAAGGATCAGATTAGATTAATTTGAAGGTCTCTTCCAAATGTAACATTTTGTCACTTTATTCTCTCTTAGTTCAGTTTATTACAACCAAACCAGAGTACCCCCAAAACCCAAACAGTCACATTGATGAGATGATTCAGAATGGTGAAAAGAAGGCTCGGAGTTACAGAACACCTGAGTTTGAGCTTTTCCACTTGCTAACTGTCACTCTGCGGCAGACATTTCTACTCTTACGAGAAAGTTCCTTCATCTGTAGATGAGGATTATAACCCTTGCAGAGACACTGGAGTGTGGTGGAGAGTATACTAGCCTTGAAGACAAGAAGACCTAGTTTTGAACGTTACTTCTAGCAAAAACTATACAACCCTGGGCTGGATATTTAACTATTATATGCAGTTCTCTAGGATAAATCTACCAAGATATAAATAGGTCGCCTATGGGACATTTCAGCCTGGAGGTCCCAGAAACATCTCACTTTTAGCATGTCTAAAATAGTACCCATTACCATTTTCCCCCAAACCTCCCTATTTCTGTCAAAGATGCCATCATTCTGCATTCTTCCAGAATCCTAGCTTTGTAATTTCAATTGACCAAGTTCTAATAAATGTGTGCAAGTACAGATATCACCCTGTGATGTCACTGGTCCTCTGAAAACGAAGGACAAACAACCACAAACCTCAACATTATCTTGTATTGTAATCCTCACCCACATATCTAGGGAGTTACTAGATTGTGACATTTGTACAATTACAAGGTATTTCACATTCTCTACCCACCCAGCTACCACCTTAGTCCAGACCTTCATTCTACTTTGTGGCTAAAATGACTGAACCAGGAAGTAAAAGAAGAACACAGTAGTGTGTATATGTGTGTGTGCGCACGCGTGTGTGTGTGTGCGTGTGTGACTAGCTCACAAAAAGGTGTTTTGTTCACTGTGAGTTCTACTTATAATCATATATTTTTACATTTTATAGCTCTCACTCCAATACAAAATGGTGAATTACTAACTTACAAACATTAGTCATCCTGGTCACATAGTGTCATTTGGTTGGCTTGGGGGAAAAAAAATCTCTGATCGGGTGAGAGTTTTCATTGCTGAAGTCATTGTCAATGGGAGCTGACTGATGGTTTGACAACTTTGATGTCTGAAACCTGGTGCACAGCAATTGGTCAACCCCACCTCCCCAGGGCCTCACTGTGCTAAACCATCCAGGATACATATGCCTGTCAGCAAAGAACTACTTTGTGAGGTTATTTAGATTCATCTATCTAGTTGACTGTTGCTAAAATGCTTATTGAATTAAAGTTTTATTTTGCTTTTCTGTAATGAGTTAATCTGCATGAACCAGGAGTACTGTGGGATAGTTGATGCATTCAGACAAGAAGGCATCAAGGACCTGGTTCTAAAATCAATGGCAGGGATGAGAAGGAAAGTCCCTCCCCTCTTTGCAATGAAAATTAATACTGTGCACACTGTATCCTCAGAAAATGTTTTACAGCCTATATGGTCTCTATAAATCAAACTAACTCCTGCTCTGCTGTTCAGTCCAGAGGTCTTGACTATCTCTAAGACCTTTGTTCTTCTGTGTGAACTAGGTCCACTGTTTCTTTGATTTTTTTTCCACCTCTAAGAAATGAGCCATCCATCATAGCTCAGAGCTCTGTGGTGCTCTGATTTTACTCTGACCTCAGAGCAGCACATGATTTCTGAGCTTTGTGGGTGTGGGGGAACAATCTCCCTCTTGTTTTCTAGTTTGGCTGGATTTTTCAAGTAGTTGAAACCAGCTGCAGATCATAAACTGCTATTTCAGTTTCAGTAAAACTCAGGCAGCCTTCCTTAGATATGGAGAAAAGCTTTACATGCAGCCCAAGTCCAGGCCGACTTTGTGAGGGATTCCTGAGATCTGAGAGGAGATAGAGATGAAGAGGACACTGCCTAGGTTAAGGAAGAACCCATATAGTCTAACACCTCTTTGGGGGAAAAAACACATTATTCACTAAGAGTTTGCAACAGGGTTGGATCTGTTTAATGCATGCAAAGACATTCCTAGGCCCCATAATTTAGCATGGAAAATATCATATGAGGTGAATTCAGGGACAGGCACTTTATGGAAGGGAGAACATTTGTTCAGCAGTTTAAAGGACCTGCTGGAATTAGGGTCTCATAAGGGGAGCTGATACCCAGAATTCTTGGTGAGGGAATATCTGAGAGTAGTGGGTCAAAAACCTCTCCAAAAGTAGTAGGATAAGTTCAAATGCTCAAGTCCTCTGCTCATTTCCCCTAGCACACTAAAGCCCTTCACTAGGGAACCGAATTTAAAGTGACTCTAGTAGAAATATATGTTAACAAATCAGTAGAGAGCAAACTTGTCAGGACCTCCAAGTTACTATTTGTCTTCTCTAAAATTGTGTCCCTATCCAACCATAGGCTCCTAAGGATGAAAAGAGAAAAGGAGAGAAGATAAATGAGCTATCCGACAGTCTGGGTGGGAGCAAAAATTTCATATGCTCATACAAGCACTTATGTAATAGCAAACACATACTGCTTTTTGCCTCCACAGACACCATGAAATCCTCACATTAACAAAACTTTTCCAAAAGATATGTTAAGGCAGAAGAATGTAAGCCTCTATCTAATGTGAAAGTTAGCATGGATGGAGAGAAGCCAAATGTTATCATAATAATATGCACCGTTTCCCATTTATGAAGTCACTAGTTCTGGTCTCCAAAGAATTCACTTTCTTAGCTTTAGAAGTCAAACTATTTGAGGGAGGGATAAATTGAAAAGCATTCAGTGAAATTCACTGGTATCATCCCCTTCACTTTCTGGTCCAGCCCTATGATTTTATGTTCTTGTTCAGTTATTTTTGGTCATGTCCAACTTGTCATGATCCCATTCGGGGTTTTCTTGGCAAAAACACTGGAGTGGTTTGCCGTTTCCTTCTCCAACTCATTTTAAAATGAGGAAACTGAGGCAAGTAGGGTTAAGTGACTTGCCCAAGGTCAAACAGCTAGTATGTTTCTGAGACTGGACTTGAATTCACAAGGAAGAGTTTTCCTGACTCCAGGTCTAGAACTTTATTTGTTGTGTGCCTAGCTGCCCCATGATTTTATCTGCAAGAGTTTAAAGAACTCTTAACATGGAAGCTCCAATGCATCTCAATAATTCAACTTACTTCCAGTGCCTTCCTTCTGTTGATTATGCCTGTATTTAATCTGTACATAGCTTGTTTGTACATGCCTTCTCATGTGATGTCTCTCCCATTTGACTGTGAGCTACTCGAGGGCAGGAATTGTTTTGCCTGCTACTGTATCCCCACACTGGGCACAGCCTGGAAGGTTGGTAGGCATTTATTAAGCACCTAATATGTACCTGTCACACCATAGGAGCTTAATAAATGCTCATTGACCACCTGATTAACAAAGTCTTAGAGAACTGCTTAGGAGCACTGAGAGGTTAAGGGACATGCCTGTGGTCGCCCAGTTAGTGCGTGTTCCAAGACAGGACCTGAACCGTGTTCTTCTGAGCTCCTAAGGCCAGCCCTCTAGCCACTATGCCTGGTTGTCTCTGATTCCTCTATTACAGCGGTTTTCAACCTGTGGGTTATGTTCAATTTAAATACATTCTGCATATCAGATCTTTACATTACAATTCATAACAGTAGCAAAATTACAGTTATGAAGTAGCAACGAAAATAGTTTTATGATTGGGGATCACCACAACATGAGGAACTGTATTAAAGGGTCACGGCATTAGGAAGGTTGAGAACCACTGCTCTATTTATAAAACAATGAATACAGAGTTTGACTCAACTATTCAGTGTGAGAACTAAAAAGGAAACAAACCCGAGTCTCGGATCATTGTTCAAGCAGCCCAACATGTCCACTGACAGATGAACTTCCAAAGGCCCAGCTCACCATTTAGAAGGCTAAACAGCTTATCCAAACTTTAAAAAAAATCCAATCTGTCTGAGAGCATCAGGACAAAGTTGACTATCCAATTCTTAACAGGCCTTATTCCACCTGAGATGGGAATGTTCCAGTGTGGTTGGTTTCTTTCTTGCTCAGGTTTTGGGGTATTATTTTTGAAGGGTTGAGGGAAGAGGGAGGCCATGGGGGTTTCCTACTGAAAACTGATACTTTACTGGCAGAAAGACTGAGAGAATGTTCTTGCCTTAAAACCCCTTGGAACCCTGTAAAAGTTTGATTGAGAGTCAAGTATTGTTTTTTCTAGTGGTATTTTTTTTTTACCATCCCCTCACTCCTCTAATCCAAACTTGCCTTTCTCTGCTGTTTTTGGCCTGGACTCATTTTCCAAGACTTTGACTTCTCTTTGTTCCCTCCTTCTGAATTGCCTCTGGTGGCAACGCCATCAAGCTCACACTATAGGGTGCCATGCTCCTTGCTGCAAAGGCCACATTTTTTAAAAAAATCAACACATTAAATGCTTACTGAGTATACAATTCTGGGCTATGTTCTGAGGGAGATACCAAGTTTAAATAATGTAAATAGCTACCATTTAAATATAGCTTGGATACTTGTGAAGCACTTTCAATATGTCATCTCCTATGAGCCTCATGACAATTCTGGGAGATATGTTTTATTATTCTCTTCATTTTACTGATGAAGAAACTGATGCAGAGAGAAGTTAAATGACTTACAGTCACACAACTTACACATGCCCAATAACTAAACAACAACAACAAAGTAATGATAAGAACACAAGTGCCTGGACCGCTGTGGAGCAGCATATGGAGATCTGACCTCAGAGACATAACCTGGGTTCAAGTCTTGCTTTTGACCTGTGCTGCTTGTGTAACTGCGAAGAATCCCTTAATCTTTTAATGTTCTCAAACAACTCTCTATGATTTTAAATTACGGAGAAGGTCACAAACACACATACACAAAAGGGCATAATGAAAGTATAAGCAAAATGCTCAGAGAGGCTGATGGGGGGAAATCATTGTCCACTATGGGGACCAGGAGAACTTCCTGGAGGAGGCGACATTAGAATTGGGTTTTTAAAAGTTAGTTGAAATTCAACAGGTGATAGAAAAGTGAGAGGTCTGTATGTGAAATGGCAAGTAATCTACTGCTACTGTGATGAGAAGATAAGTCAGTGAGTTCCAGGCATTGTATTTGGAGGCAGGAAGACCTGGGTTCAAATGTGACCTGAGATGTGTACTAGCTGTGTGACCCTGGGTAAGTCACATAACCCTGTTTGCCTCAGTTTCCTCAACTGTAAAATGAGCTGGAGAAGGAAATGGCAACCCACTCCAGCATCTTTGCTAAGAAAACCCCAAACAGGATCACAAAGAGTTGGACAAGACTGAACAACAATTTGGAGCCAAAGGACCTGGGTTCAAATCTTACCCCTGTCAATTACTACTTGCTGTCTTCAGAAAGTGTTTTACTGTCAGTAAAGTCTTACTGACACAGTCTTCAGTCTTCTAACACCTCATCTGTAAAAATGAAGATCATCTAATTCAACAATCCTCCCTAATGGCATTTTAAAGTTGAGGCCCAGAGACTTATGCAAGATCACATGGGCAGCAAGCATCAGAGGTAGCATTTGAACCCAAGACCTGAGACTCCAGAGCCTGTATCAACTGTCCTGTGCCGTCTCCCCCAGGTTGGGCTAGATGGTCACTAAGTTCCTTTGTAACTATAAATTATGAATGAAGAACAGGTGCAGAACCATCTGAGCCAAGGTCAAAGATCCTTTGAAATGGAGAAACAGGTGCCCCTGTCCTACCCTGCCGAGTGCTGCTTTGATTTCTCTCCCTAATCCCTCACCACCACTTACATGCTTCTCCGTTGTTTTTTGTTGTTGCCATGGTTACCTCACCTGCTGGGCCCTGCAATGGCGCGCTTAATGTCTGGCTTACTGTTGGTTCTTAGTAACTGTTAAGTACATAGGAACCAATCCTGCGGTGACCCAGGTAAAGTCAATTAGTGAGAGTGAAATGAATTCATTATTCTAGGGCACTAGCATATTGTTTCGTTTAATGGTCGCTTTGAGTCGTGCCCTGGAAGAGTGTATTTGCCTGGCAGGAGTTAAAGGGCATGACAACCTTAACCTTCTTTCTTAAAGGTTGACAGAGGTAAACCATTCAGAATAGTGATTCACAGAGTGGGCCCTTAGGAGACCCATTTCCTCCATGGGTCAATAAGAAGTCCTCACAGTACATCAGGTACATCAGCACATCAGGGACTAATATTATTGCCTGGTAAAAGACAGGAACAAAAAGTCAAAATAATGTTCTTTAAAAAAAATTATTGATCACTTTTCCTTTGGCATCACCTTAATTTTCCCATATATTACTCTCTTCCTGAGAGAGCTATTATAATAAAAAAAAGGGGGGGGGGAATCACCAAAGTCAATCAATATGTCAAAAAAAATTAAAATTGTGTGCAATATTCTCCACCCCTGGAGCACCCCTATATGTTTGCAAAGAAATTGGGGAAGGCGAATTCTCATATCTCTTCTTTGGGTCAAGTTTATTTTTATAATATTCATTTTTATTATTATGGTTCTTTTTCTTTCCATTTATAATGTTGTATTTGTTGTTTTCCTTCCTCTGATTATTTCATTTTGTATCAGTTCATGTAAATCTTTCCATAATTCTCTGTTTACATCATGTTCATCATTTCTTAACAATATAATAACATTCCATTATATTTATGTTTCACAATATGTCTAGCCATTCTCCAACAGATGCGGTATCTACCTTGTTTTCAATTGTTTGTTACCACAAAAAGTGTTGCTATAAATACTTTGGTGTATATGGAGGTTTTCTTTATATCAATGATTTCTTTGGTTTAAGTTCCTACTAGTGGGATCTCTAGGTCAAGGATAGAGATGATTTAAACATTTTATTTTCCCAATTCTAAACTTCCTTCAAAAAGTGTTATATAAATCTCAGTTCTATCAAACATATACTAGTACGCCTCTCAAAAGAATGTTCTGATGGGAAAAATAATAACTTATTTTCTACTTTCAGTGGGAAATGAGAACTATTACAGATTATTTTACTAACTATGGAACATAGAAGAGACATTGGCTTAAGTTTTTTGAAAGGTTTGAGAAGTTTCATCAAATAACCAAAATATTTAGAATATGTTGGAATTCTATGTCTATGGGACCTAATCTCATAGAAAGAAAGCATCAGTTTATGGCAGTTACGTCAGATTCATATAGAAAAAGGTGAATTAAAGCATATATAAAGATTCCTGCAGTTTAGAAAACCACATATTAAGACTGTCTGTGTTCTAGAGTACTTTTGTTTATTTTGTTAATTATTTCCCAATTATATTTTAATCTGGTTCCCCCAGCACTTGTCAGTATTTCTGGTCGATATGACTGCCACGCCAGGTGCTTGACACTTCTGGTGTGATGGGTGCTAGACACATGTCCAGAGGACCTGGGTTTACACCTTGAGTTTTGGGAGTTGCTAATTGTGTAACTATAATAAGCAAGTCACCACCCTCTTGGGAACCTCAGATTCCTATCTGCAAAGTGGGGGTGATATTAATGCCTTAACACTTACTCAGATAAGAACATATAAATGTCAACTACTGGACCATTAGAGCTTTAAAACTGAGAAGTCTCTTAACAATCTGTCTACCCCCTCATTTAACAGATGAGGAAACTGAGGCCTGGAAAAAGTTAAATGTAAAAGTGAAATTATAACCAAAATGATAATGCTTATTGGTAGCATAGCTAAGACTAAAACTTAGGACTCATGACTCTCAGTCCAGAGCTTCTCCCATCACAAGAAAAGAAAAGCCATGTGTGAGAGTCCTTTTAATGTTCCCCTATTACATAAGAAAGCCAAGTGAAATTTAAGAGGGAGACTTGGCAGACACCCAGGGCACTCTGGGAGAGCAATCACCGGGAGTAATCCAGGATAGTCTAAGAAGTAACAGCTCAAGGAAGAAAATGGGAGCAATGTTCTCCAGTGATTAAAGACCTATGTCTAGAGTCAAAGGGCCTGGGCCCTTCAGGAACATAGGCAAACTATTCATCCTCTGAGTCCAAATATCCCCATCTGTAGGATTTATTGCTTACTACCTTTCTAAATCATGGCGCTGGTATAAGAGTCCATTAGGTAATGGCTTTCCAAGTGGGTGTAAGCCCCTTAAAGGTGACAACATTATTATACTTTCCAGCATTACTGTAAAACTTAATGTAATTACGTATTGCGAAGTTAATAGGGGGCAGCTTGGCTTGAGCTCAAATTCTAGCTCTGGCAGTATTAGCATGATGGCCTTCTATAAGTCATTTTTAAAGAAAAGGATCTGGGTGCAGATGATGGCCTGTGGTTCAAATTCCAGCTCTGCCCCTTAGTACCTGTCTGACCTCCTTCAAGTCACTGCGTTTCTCTTTACTCATCTATCATTTGGGGAGGTTGGATTAGATGAACCTCAGAGACCTCTTCCACCCAGAAATGTGTGACCCTATCATCTTTCAGAGGCCCAATTAGTTTCCACATCTGTAAAATGGGATTCAGGATGCCTGCTGTATCTTCCCCATATAGCAGCATTTGTTGTTAGCAGACAACTGGTTTGATAGCAAACAAATTACCAATCTACAAACTTTTATTAAGTGCACATTATTTGACAAAAATTCTTTAGATGCTGGAGATATGAAAATAAGAGCCGTCCTCAAACCCAAAGGTGTTCTGACTCCCAATGCAATACTTCTTCTGCTACACTACTATGGTCCTCATTTTTTTTTTACTCCAAAGTTGAAGGAATGGGGGGGTCTGGAAAAGTCATAGAAGGGTCCTTCATTATCATTCTAAGGCTTTGGGAATATTTATTATTCAGTCATTTCAGTTATATCTGACTCTTTGTGACCCCATTTGGGGTTTTCTTGGCAAAGATACATGAGTGGTTTGCTATTTCCTTCTCCAGTTAATTTTACAGATGAGGAAACTGAGGCAAACAGTGTGAAGTAACTTGCCCAGGGTCAAACAGTTAATAAAGTGTCTGAGGCCATTTTTGAATTCAGGAATTCCTGACTCCAGGCCTAGTGTTCTATGCAATGTGGTCACCTAGATGCCTTTGGGAACACTGAGGACACCTAATGGCAGAAACTGACAGCTAAACCCATACTTGGGGGGTGGGCGGAGCCAAGATGGCAGTGTAGAAGCAGCAAAGCACCACAGCTCCCACACAAAC
>CM053593.1:325660482-325697474 GCA_028646575.1 Pseudocheirus occidentalis | reverse complement strand
CTCGACTTTCTAGCTCCTTTTTACATGTTGACTTCCCCTCTGTAATTTAAGCTTCTTAAGGGCAGGGACTGTCTCCTTTCATTTGTATTTGCATTCCCAGCTCTTAGCATGGCATCTGAAACATAGTAAACTCTTAAGAAATGCTTGTAGACTAACTAAAAGCAGTTTCTTTGAAAAGATAGAGGGGAGTGGACCACAAATGTAACATAAAACACTAGTGTCATGTGGCAGCCAGACTAAGAAGAATACATAGTGTCTAGTAGAGGTGAGATGACCGTCTTCTCTTGGATACTCTTTTCCCTAAGTTTTTGCGACACTTATCTCCCCTTGTTCTACCAGATGTCTGACTGACCCTTCTCAGTCTCCTTGTCTGGCTCTTAATCCATGACCTGGCCAGTAACCATGTTTATCTTCCCAAATCTCCTCCTTCTCATTTCCTTCTATCTCACTTGGTCATCTAATCAGCTCCCATGGGTTCAATTATCACCTCCTTGTAGGTGATTCTGAGATCTATATATCCAGCCCTAAACTCTCTCTAGTCTTACATCAATCAATCAATAAATAAACATTTATTAAGTGATTACTATATTCTAGGAATTGTGCTAAGCCCTGGGGATACAAAAACTGGCAAAAGAAAGTTCCTATCCCCAAAGAGCTTACAATCTAACAGCAGAGACAACATGCAAACAAATACATAAAAGACAAGATATGTATAGGGTAAATAGGAAACAGAGGGAATGCACTGAAATTAAGAGGAGTTGGGAAGGGCTTCCTGTAAAAGATGAGATTTTACTTGGGACTCAAAGGAAGTCAGAGAAGTGAACAGTTGAGGAGGAAGAATGCTTGGGGGTAGGGGAAAATAGTCAAATAACGCCAGGAGATATGAGATGGAGTATCTTGTTCATGGAACATCAAAGACTGTGTCACTAGACTGAAGAGTATATGGTCAGGAGTAAGGTGTTAAAAAAACTGGAAAGGTAGGTTGGGGGTTAGGTTATGAAGGACTTGAAAATATTAAGTGTCATTATTGTGAGGGATGGTTGTATAGAAAGAAAGTGCATTGGATGAAGAAGGTTCCAGAGCTAGAATGTGGTAACTAAGGGATATGTATTTCCACTTGCCAAGGTTACTCCTGGGACCCTAAGAGAATTTGAACATAATGATAAGATGGTATTCTCTCTCTGGAAACTTAGGTCTACTAGTGTGACAGCAGATTGGGGTGAAGAAACCAAACTCAGAGGGGTATATTTCACACACCTAGGTGAGAGTTGTGAAGCCCCTACATGGTATGAGTACTGACTGTACCCCCACTTTAGTAACACTATCATCCAAGTGCGGACACACATACACATACTTACACAACCTAATGGGGGAAACAGCATATAAATAGGCATACACGAGATATGTTTATATCTCATATAAATCTAGTTGTTTTTATGTTGTCTCTTCACTAGAATGAAACAATTTCTTTTTTCCCCATTGTTTCCCCATAATTTAGCAGAGTGCCTGGAACTTAGTAAACACTTAATAAATACTTGTTGGCTGATTAATACATAGTGCCCAGTATGAAAAGGAGGCTATCTCTGTTGTACTATGCCCTGGCAAGATCACATTTAGAGCACTGTGCTTAGTTTGAGGCCCCACATTTTAGGAAGGAGCTTGATAAATTGGCCAATATCTAGAGAAGGAAAAACCTGAAAGAGGAAGTGCTTTGAGATCAACGTATCCACATTTCAGATAAAGATACATGGAAGAAACTGAGGGTTTTTTACCCTAGAAAAGAGAAGATTTAAGGGGAACATTATAGTGGCCTTCAAACAGCTGAAGGACTGCCTTGTGGAAGAGGATTAGATTCATTCTGGTTAATGTGAAATGGCTGAAATTGAAGAAATGAGTACACGATGATAAAGGACAGATCCTTTGTGTGACACAAAGAAAATGTTGCTAACAATTGTACCTTTTCAAAAATGGACTGGACTCTGTCAAAAGGGTTCACTTCCTCTTCACTAGAAGTTTTCAGGTAAGGGTTGTCTGACTATTTAACAGATATTGGATGGACTAAATGGTTTCTGAGGTGCCTTTAAACTCAAAATTGGGGGGGGGTTCTTATTAAATCCTCAGAATCTACTTCATTCTGTCTCCCCTTGTCCAGCTTAAGAGCGGGGATGGAGAGAGAGAGAGAGAGAGAGAGAGAGAGAGAGAGAGAGAGAGAGAGAGAGAGAGAGAGAGAGAGAGAGAAGAAAAGAAAGGTGGGAATTGGAGGGAGGGCTCTGGATAATCTCCAAAAGTCCCCAACTATAGACCTGAGCAAGAGAGACCAAAGGCTCCTTGCATCTGGATCCATCTGCTCCTATCTTTATTCCAACTGCTCCACACTTGCTAGCTCAATACTTGGCTGGCTACATGCCACAGCATGTATTTCATTAGGAAGGGGGGAAAAAAAGCATTATTGTGCATGATCACAAGGGACCCTATTTGACTTGGCAACCCCCTTGAAGAGTGTTTTGGTTCCTTTTCCTTTCTTCTCACTACTTTAGCTGCCAAGCTTCCTGGATTTCCATTTCAGATATAATTGGTTTTAGAGGCTCAGCAGAAACTGGTGACTGTTGTTTTTAAACGATAGAATCCCAAAACATATAGCAGTGTCCCCCAATAGCATCTGTGAAGAATGGTTTCTTTGCACATAAACATTTATTACATATGGTTGGCTGCTCAAGTTTCCATGTTGGGGGATCCGTGTGTGTGTGTGTGTGTGTGTGTGTGTGTGTGTGTGTGTGTGTAGTGGGAAGATAAAGTCTTAAGGCTTATTCCAGTCTCAATATAAGCCTTGATTTATCTGTGTAATAAACAACTTTTACAAATATCCCATGCTCTTAGTCTAGAAATATGACTGCAACTAGCAGAATAAATGATTCTTGAGTCAAACAAATTCATCTTTTAAAAAACTAGCTTTCCTTTGAATCAATAATATTTTAAAGAGAGGTGGCCCAATACAGCCCGTATTTTACTGAGCTGATTTCTCTTCGCGTTAATAATCGACTAGGGTAAAAGGTTAGGGAGCTAGGTGACTTAAGAAGCTTTAGAAATAGCCAACAGCTCTTCTCTGCCTCATACCAAATGAAGGAGGGCAAAATAAAAAATGATGGATTTATTGAGGTTATTGAGACGGTACTGGCTGAAAAGAGAAATACCTTACCAGTTACAGAAAAATCCCTAAAAATAAAACACTTCCACTTGTTTTTTTAAGCTTTCTCTTACTTGGGATTCTAGATGAATGAATCGTTGGAAATTCAATTAATTAAATCTCTAGCAATTGATTCTTAACATATAATGCTTGCTGAAATGGCAAAGCTGGAATCACGGCCATAACAGGACAAAGAAAACCCTAAGCATGTTCTCAGTCTTCTTATCAGTAACTTAGGATATGACACAATACCAGAGGGTTGGTTTGTTTTTAGCTGCATTCTCTTTTCCCCTTAGGTTTTAAAAAATGAATACTAGGACCTCTAAAGCAGCGTTTCTTAAACTGTGGGTTGAGAGTGGGAAAAGTTTAAGAAGCCAGGCTCCAAGGGAGGGGTTCTTGTCCTTTTTGTATCATAACCCTTTGGTAGTCTGCTGGAACCAGGATGCCTTCTCAGAATCATGTTTTTAAGAGAATTACAAGGATTACAAAGGAAATAAATGATATTGAAATTATTAGAATATTAAAAAGGAAATCAATGCTTTGAAATGTAGTTTTCATAATAGAAAAAAAAAGTAGTTTGTGAACCTCTTGTTAAGAATCTTTTCCCCCAGAGAAATATGTACGATCCACACAGAGAGCAATACAGCTATTATCTGGGAAGTATCTATCTCACTGCTGCATTCAAGTTCCCAGAACCTAGTTGGTCCCATCAAAACCATTGCTTCTAAGGCCTGATTTTCTCTCCAACTCCCACCACCACCCCCAACACATATGCATACACACTACCCAGAATTAAACATGTGATATCACCGTAAGACAGAGTCATTTTATTTTAGGTTTTATTTATAGAATAAAACAAGCATTTTCATAATATAGTACAATAAAAAAAGATAATTATACATGAAACTGCAAATCTGCTATGCACAACTTGCTATTCCTTTCAAATATGCAACAAAATGATCGTGTAAATTTTTTTCTTTTTCTTCCCTACTCCCCCCATCCTAGATATGGCTACCATTAGACAGAAATATATATATATACACATATAATTATTTTATACATAACTTCTATTTATCAGCTCTTTCTCTGGTTACAGATAGCATCTTTATTCATAGGTCCTTTATAGTTAATTTAGGTGTTTATAACAGGCAAAATAACTCAAAATAACTTGCTCCAAATCATTCTTAAAACAATATTGTTGTTACTATATACAATGTTCTCTTGGTTCTACTCATTTTGCCTTTTGTTATTTTGTACAAGTCTTCCCATGTTTTTCTAAAATCATTGAGCTCATTATTTCTTAAAGCATAGTAGTATCCCATCATAATCATATACCACAACTTGTTCAGCCATTCCCCAATTGATGGGCACCCCTAAAATTTCCAATTCTTTGCCACCACAATGAGAGCTGCTATGAACATTTTTAGAACATATAGATTCTTCTATATAGATTTTAGAACATATAGATTCTTTTCCTTTTCCCCTCATCATCTTTGGAAATAGGCCAAGTAGTGGTATTGCTTAATTAAGGCATTTTCTTCAAATAGAATTTGGGGTAAATAACAAAGAGAAACCAAGAGCCAGAGTCGATGACACTCAGTCAGTGCAGCCCTGAGGCTCATGGATACTTTGAAACTGTGCTAGAAGTATCCAATACTGGTAGAGGCAAGCTCTCTTGTACTTCGTTACATCTTCTTTAACCTAAATTCATTGTCATTTCATCTAGTCATATACGTTTCTGCATTGCTAGTCAATCTTAAATATACCTTCTTTCCTGTTCCTTGACATGCCATACCAGAAGGAGAAATAAGTCTAATTCTTACTTCTCACTGATACTTCTCCACCTTTTTAATCACTATCATTCAGAAACTTCTTTGAATTTCCCTCCATCAAGGTATATATTACTCTATCCAGATCCCAATTATAGCTATTCATATAGTTATCTAACAGCCTACAGATAATTCTTCCTAATTTCTCAAAGAGTTCTGTACTATCAGGCTCACAAGCTTCCACCACAACTTTTGCCTTTATGGTTGAGTATCCAACACAGATATTAATAGCCCTCAAATATTAAAATGAACTTAATTCATCAACTTCCTCAGTTTCCATGACCTAGATCTTCACTCTGCCTCGGTCACACACAAAAATGGTCATCGTCACCCACAAGTTTTCATTTCTATGACCATGAATTCTGAAGTTCTTCTAACTAAACATAGCCTCTATAGTTTCCTCAACCCCTGTACCTCACCCTGCTATTCCCATTCACCATCCTGCCTGTGACTTACAGTGCCTCTATCCCTCCCTGCCTTCCCAGTCCTTCACCCTTGATTTGACCTAATTTTCTCATTCATCTTAACCATTTAACTAACCAGTTCAACTTTAAACTGTCTACAGTCCTCAAATTCCTTACCTATTGGTGTGTGTGTGTGTGTTGCTGCCAATCTCCAATTCCATATTAAATCCACCATTGACCTTCCACTTGTGTTGCTAATCTCATGTTGCTCAATGCCATTCAAAAAACATCACATAGCTATTGTAACTTGGTCCACTAGGAATTTATGTCATTGAATTTCAAATGGGCTCTCCCTGTTGTACAGCAATCCTTTTACTCTTCTTTGATTGGCATCCCATTGCACTCCCCACAGCAACCATTCTCAAGGCATAAGTCTGACCACACTACTCCCTTATTACCTTCAAGTTAAAATACACTCATCTCTCTTTGACATTTAAAACTCCTCAGAACGTGGCTTTTTCAAACTACTTTTGCATTACTCTCCCTCCCATACTATGCTCCAACCAAATTGGCCTACTTCTTTTCCTCCATTTTTGACATTCCATTTCATATCTCCTGCAGCCCTTCCCTGGAAGTCTTTACCATCTCATTTCCACCTCTTAAAATCTCCACTTGCCTTCAAAGTTCAGATCTTGCATTACCTCCTACAAGAGGCCTTTCTCTATTCTTCTAGTTTTTGTGGCCCCTTTGAAAGTGCTTTGCATACATTTTGCATTCAGTTATGTTACTCACATACATTTTCCCCTGAGTAGAAACATAAACCCCTTGAAGCCAGGGACTATTTCAATTTTTCTATCTTTGACATCCAACATGGTTTGTTACATATGGTATACTGTATATGTTTATCGGATGGTCTAATAAAATTGAATTAAACCTTCTTAAATCATCTACCACTTTCTCTGTTCACTCCCTCTCAGCAGAGGACCTCATATCATTTATTACTGAGAAAGTTAAGGCCATCCATTATGAGTTTCCTCTTTTCAGTTTTATACTTTAATTCTTTTCACCATCACCAATTGTCTCCTGCTTTGTTCCACTCTTGAAGGAAGAGGTGCTGGACCATTGCCAAATCATCTCCATTCTTGTCTTGCACTGGCCTCCAGTGATTGGAGGAGACAATGAGGTCGATGACTTCGCATAGCTCTGCCTCAATTAAATGCAATTCACTTGCAAGCCAAGACATCACCCTCATGATGTAATTGGTCCTCTACAAGAATGAGGGACAAACAGCAGAGAAGAGAAAGCCCTTTTTGCCCAATCCAAACCTTCTCATTGTGCCCTTGAGGCCCTCTCCTCCCATCCTATCTCCTCCAGGAGTTTGTCCCTTCATTGATCTCCTTCCTATCTAATTTATCTTTTCGTGCTCTGGTTCTTCCCCTTCTTCTCACAAATATTCTCAGATCTTCAGCTTTTAAAAAAATCTTACTAGACCCTGTCAGTTGCTCAAACTATTTTTCCCTGTTGTCTGTGTTTTTAAAATTGAAGGTGAAAGGCAGTTTCAGAGGTAACATTCCTAATAGGAAAATAATGAAAAGAGGACTAAGGCTATGCTCTCTCTTAAGTACATTCAAAATATTATTTCTAATGAATGAAGTAAAAGAATCCTTTATAGGCCCTTATTCATATCAAATATTTTTGTGTTAGTTAAAATCTAAAACAAAGTAGATGCCTTTGATTGGAGAATTACTGAATGTAGTGTGTTTTATATACATAAATACATGTTTACACACATGTATATGTGTCTCTATATGTATATGTGTGTATACACACATAAATATATGCATATAGACACATACATCTATACACATATGTATATGTTACATATGCACACTTGCACACATATATACATGCACATACATTTTTATATTAGAGGCATTCACACAAAGTCAAAATTCAGGAGGGAAAATGACACTTATGTGAACTGATCAAAAGGAAAGAAATCAAAACCAAAAAAAAAAACCAATATACACAATGACTAATAATATAAATGCCAACCACATGAAAAGGTAATTTCTCTCCCATTAGATGCCGGCATCAGTCTTGTTTCCCAAGGGGAAATGATGAAGCAGAGTTCACTTGTCTCTGCAAAGGGTTTGCAGAATGTTGCATACACTGTCAGTCATGGTCACTATGTCAATCAGCTGAACTTGATTTTTTCTTACTTACAAGGCAGGATTCTATTGAGAAGGGATTCATTGCAGGTATTTTGGTAAATGACTAGAATTTTTTTAAGGCAGTAATAAAAATCTTTAAAAAAAGAAATTAGTCACAAAGGAAAAATAATTTTGAGACTAGCCTCAAGGACTTGCTTGGCTGGCATGCAGTAATAGTGTTTCATTACTTTCTGTTCTAACTTGCAGTAATTACATGGTGATTGTTTTCCTCTTCCTTTGCCCTCCCAAGTATTGTTTTTTGCCTATCTTGCCATCTCTCTTGATCCAGCTCCTGTTGAAGAAGATAAAGCACCACACATCTGGCTAGAAGAAGGTAGAGAAGAAGTCGGAGGTGCTCCAAGCAATAGCACAACTTACATAGGACGTACTCTCTGGATTCAGGGCCACCTTTACATACACATGGGTGAAATAGATGGTCATCTTTCACATATGATGTCAGAACTTTGGGAAGGGCCCAACTGCCCCCAAAATATCTATGGGCCACACAGTAGAGCAGAATGAACACTGGCTCAGAATGATCTGAGGGTGCTGAATTTGGAATCTGAAAAGTTGGACTTGAATTCCATTTCTACTTACTACCTGTATGAACCTGGTGAAGTCACTGACCCCTTTTATACCCTTCCACTTCCTTATCTGAAAAATGGGAGGATCAGACTAGATGGTCTTTAATATCCAACTCTTCCAATCCCCATTACTTAAAATACCTTCCACAGGGGAGATAGTATTTATTCCATAGCTAGGAATAATGCCTAAATATAAATATCCTCAAGAAAGATAATACAATGATTTATAGTCACATACATATAGAGCCCCTGGGAAACTACCCATGGTCAAGGCACTATGTGGATATATATCGATTAAAAAAAAGCCCACAGTTAAGAAGCCCTCGACAACATGTTTAATTGTTACAATGGAAGGGAAGGAAGTAAGCATTTATTAAGCACCTACTTTTGGCCGAGTATTATACTAAGTACTTTACAAATATCTCATTTTACAAGTCAGACAGAGGATGTGATTAGTTAAAAGCAAAAGCACTAATTCCAATTGCATAGTAAGACAAGTAGCAACCTAAAATTTCCTCCATAATCCTGTGGCACTTTCTCCCACAAATACATATACCATGAGGAGCCCCCCTCAGGAATAATAGCAAAGATATATAAGGGTGTATGTGGAAATGAAACTCACACCTCAGCTGTGTAGGTTCTCCAGGGTCTTCTAGTGATATTACTATGCTGCTCTGCTCCCCATTGAATTCTATCTGGTGTGACTGGGTGATGTTCAGTCTTGTCTATACGTAGCTCCCTGCTGATGTCATGTGACTGTTGGATAGTTTTCTGCTGGTCCCAGAGTTGCTGTTGATCTCTGCCAGTCTGGTTCCACTAGACTTGAATTATGAAGTTTCCCTCTGCTTTTGTCTTCAGCTGAAACCTCATACCACTGCTTCCCCATTACAGGGAGAATGGATTTTGTCATTTCTCTCATAGTCTAATAAGCAGAAACTTATGGTTCAGGTCGTTTCTGGGAGATGTACCTTTCACACATTCAGTTTCAGACTAGAGAAAAACATTTAGACTTGTGTCTTCTTAGGAGGGAATTGGGTCAAGATTATAAATGGAGAGGTTAACAATAGTATGGAAAAGACCTAGCTCTTTATCAGAGACAAGCAAACAGGTAGAGAATGGGATATGATCAAGAAGGTTTTTGAGGGGTACAGAGTGAAGGAGAAAGAGATGATTTCTGTCTTCTCATTAAAGTAAGGGGAAAGGTTCTTTGCTGAGAGGAAATAGATGAGACAGTAGAGGTCTAAGAAGAGAGAAAATAGTTTTGTGATAGCTGCTGTGGAGACCATGAGAATGGGGACAACAAAAGTGATGCCATGCCACCCTGATAGTCCAGGAAAGATTACCACTACATAAATATGTATCAAACAGCTATCACGGTTGCTTAAATTTCAGTAGGGGGCATCGAGCAACTTGTGAATAGCAATGAAAAAGGACAATGAAAGGGAGAATCCAGGTAGGGATTTGGAAAGATGTCGCTGGGTGACAGGACAAGGGAGCAAGGATTGAAGGTGGCTGAGGGGATGTGGTTGAATTGGTCAACCACAGGGTCAAGAACATGAAGGGAGCAGCTGAACAAGTTGTGGTGTACAACTGTGATGGAATACTACTGTGCTATAAAAAATGATGAGCTCAATGATTTTAGAAAAATGTGGAAAGACTTGAATGAAATAAGAGTGAAATGAGCAAAACCAAGAGAAAATTGTATATAGTAATAGCAATATTGCTGTAAGAATGACTTTGAGCAAATAAGTCATTTTGACTATTAAAAGTACTCAAATTAACTATAAAAGACATATAAAGACAGACACTATCTGCATCCAGAGGAAGAACTGATGAATAGAAAGACGTATGCATAAAATAATTTTACATATATACACTTTTTGTGTCTAATGGTAGCCATCTCTAAGAAGGGAGTAGGGGGTAGGGAAGGGGAAAAAAAGAAATTTACATGATAACTTTATTACATATTTAAAGGGAACAGCAAGTTGTACATAATAGATTTGTAATTTCATGTGTCATAATTTCCTTTTTTATTATACTATGTAATGAAAATACTTGTTTTATTCAATGAATTTTTTAAAAAGATTGTGAAGGGAGGAAAAGGAAGCCAGGCAGGGCACAGTTAAAAGACTTGAAAAGCATGGCAGGGTGTAAATACCAGCATTTATGAGGTACTTGTTAAATGCAAAGCATTGTGCTAAGTGCTAGGAATACAAAAAGAAAGGAGAGCTCCTACCCACAAGGAGCTTACATTCAAAAAGGAGAATATTACACAGACAGGGTGCAAAAGTTTTAGTTGCAGTTTTAAACTTTAATATCTTGGCAATCTTGAGTTTTAGTGTTTTAAAACTGCATTAAGACTTTTGGGACAGTTGTATAGGAGGATTTAAATTCAAATCAGATGGAAAGACCTAGTGGTCCTTGGGATACAGTGGCAAAGCCAAAGGTAATTAATGCATCTACTTTGGTCTCATTTCCATTAATAAAACTGTTTCTGATGTTGAGTCAGTTGGAAGTACCAAGGACTTTGGTAATAAGGACTTTGTTTTCCATTGGGTCCTGTGACTTCTAGGGGCAAGGAGATGGGAAGCTATAGCATTTGCAGAGGAAATTGCCTGGTAACATCTCCACAAAGGCACTCCCTTGTTGATTACCTTTGGGGGACTTGGCTGGGAAAGGTTGAGGGGTAAGGGAGATAGTGGTGCTGCTCTATAAATATTGAATTCACAATTAATTATATGTGTAGAAATAATTTTGTAACTATACACACACACACATATCATCTGATAAAATGTAAACTCCTTGAGAAGAGGAACTGATTCTTTTATGGCTTTGTCTGCCCGGTGCCTAAAATAGTGCTTAGCACAAATGAGACATGCTTGTTGATTGATGGATTGAAATTAACCATCTGTATCCCATGATTACACATAATATATTCTTATTTCAGATCATGTCTCAAATGACAAATGACTGCTACAAATGATAAGATAAGCTTGTATTCTAGGGTTAGGAGAATGAAATCCATTTTATATATAAAAGGAAATTCAATTTACTTTTAATGTTGCCTATAAACCACCAACCCCCTCCTTTATCTATGGCCTAGTTTATGAAGGTTTACAGGTTTTAAATGGCACTAAGACTACATATTGAATATGACTTGAAGATTGGTTTACACAAATATAATAAAATGTCAGCATTAATCTGGTTCAGTGAGAATTCACTATAATTATAACAGAGAAGTTGCACAAAGTCAAAGTGCAGTCTATTAGCAATGATCTTTTTTGAGATGATTAATTCTGTGCATTAACCAGATCTGTTTATGCTAACTGTGGGATGTGGAATCTTGATTTGTTTAACCAAATATATGCATCCAGTATTTCTATTATCACATCTTGTTGTGCTGAGTAACCCAAATAGGAGTCAAATTACCATGTTTTGTTGAGTTGATTAGCCTTAGAGGGGATGATTGAGTAGGGCTGACCCTTGTGTCAATTGGGAAATGACAACCAGATGAGAGGAAGCGGTGGTGAGCAGAATCTGTCTCTGCAATATGCACTATGCATCCAATTATCTGGAAAGCTCAAGTCCCCTGCATCACAAACTACCTTTGCCACAAATAACCTAATCATAAATAGCAATCTGACTTTGGAAAGGAGGGAGGGGGAGGCTAATTTGGGGGTTTTGTTGAAAACCAGTCAAAATTTATATTTCCAGATCTTTCTGGAGTGTCCTATGCTATTGCGATCATTGCAGATGTAGAAGAAAGGAAGAAAGAAAGGGGGGGGAGAAAGAGAGAGAGAAAGAGGAAGGAAGGAAAAAGAAGAGAAGAGAAAAAGGAAGGGAAGGAGGGAGACAGCAGGAATGAAGGGAGAAAGGAAGAAACAAAGAGAGAGGAAAGAAACAGGGGGAGGGAGGGAAGGAGGAAGGAAGGAAGGAAGGAAAGGAGGAAGGAAGGAAGGAAGGAAGGAAAGGAGGAAGGAAGGAAGGAAGGAAAGAAGGAAGGAAGGAAGGAAGGAAGGAAGGAAGGAAAGGAGGAAGGAAGGAAGGAAGGAAGGAAGGAAGGAAGGAAGGAAGGAAAGAAGGAAGGAAGGAAGGAAGGAAAAGAAGGAAGGAAAGAAAGGAGATGATGATGATGACAGATGGTAGACACAGAGATTTTCTTTCTACTTCTTTGGTTAGATTACAGGAAAATTGTTTTAGAAACTTTAGACTTGTCAGTCATTGAATAAGGGGAAGGGAGGAAGGAAGAGAATTTTATTTTTTATTTCTTTGTGTCTACTTTAGTGCTAACTAATGGTTATCAAACTATGCTGTGATTATTGCTGGCTTGACAGCATTTACATTCTAATACCTTGTATTTTAGTGGCATACCTATGAAGGATTCAGAGTTACAACTACTCAGTATGTCAACAAGTCTTATTTAGAAAGGACAGCCTTTAATTGGAAATGAGGAGAGAATTGATTTTCACATTGATGTTGAGGGCGTGTGACAGTCAGCTTCCTTGGACCTGTCTATGATAACAAGGATTGTTTTGCTAGGTGCCTCCAAGCTATAGATGTGTAAAAAGGAACAAAAAATGTGTTTATCAGAACCATGTTTTCTGCTTGAACTGAGCATTTTGAAAGACAGTTGTTTATCACTTTAGGGGGAAAAATACATGTTTAAACTATGATGCTTTAAATTCTACGGGTTCGATGAAACAATGTTATAAATTGAAGCACTTATCTCACTCAAAGTAAGTTGGATCTTCTCTGAAGTCATGGTTACCCTAGCCTCCCTCTTAAGTACCAGGTGCAGCACTGAGATAAGAGGAAAAGTAGGCATACTCCTTAATCATCATTGCTAATTCCACATCCTCCCCCTGCCCCTCTATCACTTAACTACCTTTCTTCCTTTTAAGGTTCACTCCATACATCTATCTCAACCTAACCAGATGTTAATTGCAATCATCGCCTTGCCCCCCAAGTCTTTTTCCCTTCTTTTTATCTGCATGACTTTGGGCAAGTGACTTAACTTCTCTAAGCCTCAGTTTCTCCATTTGTAAAAATAAGGAGATGACTTATATGGCCTTCCAGTCATGAGCCTATGAACCTTGAGTCCTCCAAGCTTCTTTCTTGGACCTTCTTCTGCTCTTCCTCTAGACCAATGGTTCTCAATCTTCCTAATGCTGTGACGCTTTAATACAGTTCCTCGTGTTGTGGTGACCCCCAACCATAAAGTTATTTTCCATCGCTACTTCATAACTATAATTTTGCTACTGTTATGAATTGTAATGTAAATATCTGATATGCAGGATGTATTTTCATTGTTACAAATTGAACATAACCCACAGGTTGAGAACTACTGCTCTAGACTATGTCTCTCGGTGATCTCATCAATTCCAATGGCTTCAACTATCATCTCCTCACATTCAATATCTACATTTATATATCTAGTCCTAACCTCCCTTCTGAGCTCTAGTCTGGAATCATCAGCTGCCTCTGTGATATCTCAAATTGGATGTCCCAGAGATATTTTAAACTCAACATATTTAATATTGAACTCATCTTTCTTCTCATTCACTCTCCTCTCTCCAACTTTCCTAGTACCTAGTACACCACCATCTTCCCAATCACTCAGGTTTAAAACCCCAATGTTGTGTTTGATTGTCTACATTCAACCCACATATCCAATGTTTTACTATAATGACTGGCCTAGTTCTAGATTCTAGATGACAGAAATGACTCCATATATGACTACTAATTGACTCACCAATGTACCAGGAAGTTCCTATATACCCAATATTGGTTTAATCAACTTCATTTAGGCATGAAATACAAAGCTTGCAGCTTAGCAAACTTCACCTGATCCAGGTTTGCAAGATTAGCAAACTTTTTTAATCACAATGTCCTTGTGGGGTAGATAAGGGAGGGATTACAGTGCAGACCACCCATGTACTGACTGTCCTGAAGGTCCCCATCCCACACAGTCCAGGTGAATCTGCCTAGCAACAACAAGAAGACATAAAAAAACCCAGAGATCTGGGTTCTTGATCAGGATTTGAATGCCACTCGGTATTTCCAAGTCCTTGCTCATGTGCCTGTGGGACTGAAGGTCTAGGGAACTGCATGCCTGTATGCCTGTGAGTAATGTTAGTGCTACACCCACAATCTCCTCATAGTCACCATCACATCCTTTCTACCATCACAGCAGCTCTCCACTCACAATTATCATCCTGGTATAAACTGTCATCAACTCATATCTATGCTATTTCAATAGCCTTCTGCCTGATCTCCTTATCATAAGTCTTTTCTCTACTCTAAATGATGCTCTATTCAGCTGTCAAAGTGATTTTCCTACAGTGAGGTGACCATGTTATCACTCTACTCAACAAACTCCAATGATTCCCAAACACCGCTAAGTAACAGGCTTTTCAGAGCCTTCATAACATGGCTCCTTCCTACCTTTCTAGCTTTGTTGCACTTTCCTCTCCTCCATAATTCAGTGACATTGGACTTTCACACATAACACTCTATTTAGGTTGTCTTTTGTTGGCTGTTGACCATTTCTGGAATGTTCTCCCTCTTCACTTCTTTCTTACAGTTCTTAGCTTCATCATCACTGAACTGCATTAGAAAACCCTCTATGAACTACAAAAATTTTTCATCACCCTCAACATGGACCAGACAGTGAGACCAGAGACTTGGTCTTCTGAAGGGAGAAGGAAAAGTCTAGGATTTCTAGGTTTTATTCTCCACACCAAGTTTGTTTGTTTTATTTTTGGTTTTGGTTTGTTTTGCTCTCTTTTGTTATGTTTTTTCTTTTTCGCTTAGTATGGTGGACTGTCCAGTTAAAGAATTAACTTGGTTTTTCCAAAGAGGAGGGTAAAGGCCTAGGATTTCAGAGTTTTGTTCTCCAGGTTTTTGTTTTGTTTATTTTTGCTTGTTTTCCCCTTTCCCAATTTCTCCCATAATGTTGCCAATATCTGGAGAACTGCCAATATAATAAAAGACCCATATACATTTAAATGGTGAAAGATCCTCTAGAAGGCATTTGAGACCTTGCCACCAAGAAGTAGAACGTGATAGAACTAGTGTTTCCCTAATGAAGCTTCCATCCACAATATGGGGAGGTTTTATCTCAAAGACAAAGTCACCTCTTGGCCCCAACTTCCCTGATGCTACTTCCGGGTGATATAAGGGCATAAAATAGCCAGTCATGTGGCATCTTGGTCTCTTGGACTTGGCGAGTGCTTTAAGACCACATGAGTTGCCATTTCATGATGACCTAGTTGACTACAATGCATTTGCATATGGAGACAAGGAGAGTTACAGCCAGAAAAGCTAAGTGATACTGGACCCTTGTTTCTTATCCTTGCAGTATTAGGACAAAGTAACTCCATTTGTTAAATGTTCAATTTCTTGAAAGTACCTCATTTTCTCCCGAAATTGGAGGTGGTTAGAATTAGAACTGCATCTCCCTTTCCTTCCAAGCCCAGTTCAGAAAAGGGCATTTGATGTCTTAGCAGAAATAGAAAAAGGAAAGAGAAGTTCACTATCCCTTATCTTCATCCCAAATAGATTAGAGGTTTCATCATAGACACGACTCATGAGTACTTCATCTATACTACATTTACATTAAAAATCATAAATCTAGGCTTTAGAATTATTGTCATCTGATTCTCATAGTGACCCTAGGAGGTAGGTGCTATTGTTACAGATGAGGAAACTGAGGCAAACAGAGGTTAAATGACTTACCCAGGGTTACACAAATCATAAATGTCTGAGACTAGATTTGCACTCAAGACTTCCTGACTCCAGGCCTGATACTCTATACACTGTGTTACCTAGCTACCACATTAGGAGTGACCTCTGATGATGACTTGTTCAATTAGCATGGTGATAGCTCTTTATTGCTTTTCTTCTTCCTCTCAAAGGTCCATAAAGGGATTGAACTTGGAAGACAAGGTCATACCACTCTGCCAGGGCCTTCTTCTCTCTTAAATAATGTTTCCTCACACATGTCTAGAGTTTTATTACATCTGGATGTTATATTCCCTATGAAAGGGG
Organism: Pseudocheirus occidentalis; assembly: GCA_028646575.1. NCBI lineage: Eukaryota > Metazoa > Chordata > Mammalia > Diprotodontia > Pseudocheiridae > Pseudocheirus > Pseudocheirus occidentalis. Next base: position 325,681,211 of record CM053593.1, on the reverse strand, counting down.
ATAGCAAACTATGGCCTGAGGGCCAAATACACCCATTGACCCATATTTTTAAATAAAAAAACCTCTTTTTTGTTATCCTTCTTAGTTCCAGAGATATACAAAAACAGGCAACTGGTAGGATCTGGCCTTTGGTCTATACTTTGCCAACATTGGTCCTAGGGAAATATAAGCTCCTCGAAGGCAAGGATTTACACACACACACACACACACACACACACACACACACACACACACACACACACACATTCAGCCTCAGAACATAGCCCAATACATTGAACATAGCAGATGTTGAAAAAATGTTTGCTGATCTGAATTTAAATAAGGGTATATATTTGTAGTGACATATAGTTTGCATTTGTGCTAAATATATATCTTCACTTAAATTGGAAGAAGAGCATTTCTTCTGTCTTCTGGCTTTGAGAGAGGACACGCACAGTTCCAGGCTTTCTCCACTGGAGAGTCCTGAAGGGAAAAAGACTTTAGAAAGAAGCCAGCCGGTGGAAAACCCAGAGCATGTCCTTATTTCCAGATTGGTATGCTAGAGACTTTGAGAAATTTTCCCCTTGGGTGATATTAAAAACTCTTTCTCTCTGGTTGAGCTGAGATATCTCATACCCAATGGGAGAGATCATTCACTCAGTATAGTGCCCTAAATATTCTAATCTGTGTAATTTTCTGATTTCTGTTTGCTATTGGTTTGGATAAATGAGTTTATTAACATTCAATATGGTCTTTGTGTATTTATCATTCAATGAGCAGGGGATCAAGCCTTTGGATACTCCTTAATCACTAAGGGATGAAGTCCAGGAAAAGTAGCTTGAACCTAAATGATTATTTCCCTTATGTGTGTGTGTGTATGTATATATATATATATATAGTTATAGTTATAGTTATCTATAATAATATAGGCAGATGAATAAAATTCTAATCTGGTGGCCTTCTCTGAAGAAAGCAGTGTAGATCCTTTTGTGTCTCCAATTTCCCAATCCTTCCTAGGCAGGAATCCTTTGGAAAGGGGCAGAGATTTCAGAGATATCTATCCATACTTCCTGTAAACTGAATTTAGATAAATTCATATGGATTCATATAGCCTATATGAGCAACACACACATACTCTATACAAGTAATTATATATGTCATCATAATCTCTACCATAAACATATAGCACAGTGTTTATTACTTCGTATTTCTGAATAAGAGATGATAAAGGAGAAATATTGCTTTACAGTTTGGCATCCCAGTAAACCTCTCTACCTTATTATTAACATTCACCAGTTTTAAAATGAAAAACTGATTCTATGAAGATAAAGTTGGTGTTTCATTGACTTAAGGTTAATGAATAATGAGAAATTGGGCTTTTGGAAACAACTGCAGTTTGCTAATTAGACATTTTGGAAGCTGCTAATATCTAATGTGCTAAATCTGAGTGGTCTAGAATTTGATAGTAAATTGATAAAAGACAAAGACTTCTTAGCAAAAAGGCAGCTTGAAAATCCAATAGACTCTGGAGCTAGAGAATCTGAGTTCATATATTGACTCCTCTACTTAATACCTTTTGTGACATTGGGCAAATCACTTAACGTCTCTGGGCATCCTCTCTTCAGAAACCTCAGGTTCGTCATCTCCAAAAACACAAAGTTTGATTAGTTCAGTTTTGAGGTTCCTCTCCACTGAGACTGATAGTCTTCTGTGTCTTGAAGGCAATGAAGAGGGCAGCCTTTCTTATACAATTAGACTATAATTAGACTTTTATATTAATTGGAGAGGAAGTTCACAAGTTCAAAGTAGATAATTATTGGATAATAGACAGAGAAGCAAAGAAAAAATATTCAATGTGTCTCTACCTGACAGAATATATTAAATCCACTCAGAGCTTGAATTTGAGTTGTTCCAACTTTTTGCAGGTAACTATAAAATCTAAGGCAGCTAGGTGACTCAGAAGATAGAATGCTGGGCTTGGAGTCAAAAAGACCTCAATTCAAATCTGGCCTCTGACACTTACCTACTGTGTGACCCTGGGCAAGTCACTTAACCTCTGTTTGTTTTAATCAACTGGGTTAAGTTATCCAGTGGATTTAAATTTAATTAATTTAATCCACTGGAGAAGGAAATGGCAAATGACTCTAGCAGCAGCAGCAATAGCACCAGGAAAATCCTATGGACAATAATGGCAAAATATGGACCACAGGGTCACAAAAAATTGGAAGTGATTGAATTACTGAACGACAATAAAATCTAAAAGTAGTTGTTGAGTAACCTGTTGGTTATTTGAGTCTAATCCCTTCACCCCTCAGTTCATTCCCGTATCCTGCACTGGGATCTTCTACCTTCTGTATCTCTATGTTAGTAAACAAATGCAATACTATCCTGTCCACTACTCTTGATTCCTTTGCCCCATTGTCCTACCTCGGATCATACATTATTAAACTTCAACTCTGGGTTAATTTCACCATTTACCTCCTCATGTTGCAATTGGACAGAGCTGAAGGACATTAGGAAGCCAAGCAATCTGGGCCCACTGCAAGCAAAGTTATACAGTCTCAACTGGTTCCTCTCTGAAAGACCATCTTTCTGTTCCTTCCTAATCAAATTATAATCCTACTCACCACAGCAACTTTTCCAAACCTTTTCATCCCTCCTCAAATTTCTCTCAGAACCACCTCTCCTTTCCATCTTGTCAAAGAACTTTATACTTCACCAAAAATATTAAGGGAAATCATTGAGAACTCCCTCTTCTTCCATCCTCCTCGTCTGACATCACATAAACCTCTCCCTCCACTATCTCCTTCACTCCAGTCTCTTCTCCTTTCCAAGGCAAACCCCTCTACATGAGAGGTTGAGTCCATGATTTAGCAGCAAATTGCCTTCAATATCACCCCCTCTTTCCTAATTTTCAATCTCTCCCAATCTATTTTGATGCTTACAAATGTACCCAGATTTTCCCTGTCCTTAAAAACCCTGACTTAACTCTACCATTCCTGCTATCATCTTTAATTTTTCCTTTCCTCTGAGGTTAGACACCTTACAAAATATCCACAGTTGATGCCCCTACTTCCTTTTTTCCCATTCTAATATTATTTCTTTGCATTCTGGCTTCTGATCTCAGCATTCAACCAAAACTGTCCTGTCTAAAGTTACTAATGCTCTCTTAATTGCCAAATCTTATGACCTTTTCTAAATACTGATATTCCTTGACCTCTCCTCATTCTCATTTTCTGATTCTTCATCCATGTTATGCCTACTAAATATGAGTGCCCCCCCAAGGCTATGTCCTGTATCCCCTTCTCTTTGCTCTTTACCAGCAGTTCTCAACCTGTTTGTCGCAACCCCTTTGGGAGTTGAACGGGGTCACCCAAGACCATAAGAAAACACATATTTCTGATGGTCTTAGGAACCAAGACACTGCTCCTCTATCCATCTCCAGGTGGGTCTGCCCACATGCAGATACACCCACATACGAGTATTAAAGGGTCACAGCATTACCACTGCTCTATACTATCTCATTTGGTGATCTCATTAATTCCCATGGGCTCAATTGTCATTATGAAAATTATTTCCGAGATCAATATAGCCACTTTTTTCCCTCTCTGCTGAGCTAGAGTCATGTATTGCCAATTCCCTTTTGAGCATCTCAAACTCAACATATCCAAAATATAACTCATCCTCTTTTATGCCTAAATTATCCCCTCTTCTCATTCTATCTATTAATATGGAGGGCACTACCATCCTCCCACTTATTCAGGCTCACAATTTTGTTGTCACTCTTGCCCCTTCAGGCTCATTCATCTCTCATAGCCAATCCACTGTCAAATCTTATTATTTTTACCTTTGTAGCATCTCTTGTATAATACCCCTTCTCACATAAGTCCATTCATAGAGGTATAATGTGGACCTAGTTTGGGCCTTTATCACTTCTTGCTTAGAATTCTGTAAGAGTTTTCTACTAGGTGTCCATGCCTCATCTCTCCCCACTTGAATCTATCTTCCATTCTGCTGTCAAGCTCACCTTTCTCAAGTGTAGATATGACCATATCATCCTCCTGTTTAATGAACTCTGGTGGTTCCTTATTACTTCCAGGATCAAATATAAAATCATCTTTTTCTGGCATTTAAAGCTCTTAAAAACCTGGCCCTTGGCTATCTTTCTAGTACTTTTATATTATACCTTTTTCCTCCTCTGCATGTCAATAATCAAGCTATACTGACTTCCATGAAGCTCCTCAAATATAACACCTCGCCTCTGCCTCCATTCCTATTTATCTGTCCCCATGCCTGGAATGCTTTGCCCTCTCACCTCCACCTCTGATTTTCTGTGGCTTCCTTCACCTCAAATACCACCTTTCAGAGGAGGCTTCTGCTTGTCTTCGCAGTTGTTAATGCCTTTCCCTTTCAATTAATTTCATCTATTCTGTACTTATTTTTTATTACTTAGTTATCAATGTGTTGTCTCTCTCCATTAGAATGCAAAGCTCCTTGAGGATCTTATAAAATGTTCTTGATTATTGCACAATGCTATATATAAATTAATAATACTTATTTGGTGAAGAGAAATGGAAACAATATGACCCTGGATGATTCACTTCAACTCTTCCAAATCTGATGTAAAATTAGGAGGTTATACTGGAAGATGATTTAAGGTCCCTTCCATTGCTAAATCCAATGATCCTCTAAATGTTTTATTTTTCTGAGAGCAGGGTAGGCCAAATGATGTCCTGTGGTCTCTTCCAGCTTTCCAATCTATGATTCTATGACTAACAGCAGACAGTGCCAAGAAAGGCAATGACCATGACCAGGATGTGAAGGTCTAGATTTCATGCAGAACAAAGAAACTCTAACCATCTCTGGCTAATAAAACAATGTTTGATTCCTCTGGCTTGTTAGCTTCCTTTTAATAGGGAAAAAGAGGGTATATGAGCTCTGTGATTCTGTGGTGCCTTTATCCAAATGAGTTTAAAGTATGTCACATAATCTCACATATCTATATGAGAGTAACTTATGTACTTAAAGAAGAAAGGGATTAGAAGAGGTTATTGCTAAAACTCTCCATTCAGCTCCAGGATTGTTTCTTATAATGAGAGGATGAACAGCAGCATGTTCCCCAATAGGCCCAAAAGAGTAAATATCAGAAAATGAGTGGCTTGTTGGAAGGAGAACATAAGTTGTGTTTGGTGTTATGGAGTGTAGTTGGAATAATATTCTAACTCCCACTTCCCTCTTCCTTCTATGAAAATATTAAATTTTTTCCCTTAAAATATATTGATGCAAGGACCAAGACTTGGCCATTGCACACTTCCTGTTCATCTGTATCAAAAACCCAAAAGAGCTTTAGTCCCTCGGATTGATGTTCATCTGATAGACCACCACAGGAAACTAATATGCCAGGAACTCACTCAACTTAATCAGCTCTCAGCGTCCTCAAGCCATAACCTTCTCTTGTTATAGCTAAGCAAATCTCCTCTTTTAAAAATGTTGCATGACCTTAGAATATCTCATTTCATTCCCATATAACACCTAAACTATCAGGGTGTTAGCCTGATTCACCCATCAGGATAGTAAGGAAAGGGAAAGAGATGACCTTAATGTCATTTATCCATAGGGACAGAACAAACAATGCTTCACTTTGGTGAAAAGTAAGTAAGCAATTCTCATCTGTATTCCTGATGATCTTAGCTCAAGATATAATTAAATATATTGGTTCAGAATTCCATTATGCATTCTCTGTGCAAGTTTGTTCTTGATGTCCTACATTTTGAAAACAGCATCAGATTTTATTCATTTATTTTAAATATTCTAAGCTAGAAGTGCATGAATTCAATAGCTGTATATGAGCAAAATAAGATGAAAATTGGAGTCTTCAACCCACAGTATCTGGTGCTTTGGAAAAAAAGGTTGAACCACTGGGAGCTGGGGACAAAGAAAAGGGTGGGAGTATATGGGTGAGGTAAAGGGAGGTTATTTAGTACTCCTGACATTTATTTATCCAAAACATTGCTACATGATAGACACTGACAGAATATTTGTTGCCTAGGGTAATCTGCCAACAGTGAGTGGTGTCATGGTGACTGGGGAACTCATGCTCACCCTCCTCATAAATGAGTCATGTTATTAACATCTTCAATAATAGAAGTATCAGCCAGGGCTGACTCCAGGGAGGGGAAGAATAATGGGCAGAGCTATTGAAGCAGCTGATTATGGTTACTAGAACAATTGCATACACTCTGGTTTTTTTTTAAGAGTTGATGGTTTTCATCTGATATAGGAGAAACTATGGTTGCTCTTCCTTAATATTCCATTTGGTGTTGGATATATAAAAATTCCTTAAATTTGTTCTTTTGTCAAACTAATCATTGATTCACAGTCTTCATCATTTGGGATGATTTGGCCATAATTTTACCATCCTATTGAGGTGTTTTATTGAATGATAATTTCAAGAAATGATATTTGTTGTATTTAATAATAAAAGAACTTGAAGAAGTAGCTAGATGTAAGAATGTAATTTTTACAGCAAGAATATTTTGAGTAGGATGCTTTATTCCATAAATTAAAAAGAAAAACATTTTAAAAGAATATAAAGGCCTTGAAGGGCAAGAATCAAGAAAATAGCACTTTAGTTCATTCATTTAATGGAACTTCTTTAAGTGCAATGCACTGGGATGTGTCAGTCTAGGACTAGGAAATGGAGTTGGGAAGTACTAGGGAGAAGATAAATGAGTGATATAAAAAAGAGAACAGAAGTTGGTGTCAAGATTTAAAGCTTTTTTAGGTCCTTTGAATCTTTCCCAGATGGTAGTTAACTGTACATAGTGGGCATTTAATAAAGTTATCTTGAATGAATAAAGATCAATGAAAATAAGAAAGAAAAAAGAAACTTGTAAAGCAAGAAGTTTCCCCTTAGAAGATAAATTAAATTTTGTCTTCAAGAGAATAACTCAAGCTGTAGGACTTTCTACCTGTACTTTAAGCAATTTGAATACTTGGGAGTAGCTGGATTCCCACACAGGGCTTTGAGTCAACTCAGAACCCTTCCTCATCGGAAACCAAGGACAGAGATTCACACCATGAAGTAGTCCCTGGAGTTTCTGGTGCTGAAATTTTTCTTGACAGTTTTTCCTGAGGAGATGCACATCTGTGTGAATGAACTATAAGGAGCTGTTAACAGTGCTAGAAGATTTGCCAAAAAGTGATAATAAAATAATAAAAAAGAAAAACAAAAGATGTCTCGATTTATTTCAGGAAGTGGGCCTAGGGATAAGAAGAAAAGGTATATTTTAGTGAAGGGCAGGTTATGGATGGACAATGAACTATAAAATGATAAAAATGGAGGATTTGCTCTGAATTTAAATGGTTCTGAAAAATACTACTAGTCTCTAGAGACAATATGGTACAGAAGAAAAGGTACTGGCCTTGGAATCTGAAGACCTAAGTTTGATCCCATCTCTGACTCTTGTTGTCTATGGGATCATAGCTAACCCATTTCATCTCTCTGAGACTCAGTTTCCTCATCTATAAAACAAGTATAATACTTGTACTACCAACCCAGCAGGTGTGTCTTTTTAATAAAGTGCTTTTTAAAATAAAAAATGCCTTATAAATGTGAACTAATATGACTAATGTGAAAATATGTTTAATAGGAGTGTATGTGTAGAGCCCATATCAGATTGCAAGCTGTCTCGGAAAGAAGGGAGGGAGGGGGAGAAAATTTTAAACTTATGGAAGTGATTGGTGAAAACTAAAAATAAATCATTTAATTAAAAAAAATAAATGTGAACTATTATGTGCTCAGTCTCCAGATGTCTGCTGCTAGGTTGGGTCTAGGTTTCAGACATGTGGAAAAGAGATGTCTTTCACTTTCACCTTGAAGTTATTTAATATCTGAGGGCTAGGGGACTGGGGAGGGCTCATTTATTCATCTGTAATACTATAAAACTGATAAGATCTCAACACTTTGAATATCTAGAAGAGAGAGATTTCGGAACAAGAGAGTCTCTCAATTATTATAATAATAAGGAAATCATAGTATTTAAAGTTGGAAGGAACTCTTTCCATTGAACCATGGTCCCTCTACTATGTTCAAATTTGGAAGAATAATGAAGCATTCAGGAGAGGTCCATGGAGAATTGTTGAGATCCAGAAGCTTATCAACTTAAAGCTAGAAAAAGAACAAGACTTGGGAACTGTCTACAAAGAATTCTTAGCCAATGACAGAAGCTCAGATACCAGAGGAAGTGTGTCCAGCAAGAGTGATTATCAATGAGGTGCGTCTCAATATCTAAGATAGCAAAAGGTCCTCTCAGGAGTAGGACTGCTATATGTGAAAGTCAAGTACATAGCCATCTTCATGGTGTATCTTCAGGAGTTCTAGACAAAGCATCCAATGCTGGCCTGATACCTGACATTCTATGATTAGAAATTCATTTCTTTGGGTTAAGACAAAGAATCTTCCATCAAAGAGAGATGTCTCTGGAAAAATAACAAGACACTTAAATAGGGCTTTATAGTTTGTATTGCAGATATTATTCACATTTTACAGATGATGAAATTAAGCCTCAGAGAGTTTAAGTAATTTGCCTATGGAACATATAGCTAGTATGTATAAGAGACAAGATTTAAACACAGGGTCTTCTTGACCTTACTAGGATCAGCTATCCACCCACTATACCAAGTTATTTTCCTGCTGGAAGGAATATGTTAAGCCATTAGTAATTCTTAACATCTTAGTATTCAATTATCATTTCTACACTGATGAATCAGAGAACTATAGGTATCACAAACTCAAAATATACAAAATAAAATTCATTATTTTTTCCCCAAAACTCATACCTCTTCCAAATTTCACTATTTCTGTCAAGGGAAACACTAACCTTCCACTCAACACAACCTCATTGTCGTTCTAGTGTACCCCTAGAGATCACTAGATTTAGTTTGTAGTCTGATTAACAGGTCCAAGTATAGTTCTGGGTAATGGGGAAAACTCACCAATGAGCTGAGTCCTAATAAGCACGCCTAATGTACTCTATGATGTATCCCATATGTGTACTTGAGCACAAGAAGGTATTTTTTCCAGTCTTCTAACTACATAGTAAAGAGAGGTCTTTCTGAGAGTCTTTGGTACTAGAATATGGGTGCATTCAAAAGACACTAGACAGTAAGTTGGCCAGCAAGAGTCTCTTGACTTTGGCTCTTTTGGGCTTGGCTAGTTGGAGTATGAGGATAACTTGTCATGATCTTGTGAGTAGAGGGGAAACCTCAGGTCCTTTCCTACCCCAAGCTAGCATGTAGCATAAGGCACTGCAGTTGCTTCTATATCTTTTTATGTACACTTTCCTAGCTGTAGGACGACTTTGTGAGCACTGAAAGATCAAGAGATCAAGGCACCAGAAACTGGGAAATGAAGTACCTCCTAGAATCTGTCAGAATCCATACAGTGAAGAGCGAAACTACAAGCAACTCACTCGATCTAGCCCAACAGTAGCAGAGATGCAGATTCATCTATATATCAAGCATGATTTAGAGGTGAATATGATGAGGCAAATGTTATATAGAAACTGTGTTAAGTTTGAGCCCACTCTTCCCAGAGACTGAGGGGATTTGGTATGGGAAGAAACGCTTTGTAACATCTTTTCTTGCTATGTCTTCTCAGTAAATATCCCTTTGTAAGAATCAACTGGTATTAGTTGGTTAAATAGAATAGAGGTAATAATCACTGAGGGTTACTAGAGGAAGAAGCATACCAGCGGGGGAAATAAGCCAACAGGAGTAAAGAAAGATACCTGCAACCCTGCCAGAGTAGTCTTAGAACCCTCAGAGGGAGCTATAGCCAGCCTCACTCTGGAAGAGCAAGTCCAGAGTTTCACTACATATAAAATACATGAGTGCCTTGTGATTATGTTCCCAGGAAGAGAAAACTCTCTTAAAAATGGGCTGAGGTTGAATCTTAGCCCTATGCTGGGTCATTTTCTCCTGTGTGGCTCCCAGTACTGTCCTATATATTCAGGCCATGAAACAAGGGAGTGTGAGGAGGACACAAGGACATATAAAGACCAAGGTCATCAGCAGGTATTTATAAGAAGTAAGATGAAATCAATCAAATGCAGTCTTTAAGAGAATAAATGAACACTTCCAGATGTGAATGCAAGTTGTACTCTAATAACATAAGGCAGGAAGAGTAGGTAAAAATGCCAGTTCCTTCATATTATCTTCCAGCTATCTGTTTTTTCCTCAGTACTCGAGTCACCAGAGCAAGCACCTGAGATTAAAAAAAATAAACATTTTTAAAACTATCTTATTTAGTTTTTAAAAACTATTTAGTTTTAAATACTTAGTATTTAGTTTTCTTGTATTTGGTTTTTTTAAAACTAAAAACATAGTAATGGGTAAAAACTATTTAAAAATGTGTTCCTTGAACACATTGCCCACTCCAAACCCAACCTCCACCCCTGAGATCTGATTGTTAAACATCAATCAGCACATCCCTGATTTGGTCTACTTGCTGTTCCTCACACATAGTTTTCTATCTCCAGTCCCCAGACTTTGCACATGCTTCATCCCTGAAATTCTCTGTTTCCTCACCTATTGCCTTTAGAATCCTTGGCTTCCTTCAAAACAGCCCCAAAGCAGAAGACCGTCCAGTTTGCCCCCAACTTTCTAGTGCCTTCCTGTATGTTTACATTCCATCTACTCTGCCTGTACCTTGTGTGTGTAATTATTCGTATTTATTCTCCATTTGGAATATAATCTCCTTAAGGACATGACTCTCTCTTTTTTTTTTAATCCCTAGTGCTATAGCACAGGGCTTCTTGAGATGCCTTTTCAGGTTTCAGCAGCATTCCCTGGTTTTGCAAGACCTGAGGGCATATGCAGTACAAAGTGCCCATGCTTTGTATTCAGAACCAAGGCAACAGTGAAGGTGCCCGCAGTGCTAGGCACATCAAAAACACTTAATGAGCACTTGTTGATTGATCAAATTAGTTGATCACACTCTTTCTAGTCTAACAATGAAATCAGCACCAGAATCTGCTGACTGGGACTGAATAGATCCAGCCCCTTATCTTGAAACTAGTAAGATATTTGTAGAAACATGGGATTTCGAGTTGGAAGAAAGCTTAGAAATCTAGCGTAATCCTCTCATTTTAGAAAGAAATTGGGATAGAGAAAAGCAAAATGATCTGTCCAAGATGAGAAAGTCGCCATGTCACACCACCATTAAATATGTGCATATCAACTTGAGTGCCCATTTGCCCATAGTCATGGGTAATAATGAGAACATCTTACAAATAATAAGAAGAAAATGACTTAGCTAAATGAATCAGGCATACTATCATGAGTAAACTTTTCTAGGGAGAAAATTGGAGGGAAGGATATGAATCCTGAGCTAGGGACAGCTTACCTGGATAGGGTACTACAATGAAGGTACAATGAAGAATCCTTGATTGTGGAGTGGTAAAAAGAGAGAGAGATGGGACATGAGAGTGGAAGGACACACTGGTATTACATACTTTGTAGCAGGGGAGAGACAGCAATGGGAAAATGCTGAAAAGAAGGTTATAAGGCACCTAATATAAAATGCATAGTTCTCTATTTTGCATATGGTTCTTTCTTTAGGACAGAAGTCAATTACTAGTCCCTGCCCCATGAAATATATCTAGGTTTATCTTAACCCTAACAACAAACAAGTAAATGTAGTCACCTCTGTAGCTAGGATTATAAACCATTTTACCAAGAAACAAGATGGCCACCCATATCTCCTGGCAAATATATGCTTGGCTACTGCCAACTGGTTCTGAAGGGTCTATAAATGAAAAAGTCAACAGTGCCCTTCCTGTGTAGTCCACGACAAATCCACACAGCTGCTTCAAAGAAAGCATTCAGTTTGCAGTTGATTTCACAAGCAGCAAGTAAGAGAGGAGGGGGAATAAAGTACTCTAATGTGCACACAGGGAAAAAAAGAGGGTGAATATGAGTTCATAGGCACTATTTCTATTAAAATGATTAATAATGACTGTATATTCTGTATTATTTCATGTTGATTTTTATCCTTGAAGGTTTTACGGCAAATTGAAAGACATAAAGCACTAAAATGTGGACACACTGTTTATTAACTATTGCTTTTTTTCCCCTAGAACTTTGGATCATTTAAAATTTGATCATGAAATGGACAGCAAGGATCTCCCACCTCCAGTTGTCATTGACTTTTCTAGTCTACATGCGATGGACCATGAGTCCAATTTGGTAAAGTTATTTCTAGTCAGCCATTGATATTTAGTCTTTCATTGTCTAGGCACCTAACGCTCTAAGAAAAACGAGCATTTAGAGGAACAGTTCCTTACATGTTGTTTGTCTTTTGGTGCTTTGTACTTGGTGGTGCAGTGGGTAGAGCACTGGGCCCAGAATCACAAATACTCATCTCCATGAGCTCAAATCTGGCTTCAGACACTTTCTAGCTGTGCGACCCTAAGCAGTCACTTAACCCTGTCTGCCTCTGTTTCCTCTTCTATAAAATGAGCTGCAAAAGGAAATGGCAAACCACTCAGGTATCTTTGCCAAGAAAACCCCAAATGGGATCACAAAGAGTCAGACACGACTGAATAACAATAAAGAAACAAGTCAGGAGCAAGGCAGAGATAGGAATTGGGAGGAAAGGGTGCTGAAAAGAAGGCTACAAGGCATCTAATAGAAAGTTCACATTTCTCTATTTTTTGCATATGGTTCCTTTCTTTAGGATGGAAGTCAATCACTAGTACCTGTACCATGAAATAAATTTGGGTTCATTTTAACCCTAACAAAAGTCAAGTAAATGCAGGCAGGGGATTGCACTACAGCAGTTCTCAACCTGTGGGTCCCAACTCTCTTGGAGATTGAACGACCCTTTCACAGGGGTCACACATATTTCTGATGGTCTTAGGAACTGAGACACCACTAGCCATCTCCAAGCGGGTCTGCCCACATGAAGATACACCCACATACGAATATTAAAGAGTCATGGCATTAGGAAGTTTGAGAACCACTGCACTAGAAGATCTCCAAAGCATCAACAACAGCATCAGCCCATCATACGTAATCATTTTTGCAAGTCTTTCCTGCCCCTCCCAATGACACATGGAATGGAATAAAATAAGCATTTATATAATGCCTATTATGTGCTAGGCACTGGGCTGAGAATTGTTTACAAACATTATCTCATTTGATCCGCAGAACAACACTGGGAGGTAGGTGCCGTTATTACCCTCATTTCACAGATGAGGAAACAGGCAAATAGAGGTTAAGTGATTTGCCCAGGTTCATATAGCTAATAAGTGTCTCAAGTCGGATTGGAACTCGGGTCTTCCTGTCTCCAGGACTGGTGCTCAATCCATTGTGCCACCTACCTGCTCAAAGGAGGGATATGAGGTTTAAGTGATTTTACCCATGGTTCTACAGCTGGAAAGTTTCTAAGGTGGGGCTGAGGGTTTTGTCCGCTATAGCACACTATTTACCATTGGTGGCTTTGTCCCTTTTGAAATTACCTCATACATGCTTTGGGTTTACTCATACTGTACCTACTTGGGAGACACTGGCATAGGACCTCCCAGCATGGCATGCCAGCATCAAAAAAGGCACTGTGCTCTATGAGCAAAGAAGAATTGCAGTAGCTTGAAAGAAAAAGGAGATGCCCAAATTTAGAAGCATAACCTCTCCAAATCTTCATACAGATTATTCATAGCCAAACTGGTGGTAAAGCCTTCCTGTCACATGTTGGTCTAATCCGTCATAGTGGGACTCACATACCTTGACCATAGTGATATCGCTTTGGCCCTCTTTGAGCATGAAGAACAACCTCCAGATCTACCCACAATAATACACTCTTTTTGAGGATAGGAACTATTTTGTTTTTCTCTTCATCCCTTTAACATCTAGTATAGGGCCTTGCATTCACTCACTCAATAAGCATTTAGTAAGTACCTATCTATTATGTTCCAAACACTATGCAAAGTACTGAAAATACAAAAACAACCAGTTTCTGTCCTTGGGGAATTTACATGAACACAGAAAAGCATTATGAAATAAATACAAAGTAAATATAACATAATTTCAGGATATACTTACTCTCTCAACTGACATGGGATTGGTTAGGTTCCCAGAAAGTGGCTGACCACTCTCCCTTCAGGGTTCTTATGTATATGTGTGGGGGTGACCCTGAAAGCAATTTTTAACACCTTAACTCATGAGTTCTGATCTGGTATACTCCTCAAAATCAACCAACTGACATAAATTAGCTTTTATAAGAGATTATTTCCTGAGAAGGCATAGCAAGAAACCAATCCCTCCCTACCCCCAAAAAGGGGAGGGGGCAACTCTCCTCTTGCATACACACAAGTTCCCTGAGGAAAGTAGTCTCAATCTTTAAGCACCAAAGGGCAGGTGGGACTGAGGAATATCTGGCGCTCCTGGCCCTGGGAATCCTTCTCCTTCTGGCTAAGTTTACTTCAGAGCAATGTGTTAATGATGGGGGAGTTTCAAGAAACACAACAGGAACAGAGGGGTCCTTCATTTACAGACACATGGCAACTGAGTAGTAAAGTATAGCTTTCTGGCTGCTGTCCCTCCGTTACTGGTAACTCACAACAGTCTCCTCAACAGATAACCTCCAGAAAGAGATTGAGAGATCATCCATTCATTTTTTTTTGTATGCACAGTAGCTTCTACCTTAATCCCTCCTGTATCATCAGTCCTTTGTGCTCCTTAGCCAACCAGAAGACTCTTTATCATTCTTTTAATCATTCATGGCTATAGGAAGGTTCACCAAGCCTTCGCAGGTTGGATTCAAGACAGAGAGGGAATATTGTGCATAGCCAGTTTGAAGGGCCTCTCCATCACATGTACCCAGAAATAAGACCACTCTAAGATTCTATGTCTTTGCCTGTAATGCCAGCTGAGCATGCCCCAAAGTAGCAGGGGTGAGAGGAGGGAGAGGGAAGCAAGGTGGTACTGTATAAAGAAGGCACCAACCTGCAGTGGTAGGGGTAGGTTCCTTATCTGTGATTTCCTTATGTCAATTAAATTTCAGGTCCAGTGATCCCTCATATTTTCACCAAGGAAAAAAATACCTGGAAAAGGGGAAGGGTTGGGCATGGGGCATGAGAAGAGTGATGATTGAATAGCTGCAGTTCTGCACTAGTGCTTTCAAAATATAAAAAGACCTAGTGGAAGAGAAGTGTTCTCATATGATGTTGGGTCACTCTTCTGTGGAGGGTCTATGAATTAACACGATCAAGAAACATACAGAATATGAGTGGATTGATGCTTGCAACAAAGCTGAGACCAAAAAATACATGTCTAGCATTCAGGAACTGGTGCTATGAATATGGGAGCACTTATCCTGAGTCAAGTGATCCATTCCTAAAGGAGGTTGACCCCTAATTAAGGGAATTAGGTTCCCTTTTTGGTGCTAAGTCAAAGGCCTCCCCTCGAAAAAGAGGAGTAGGAAAAGAGATAGTAAAATGTGAATATAAGAAAGATTCTTTACTCCAACACAGAAAACACTAATAAAGCAGTGATCAATGTGGAAAAAGCAAGAAGTAGGTACACTCTAATCCTCCACTTGATCACCAAGAATGGCAACTGAACATGTCCCAAGTGGGTATATGGGAAAGTGAACTTGGTACAAATAAATAATAATTCTGCCTGCATGAAGTATAAAATAGAATGACTATGAGCAAAAAAGATCAATTTGCTTTAATTGTTGCTGCTTAGTAGCATCTGACTCTTTGTGACTCCATTTGGGGTTTTCTTAGAAAAGATACTGAAGTAATTTGCCATTTCCTTCTCTAGCTCATTTTACAGATGAGTAAACTGAGACAAACAGGGCTAAATAACTTGTCCAGGGTCTTAACAGCTAGTAGGTGTCTGAGGCCAGATTTCAGCTCATGAAGAGTTTTCTTGTCTGGGGGCCTGGTCCTCGATCCACTGTGTCATCTCATTGCCCAATTTGCTTTAATAAAATTTGCCAAATTTATAGGGAAATTTGTGAACTCTGATCTCAAAATGTCCCCTTATGAGTTTAAGAAAATTAATAAATTTAGGTTAATTATGGAGTTATAATTATGTGCAAAATTAAAAATAATCATTAGATTCTTTAATTCAGAATTAGAAGGAATCTTCAAAGTCATCCATTGCTCATCATAAAGCCCTCATTAAATCTTTCCTTTGCCCCCATTTGCCTTCATGTTTTTGTGCCTTCTTCTACTGATATACTTGAAAGGGCCTTGCTACTCATGTCTGGGCCAGTGCTAGGCCGAATAACATCTGTGAATATAGTACTTAATG
Organism: Pseudocheirus occidentalis; assembly: GCA_028646575.1. Lineage (NCBI taxonomy): Eukaryota > Metazoa > Chordata > Mammalia > Diprotodontia > Pseudocheiridae > Pseudocheirus > Pseudocheirus occidentalis. The sequence goes on along the minus strand of CM053593.1, from coordinate 325,664,909 downwards.
AGGGAAATTGCGATTAAGCCTGAAGTTTCAGGCTTCAAGCAGCTTTGTCAACATGGACAAAGCATAGTCAACGAATTCATGGCCATTCCATCAGTCTGAATACTGTCCAAGCCCAGGAATGGACGTGTATTCACCATGACAATTCTGTTCTTCCTACCCCAAATTTGTTAGAAGTGAAAACTAAGGCCATCTGTCATAACATACTTCGTCTTTTGCTTTGGCTTCAAATCTCCCCATAGGCTTGATGTCTGTATGCTAACAAGGTGATTTATGCCATCATGTCCTGCTCTGAAAATCACTCAGTGATAGGTTTGGGGGGAATATCAGTCCACTGGGTAAAAGTCAAGGCATCCAGCAACACCACTATCAGAACTCAAGAGATCAAATGCTCTAAGCACCCATGAGTGAGTGAGCAAAAAACAATTTATTAAATGCTTACTATGGGCCAGACTGTACTAACAATTGATTGTTGTTAGTACAAAGAAAAGCAAGCCAGGTAGTCGGGGTTGTATTTTTAAATTCCTCTATGGAATCTCAATTCGCCTTATCTACAAAATAATAATGATTACGATAGTATTTTACATTTATATGACACCTTAAGACTTGCAGAGCATCTTACATATGTTATCTCACTAGACCTTACAAAACTAAGAGAAGACTGTGCTCAATGAGGTCTAAGGACTCTTCTAACTCTGATAATCTATGTCTGCAACATATTTATTTGAAATTTTAAATCATTTCGTGAGGGTTTGACTTAAGACAAATATAATAACTGATAGTTTCTGGAGTTGGGTTTTTTGTTTTGATTTTTGTTTGGGTGCTGTGTGGAGTGGTATGATTGATGCTTTTTCCTTAATCTAGTCTTTTAAGATTGACATACCCAGGAACTGATTCAGAATGGTTTGAGGCTTAATGAGGATCTCATCAGTGAGCAATTCAGTTGTGGTTAAAATGAAGATTGGAGTCTTGGTAAGTCATTTCTTACATACTGGACATTTATAAACAGTACTTCTACCATGATTTTTCTTCAGTTCCCACAAATATGATTAATTGAGCCTTCTTGCTCACACCACCAGCAGAATCTGTAGGGACATAGTTTTAACATCAAATTAAGTTAATTTTTTTTTAAATTGTGCTTCATGTAATGCGGTCTGTGTGGCCACCAATTATGATAAGCCTATGAAGTATGTTTGTTTGTATTTGAGAAATCAGGCTAGGACTGGTTCTTGTCATGGATCAGGACAACTGCTTAGAAAATACTCCATAACATAAATAAAGGAATTTCTCCAGTTTATATGACTACATCACCTTCTAACACTATGCTCTTATTTCTAAGGAGATTAGAAAAATTATAAAACCTTATAACTTTAGTGCAATCAACAGGACACATACTTTGTATTATATATTTATATGTACACACACACGCATGCACTAGGATTTTGCAGTGTTCCTCTTTAAAAGAGAGATTTTGCTGATGCTTTTCTTTCTCTAGAGGAAAAGTCCTATGGAGTACCTCATCGTGGCATAAAGATAACCCTGGGTTCTCAATGGCTTTGCCTGTAGAAAATAATTCCTAGGAGATCCTACCCACATGGAACAGTTTTGAGTTTAAGACTAGAAAAAGAATTACTTATCTTTCACCACTAGAGATTTAGTCATCAAATGATGAAACCTTTTGACCACAACGACTTATTAAATTTGCTGCTAAGGTGTGAAAGGGTTGTGTCTTCCATGAGGGGTGGGGAGAAAGGGCTAATCAAGCTGAGGAAATCTCAGATCCTTGATTTACTGAAGAAATGAAAATGGCTCATCTCTCCTGAATCAGTGGATATGAATACATTTTCAACTTCTGCCTAATCTAAGTTGAACTCATTAAAGGCTTAATGAAAGCCTGGGGAAGCTTTTACATAGACAGCATTTGCAGTTATGTGGAAATGTGGGTTCTACCTCCCACAGAGGATGTAATTGTCCTGTGCTGTAGGAAATGTAACTAACACAGCATCTCACCGTGTTCCAGCATCTTACTGAATTTATCCTGAAGTCCATTAACTTGCAGTGTTGGCTCTCATGGAGGTTTCAAATAAAGATTTATTCTAAAGCTGTACTGTGTATCTATGACAAAAACAATGACTAAAACACCAACAGCAAAGACAACAATAATGATGATGGTGATGATGGCTAGTGTTTATATAATGCCTTAAGGTGAGCAAAGGACTTTACAAACATTTCATTTAATCCTCACAACAAACCCAGGAAGTAGGTGGTATTATTATCTAAATTTGAGGAAAGTAAAGTACTCAGAAGTAAAGGGACTTAGGTCTTCCTGACTCCAGTTTCAGCCATCTCCTCACTGTGCTTTGAGTTAACAGGGTTACTTCAAATGACTTAGAGTAGAAGCCTATAGTAGAGTAGGGTCATTGGATCACTGAGTCAGAACTGGAAAGAATCTTAGAGCTCATCTATTATCACCCTATCATTTAGAGCTGAAAAGATCAGAGCTGAATGAAGCTATGGAAAAGGATGAAACTGTGCTGACTGGGTTAACTCTAAATTTATTTTATTTTATTTTATTTTATTTTGTATTGTTTACATCATCCATTTCCATGAGATTTTTAGTTAGAAATTTTCTCCCCATCTTTTCCCCACCCAACACCCCAAAACAGGCATCCTACTGTATAATCCCTCCCCCAACCTGCTCTCTCCTCTGTCCTCCCCCATCAGCCCTCTGAGTTTCCAGTAGGGCAAAATGGATCTCCCTACCCCAGTACCTGTATATCTTAATTCCCAGTTGCATGTAGTTAATAGTAATAATAATAATATACATACTTTTTAAACATTTGGTTATAGAACTTTAAATTCTAGATTCTTTCCCTTCTACCCTCATCACCCACCCCTATTGGAAAGACAAACAATTCAATACAGGCTGTACATCTGTAGTTACGCAGAACATCTCCACAATGAACATATTGTAAGAGACTGATTATATGTCCCTCCTTCCTATCCCACCCTCCCCTTTTACTATTTTCTACCCTGTCCCTATCCCTTTACAGAAGTGTGTACTTCCAGCAAACCTTCCCTCCCGGCACTCCCCCCCATCATCCCACCTCTCATCCCCGTCCCCCCTACTCTCCTGTGTGGCAAGAGACCCACTGTAGAGATTATGTCATTCCTTCCCTAAGCCAAATTCAATGAGAGTAAGGCTGATCCTTTCCTTTGCCTTCCTCTTCTTCCCCTTCACTGTAACAGTTATCCCTTGCCTCTTCTATATGAGATGATTAACCCCATTCTGTCTCTCTCTGTCTCCTCTCATTCTATTCCTCTCCCACTTCACAATTTCACCTTTTAAAGTATCATCCCTTCCTATTCAACTGATTCTGTCCCCTCTATGTACACATATATACATATACTCAGATGTATTCATATGAACATATACACCCTCCTATATAGACATAAGTGTTTGTATACACAGACACACATATATGTATGTATGTATATATGTATGTATGTATATATGCATTTTTATTCCCTTCACCTATCCTCATACCAAGAAAAGTTTCATAAGCTACAATTATTGCTTTCCCATATTGGCATATAAATAGTTCAACTTTGACAAGTTCCTTATGATTTCTTTCCCATGTTTTCCTTCTCATGCTTCTTGTACCTAAAGGTCAATTTTTCTTTTCAGTTCTGGTTTTTTCCTTCAAGAATGCTTGGAATTCCTCCACCTCATTGAATGATCATATTTCCCCCTGGAACATCATACTCAATTTTGCTGCATATGTGATTCTTGGTTTTAATCCTAGCTCCCTTGATCTCTGGAATGTCATATTCCATGCCTGTTGATCCCTTAATGCAGAAGCTGCTAGATCCTTGGTTATCCTAATTGTGTCTCCAAAGTATTCAAATTTTTTCTTCTTGGCAGCTTGTAATATTTTCTCCTTGATCTAGGGACTCAGGAACCTGGCTGTAACATTCCTAGGAGTTTTCTTTTGGGGATCTTTTTCAAGAGGTGATGAGTGAATTCTTTCAAGTTCTATTTTGCCCTCTGGTTCTAAAATATCAGGGCAATTTTCCTTGAGAATTTCTTGAAGCATGCTTTCTAAGTTCTTTTTTTGAGTGTGGCTTTCAGGTAGTCCAATAATTTTTTAATTGTCTTTCCTGGATCTATTTTTCAGGTCAGTGTTTTTTTCAGGGAGATATTTCACATCCTTCTATCTTTTCATTTGTTTGTATCTGTTTAATAGTATCTTGATTTCTCATAAAGTCATTTGCTTCCATTTGCTCCAGTCTATTTCTGAAGGAATTATTCTCTTCAGAAAGCTTTTGAGATTCTTTTTCCATCTGGAAAATTTGACTTTTTAAGGTATTCTTCTCCTCATTGGCTTTTTGGACCTCTTTTGCCATTTGAGTTAATCTGTTTTTTAAGG
>CM053593.1:325602879-325650920 GCA_028646575.1 Pseudocheirus occidentalis | reverse complement strand
TTAATTCAAGTTAATGAGGGAAGAATGAAAGAAGAAATGATGGAAGGAAATGAGAGAGGAAGGGAAGGAAAGAAAAATGGGGAAAACAATGTGCAAACAGTTATGTACAAGCAAGATATATAGAGGATAAATCAGAGATAATCAAAGGAAGGAAGGTACTAGCAGCTTTAAGGGAGATCAGCAAAAGTTTCTCATAGAAGACAAGATTTTAGCCAGGTCTTGAAGGAAGGCAGGGAACTGGACGTCTGTGGCCTCAAGACCACATGTGGCCTCAAATACGGCCCTCTGACTAAATCCAAACTTCAATGAACAAATCATTTTATTAAGAAGCCTAAGACTGGAAAAAAAAGAGCTGTTAGGTTTTTTTTTACTTACCCTATGAGGCTCACATAATGGGAACCATCTAGAAATTAAATACTAATATGTATAGCACATTGTAAAAGGAATTATTCAATAAAGCAATGTAAAAGAAACTATCGGGGACATAGATGACAAGAAAAAATAGGATGGTCACATCTCATAATATCATAGATTTAGAGCTGGGAACTTGAAGACCATAGAGTCCAACCCTTTCCTTTTCTAGAAAGGGAAATTGAGGCCTTGAAGATTAAGTAATTCCCCCAGAGTTACAAGGGTCAATAAGTGTCTGTAGGAGGATTTGAACCAAACTTTTACTTATTCCAAGTTTGGCATTCTGTCTACTATTGGATAGTCCACATCCTCTATTAGTATTCATGCTATATAAAAAGAATATGAGAAAGGTCTACAGAACATTAGTGGAGGCCCTAGGGTGAAGTTACAGAAAGACATGAATGAGAGTCACTCAAGAGGAGAAGATGTAGATATGTTTCTGTCTGCCTTGTTGGAAGGAATATTCACAGAACCATTGTGAAGGTCTCACAAAATAAGTCCATTCCTGTCCTTGAAAACTTAAAAAAAAAAAAGACTGTGTATACAAACATGAAACCATATTCAAATCCTAAGGAATATTTTCAGCTTTTCCCATTTTCTGCATTTCATCCAAATAATAAGCAAAAATATCTTGATTCAACCTCTTATGACTCTATGAGATAGCTAAAGCAGATATTATATCCTCTTTACAGATGAAGGTACTGAGACATAAAAAGCCTTGCTGAGAGGTCAGTGAGTGACAGATCTAAGACTTAAACCCTAGTCTTCTTATTCCAAAACAAATGTCCTTTCCAGTAGACATCAACTGCCTTCCATTAGTTATATCTGGCTCATTAGGTCCAAAAGGGTGGATCAAAGAAAGGGACTTGGGGGTAGGAAAGATGTTAATAATTAAAAAGAAACAATAGAAAGCAGATAATATCGATCTGGTGGGGGGTTTAGACTTCAGGGATTTTTTAATATGTTATTGGAAAAAAAATAAACATTTTGGGTGTATAGAAATCTAGTACAGATTTTGTATTTGATCCACTAATTTTTTTCAAAACTATAAATCATTAACTGTTAGAATTCTTATAGAACTTTGATAAGAAAGCTCATTATAGTATTTTCATCAAGTACATAATAACTTCTAATGAGTAGAGGAAGCGTACTATACTCAATAGTGCTGGACTTGGAATCGTAAATTCTGGGTTCAAATCCTGCCCCTAAGAATTACTAGCAGGATGACCATTGGCAGGTTACAACATCCCTGAGACTTTGTTTCCTCTGTTAAACCTGGATGATACTACCTTCTGCATAGGGCAGTGGTGAGGAAGGTGCTTGAACAAATTGGAGCCTGAGCCCATTCGCAGGAAGGCAAACAGGATGGGGAGGAGACCGGGAACCACAGACAAGTACAAATCAAAGAACGAGGTATTATGTACAAAAATATTAATAGCAGCTCTTTTATTACAGCAAAAAAGCTGGAAACTAAAGGTGGCTATCAATTGGGTAATGACTGAACAAATTACGGCATATGAATGTAACAGCAGTATTAGTCCATAAGACATGATAAAGGCATGGTTTCCGAGAAATCTGGGAAGATTTGTATGAACTGATGCAGAATAGAGTTAGCAGCAGCAGGAGAATAACATATAAAAACAACTTTATAGAGAAAAATAACTTTGAAAGAGTTTAAGAACTTTAATCAATGCAATGTTATTCACTTGTTTCAGTTATGTACAACCATTTATGACTCCATTTGGATTTTCTTGGCAAAGATACTGGTTTGCCATTTCCTTCTCCAGGACATTTTACAGATGAGGAAACTGAGGCAAATAGGGTTAAGTGACTTGCCCAGGGTCACACAGCTAGGGTGTGTCTGAGGCCAGATTTTAACTCTGGAAGATGAGTCTTCCTGACTCAAGGCCCAGAATTCTAACCACTGTGCCACACCTAGCTAACCAATCAATGCAATGACCAACCACCTTTCCAGAAGACCAATAATGAAGCTTGCTACCCATTTCCTGATGGAAAGGTGATGAACTCAAGGTTCAGAATGAAACAAATTTTCAGATAGAGTTCAGTCATTTGTTTTGACTGAATATTTACTACAAAATTTTTGGTTTTCTTTTTACAAAAGCATTTTGGGGAGTAGGTAGGAGGGAGAAGTGGGCTATCAACAGGATTGCCACTGCCCCCAGAAAAAGAGGAGAAAGGTGATTAAAACACTTTTTTTAAAACACACAGAAGAGAACAGAAAGAAGGTCAGAAAGAATCACAAAGAAGCAGGACAGCTTTGTATGTTAAATTTGAATTTATTATCTACTTAAGAGGAAAAGCAAGCTGACATAACAGAGATTCATAGTTTCAGGCACAATCCTCTTTTGTCTATTCTACTTTGTATAATAAAATGCTCATTATATTTGGCAGTTGTTCATTTTAGAATTTTTAATTAAAAAGAATTATAGATATTTAGCATGGAAATGAGAAAATTTAAAGGAAACAACTATTTTCAAATATTTTATAAGTGTCATATGGTAGAGAACTGAGTGTATGCTTAGAAATCAAAGACGGGCAACAGTTTTTTTTAATTCTAAATTATTTTGTCTGTATACAAAGTGATATGTATTCTTGCTATCTAAATGACTCTCTCCCATTAATATTATTAAAACCTAAGGAACTGGATATGTAGTTATCTCTATTTTTTTCTAATAGGTTTAATAAAAGAGAATTGAGAAGGGGAGATATGAATGGCAACCTCATTTTGTTCACTAGTCATCTTAAATATGATATAGCTTTTTAAAAATAAAACTATCTGTATAATATGGAAGTTATTGTGCAAATAACCACTGTTGGACAATAACAGCCCTGAGGTTTTAGTCATTAAAGCACTAATTTATCTGACAGGCCAACCCCCCTCAAGCAGCAAGGGGTTAATGCAGGTTGTGCCTTTTGACCTGACTGCTGGTTGTCCCATTTTAAGAAGGTTAAACTGTGACTTCCAAACACAAGTAATCTTCTTTGTTTGTCAGGATCCCCAACAGTCCCACTCAAGTTTGACTGAAAACCTCTAAGTGTTTCCCTGGTAGGAATCTCACTCCTCACTCCTGGCAGCCAAAACAGCCATTGGGCCCCTGCCTGCTGCCTGCCTGTTGACTTTTTCCTCCTTTGACACTTCAACAAAAGGGGGAGTGGGATATGGGGGCAGTGAGGGGGGTCATCAGCTGGTAGCACAAAGGCAGTGAAAGCTGAGAGACTAGAGGAAAGTGAAAAGCCCAAACCCTAGAATTATTTCAGCTTCCCAGTCCCAACAAGGCCTAGCAGTAGGGGAAAAAGAGATGAGACCACCAAGCAACAGACGCTGAACAGCTCTTCAGTGGCCATGTTTCTAGACAGCAATAAGGGGAAGCTGTTTGATCAGCTGGTAATTGGACTGTCTCAGGCCCCCAGGAGGTCCTTTATCTCCCCTGCTACTGCTTTCACTGACCTGTCACAGCTCTTGGGGGCTACTGTTTACAGGGCAGTTGGACGAAGTACAAACACTGTTATAGCCATAGAAGGGGGAAAAAGTCAATAAGGCAAGCCTTTGGGCAATGTTTGAACCCCATCCATAGCCATCAATCACGCTGCATTATAATCTTAGTGGAATTGGTACACCCTATCATTGTCGTACTTTTGTCACACACACACACACACACACCCCCTGCTCCTCCTCCTCCTAAAAGAGATGTATGACTTTCTTTTTTTATTTTTGAAACCTTAAGTAAATTAAAATTCATATTTTTAATTGAGAATTTCATGGTAGTTCTTAAGGTAATTGGAAAGTATCTGGATGGAGAAAAGATGTCTTTGCCTAGGAGACATACATGCATATTTTAACCATATTAAGTACCCTGCTTTAGTAGTTCCATCATCCACCTGGACAGCGGGAGTCTTTCAGAAAAAAACAGGAGTTTTTCCTAGAAAGTGGTTTAGTCTCTGTATCCATGGTTAGGTAGATAAAGTGCTAGTTTTGAAGTTAGGAAGACATAAGTTTGAATGTTGCCTCAGATATTTACTGGCTGTGTGACCCTAGGTTTGTCCCACATAAGCTCTTTCAGCCTTAGCTAGTTCATCTGTAAAATGGGAGCAGTAGTAATAAAGCATACCTCACAGACAATTTTAAGGGTCAAATGGGATTTCAAATATAGGTACATATATATTATACATATATATAAATAAACCCTAGCTTTCCAATCAGTCCTTAAAATACTATATAAATATTAGTTATAATGACTGTCCCTCATAAATTTACGTCATTGCCCATTTGTTAACTGGAAAGATAGGGAAAGACCCAAATAGATCAGTGGTAACCACACCCATTTTTTGGTAATAGAAAGTGAATTTGGGCAAATTTATGCACTCCATGTATAATATGGTAGAGTGGAAAGTGATGGATTTGGAATTGGAGGACTTGGGTTCAAATCCAAGCTCTGCTATTTTTACTGCCTAAGACAACTGAGTTGCTCAGTGGTTAGAGCTCCAAGGCTAGAGCCAGGAAGTCCTTAGTTCTGGCCTCAGACATTTACTAACTATCTGACACTAAGAAAGTTACTTATCCCTCTTTTCTTCAATTTCCTCATCTGCAAAATTAGCTGGAGAAAGAAATAACAAAGCTCTCCAGTATTTTTGCCAAGAATACCCCAAAAGGGGTCTTGAAGAGTCAGACATGATTGAAACAATTGAACAACAGCACTTACTACCTATGTGACCAGTTCCTTCACCTGTCTGGGCCTCTGTTTCCCTATCTGTAAAATAAAAGGGTGAGACTCAATGGCCTCTGAGGTCTCTTTCAGCTCCAGATTTTTGCTTTTATGAACTGAGTTCCCATTATTCATCCTCTGTGAATTATCTCCAATTTATCCTGTAGTTAGCTAGTTCATACATAGATGTCAGCATGTTGTCACTCCCATTAGACTTCAAGTTCCTTGAGATCAAGGACTTTTTGCCTTTTTTATCCCTGGTGCTTCGTACAGTGCATGGCACATGGAAGGCTATTAATAAATATTTATTGACTGACTGACTGTAGGGTATTTGGAACAAGGAAAGACATGGTACTCATCTCATCCCATTCTACAAAGTAGCAATAGGTCCTCAATCAAAAAAATTCCAGGGATCCCTAGAAACACACTTGGAATAATATTACCCTTGACTTTTGCTATTCATAGTGACCATCAGATAGAGCTGTTGAATAGAGGGGTTTGATCTGATGTTCTTGTGATCATAGATCTATAGACAGATGAGTGAATGAAGTCCAGGTATGTTAAGTAACATCCCAGGTTAACATGGGTAATAAGTGTCATAAGAGGGACTAAAATCCAGTTCCTCTGATTCTAGTGCAAGCCATCTTTCCAGTGTTCCATACTGCCCCCTACATTTGATCTGACCTGCCAGTCTGGTAGGGGTGAGAGTGAGGGGAGACAAGTACTTATAAAAACCAACAGTCATATTAATCCCAAAGGGATTCATGCATATTTTTGAAAATAACCACCTGAAATTCAGAAAACTCTTGGCTTTGTCACTTCAGGATGAGACTTGTATACTTCATTATTTTATTGATTGTGAGTGGGCCCCATTTTAGGCTAATGTGATAAAAATCTACCTAGATGAATTCTAGGTTACAATTTGTATTACCAAAAATTATTTTCCTTTACTAAAGAATTCGCCAAGGTGTCCCTTTTAATAAGGTTCCCCTACAATTTTAAATAATGTTTAAGTTTCAAAAGTTCAATTGATAAACTTTTTTCAGGGCCAAAACTATCATAAAAGTGAGGCAGACCTGCAATGTGAGTTGTGCTTGGAAGGGGTGAATGACAGAGGAAAGAGAGAGACCTTAATTAACTTCTTAGAGAACTGTTCGGTATCTTAAGTAATTGCGGAGGAAGGGGGCTGTTCATGTTGTAAGTAGAAGGATTATGGTGATTTGTTCTTGTCCTAAAACCAGATGTCTATGATTGGCAAATACAAAGCATGATGACATGGCCAGTAGATAAAGCTGACTGGCTGGTAAGCCTTGGCTTCTATTCTAATACAGTGGAACATATAAGAAGTCAATGATCCATGAAGCTTGGTTTCCAAAGGTTTAAAGTTTCACTGCTGATAGATTTACAAATGTCACCATAACATCTGGAATCAGATCACCAATGCAGTTAATGTCTAGAAGTATCTACTCTAAACAGTAAGCACTCCACAAAAAAATGGTGGCTTAAAACATGGTAAGATTTTCCAAGGATAACATCCAATAAATAGATGATCAAAAGAGATGAGCTGATCATATGGCAGGATAATTGATTTAAGGGATAATCAATAGAAACCTTACTTGACCCTTTATATCAAAAGAATTCAAGGAAGGAAAGAACCATTTATTGTATTTATTGTGCCTATTTCTGTGCTAGGCATTGTGCTAAGCACTTTACAAATATCAACTTACTTGAGCCTCACAACAGCAACAACAACCCTGGGAGGTAGGCACTGTTATTGCCCCCAGTGCTCCTGTCATTCCCATAACCTGTGTCCTCAGACAAAAGTTGTGATTGACCCAGGGTCACACAATAAGTGCATGAGGCTAGATTTGAACTCAGGCTTTTCTGATCCCAGAATCAGTCCATTATGCATTGTATTACCTAGCTTCCCAGCTGGGGACAGATGGACGGACACGGATACACACTCACACACACACACACACACACACACACACACACTGAATGGATCCCTCATGGGGGGAAGTGGAAACGAGGTACATGAAATGAGAAGGCAGGGGTGAGATATGATCTGTATCACTGGAAGAAATCCCTACAGTGACGAGTTCACTGATTCATTCAAGTATTTAAGTAATATTTTAAGAATGTGTTTGGAGGAAGTTTCATTTATTAGAATTTTATTAGAATTCAAGATTAGTTTAGACATGGGTGGATGGTGAATTATTAAAGGAGCTTAAGATGAATTCATGGTGTTTAGAGCTGGAAAATATCTAAGAATTCACCTGGAATAACTTTCTCATTTTACAAATAAGGAAACTGACCTCCAGAGAAGCTAAATGATTTGGAGCCAAGTATTCTAACTTCAAATTCCCCTCTGCTGCTTGTCACATATCTCATATGGATTGGACTAGAGGGAAACTGTGGTCCTTTCCATCTGAAATCCTGTGATTCTATGTTTTCTCATTTTGTAGGTGATGAAACTGGGGCCCAGAAAACTGACTTAACTTTGTATCAATTAAAAGTACATAGGATCTCAGTCTATTGAAACCACGATTGTGCTTCAGTATGAAACTGCTTACTTATGATGTGTCTACACCACAGAGGTATTTCCTTCCCAGTTTTCTGTCTTTGGGTGGAAAAGACTTCTTTTCCCTTATAATATACATGATGACTATATGAGCAAACATAATTTGCAGAGATATCCTTGTCTTTGAAAAGCAGAGCAGAACACAGACACTCCCTATTCCGTGTGTGAAGAAGAAAACATAGTATCATGAAAAGAATACAAGCTTTGGAATTAAAGGACCTGGATTCTAGAGCCAGCACATGCTGTGTTTTCTTAAACAAGTTTCCCTGAGTCTCATTTTTCTCATCCACAACATAAAAGAGTGGGACTCACAAAAGGACAGGCTTAATAAAGAAGAAAGAGACATCATAGGTCACATTTAAATACTGCTTTACAATTTTTCCTCTCAACAAACCCTATAAGGTAGGTACTATAAGTACTAACCTGTCTGTTTTACTTTTGAGGAAACTGATGATTTCTAAGATCTCCAAAATGTTATGATCCTACATCTGATCATTTCTTGACTCAGGGCACCTCAGGGTTTTGTCCCTTGATATCTGCCTTTATAGTCTTCTGATCTATTCCATCATCCTTAACCATATAATCAGAGCAAGGGATAAATTTCTGAATAGACAGTATGCTCTAATGATATCAATTCAGTGTCACGTGAATGAAAACAAGACTCCAGTATATTATATAAGCACCCTGTAAAGAATTAATGAAAGTTCACAAGGAAGACCAATGAGCTACAAAGGCATGGATGACTTATGATCAGCACCATTATGGAGATCAACCACACTGATGATTCAAGAACCATCCTCCACTCAGGTATTAAAGTGATCTTAGAGCCCAGTTCTGACCATGTCACCCACACCCATACTAGTGGCATACTATTATCTTCAGGATCAGATATTAAATCCTCTTCATAATTAGTTTCATAATTTCTAGACCACTAAGTCATGTGACCACAAAGATGGTGGGCTAGACATTCTCTGTGATTCTCAAAACTCTTTGAACTTCTCCAAAAGAGAAATTCTGTACAAGAGGTAAAGCAATTTCAGCTGGTCTAAGACACCAAGAGCTCTAACAAAGGGGGGAAAAAACTAACGAACTAGTGGCAGAAAAGGATAATCCCCAACCACTAATTTGCTATTTCAACACCCCCTTCCCAATTGCCCACCATATGGGCAGGGCTGCACTGGGCAGACCCATGGATTTGTAACAATTTAACTCTATTCATACCCTTTCTCCCAGAGCCAAAGAAAACCAAAAGGAAGAGGTTAGCTATGGCTAGTAGAGCGATACAGTATATTTAGCATCTCTGTGAATGATGAATTAGAAAAGGTAGAAACTGACTTCCAAAAGTTCGGTTAGGAGACTGCAGTAGTAGTCTTGATGAGAGACAATTGGAGCCTTAATTAATTTGCTGGTGACACGAAGAGAAAGGATGGGGTGGATGCAAAAGATATTAAAGGAGAAAACTAACAGAACTTGGAGAAGATAATGACTCAAATAATGAATTTGAGGGGAAAAAAGTCAATGATGACTTATAGAACCATAGATCTAGAGGTAGAAGTTACTTTAGAAATCTTGTGTAATTTCAGTTTACAGATGAATAAACTAGGGCCCAGAGAGATTAAGTGAATTATCCAAGAGATCACAGATGAAAGAGTAGATTGCAAGCCCCAGTGAAATTGGCTTGAACCATTCATAGAATTTCATGGCTTCAGCTCTTATATATATGCCTCTAGGCTAACAACTTCCAAACATTTGTTTCTTTCACAAGCAAATAAAAAGTATGTTTCCACTAGATGCTAATTTATCCCCTTTTTAAAAATGTCAAAAAGTTGAAGGATCAGTTCTTTGTTCTCCAGAATATCAAAGAGGATGAAGAGTTTCTCAGAACAATGGTGTGTGTAGAGGGCTGAGGGGATGGGAAGGTGAAACTTGAGAAGAAAGTGAAGAAGACTAAGGAAGGAAAGAAGAATCCAAACCAGAGGCCTGAGCAATGGCTAGGCATCTATAACAGACAGGCTGTTAGACTCAAAGTCAGGAAGACCTAAGATAAAATTCTATCTCAAATAATGACTTTGGCTCATCCAGAGCTACTCAGAAAGACCTTAGCTAAAAAAGGTCAAGGTCTCCCACTGCACTCTGAGCCAGCTCCAGTTGTCCTACACTATATCTGGCCACTGGACCCAGATGTCTCTGGAGGTGAAAGTGAGGCTGGTGACTTTGTATAGCCCTCCCTCACTGTAATCCAATTCACTTGCAAGTTATGGCATTACCTTCCTGATGTCATGGTCCTCTTAGAGAATGAAGAACAAATCACCCACACACAACCACAACATAGTCAGAGTGAATCAGAAGCAGAGTTTGAACCCAGCTCTTCATCCACAAAGCCAAGCAGAACAAGTTTCAATTCCTTTTCCACTAGACTGCCCTTTAAATAGCTGAAGATAACTGTATGCTCCCCCTGAATCTTCTCTTCCTTATGTTAAATATACATATTTCTTTTCAAAAGTGCAGTTGTTGAGCCATGAGAAAAAACATCTAACATTTATACAGAGCTTTGAAATTTTCAAAGCATTTTGCAAATATTTCATTAAATCCTCACAAGAACTCTGGGAAGTAGGTGCTATTATTACTCTCCATTTACAGCAGAAGAAATTGAGACAGACAGAAGTTACATGACTTGTCCAGGGTCACACAGCTACTATGTGTTTGAGGGCAGATTTGAACTCAGGCCTTCCTGACTCAATATATGTCACTCTATCCATGGTTTCATTAGGAAGAAATCATATCAAATGTCTAGGCTTCAGCAACACTTTGTAACTGCCCCAAAATGATGATTGTTGGATCATCATGAACCTAGAGGGACTTCTTCAGGCCTCTGTCCTTTTCCACCTTTTATTCCACATTTTTTTTAAACAGTGGCCTCAGTGAGGATAGAATCTGCCTATCAGTTTTGCAGATGACATAAAGCTAGGATGACTGGCATGTTGAATGACTGGGATCTGAGATTACAATAGGCCAAAGCAATAGGTTACAACTAACAAAATGGCATTTAAGAGTAATGAAAACAAAATCTTACCCTTGGGTTCAAAAATTCAATTACCCAGCTGTTATTAGCAATCATATGAAAGAGCGTTCCAAATCACGAATTCTAAAAGAATTGCAAATCAGACTACTCCATTATTTACCATAAGTTAATAACCAGGACATTGGGGGAAAAATGGAAAAAATGATTAAAAAAATGGGGATAATCAGTTGTGATGGGGATAGTGGAAAGGGACACTAAAATCCTATTGACAGATCTGTGAATTGCTTCAAACCTTCTAGAAAACAATTTGTGGTTATTCTTTTTTTAAAAGTGACTTAAATATCTACATACTTAGAATATTTTTTCATATTTGGAACTCAATTTTTTAAAATTAATGTTAAAAATTGTCTTTACATGTAATTGGAAAACATAAAATACTGTTAAAAGTATTCATATAATTTGATTCAAAGATTCCACTGATAGACATATGTTCTAAGGAAACCAAAGACAGAAAGGTCCCATATTTACTCAAATATTTTAGTAAGAATTTTTTGGTGGTAGCAAAGAGCTAGAAACAAAGTAGATATCCATTGACTGAAAAAATAAACTCTGTTATATGAAAGTAATGGAATATTGCTGTACTGTAAGAAACAGTCAATATAAAGTATTCAGAGAAATATTAGAAGACTTATAAGAACTGATGCAGATAGAAGTGGAATAAAATAAAAACAATATACATGTTGAGCACTCAGTATAGGTCCTGGTATATAAAAGGCTTAATAAATGTTTGCTGCTGGTTAATTATAATAATATAAATTAAAATAACAACAGCAGAAAAGCAAACGATGTTCTGTAATTATAATAATGAAGTTTAGCCCTAAAGACGATTTGAGAAAATAATGTACTTTATTCCATTTTTGTAGAGGTAAGGGACTATGGGTGTGGAATACTATATATATTGTCAAACATAAATGATGCATTGGTTTTACTCAAGTGCTTTTTTTCCTCTTTCTTTTTTATTATTTTTACAAGGAATGGTTTGAATTTGGAACTCTACTCCCAACATTATTAAACTATACCTAGCCTTTGACACATCTATATGCACTACTAAGGCTATAGTCCAAAGTGACCAAAGAAAGAAGAAAATAGCCTATATGTCCAAAAAATTTACAATAGCCTTTTCATAGTAGCAAAAAAAAATGGGAACCAAAGTATTATCCTCCTATTGCAGAATGGCTAAACAAATTATGGTACAAGAATGTAACAGGGTATTTTTGTACCATTAGACAATGGATGGTTTCAGGAAAATAGGAAGACATCTATGAGCCAGATCAAGATAGCAGAACTAGAATAATCTATACGACGACAACATTATAGAGAAGTCCAGCTTTGAGAGACTGTAGAATTCTGGTCAATGAAAAAAGTGTATTGTGAATATTTTCTTTCTCCCCTCCTCCCCTCCTTCCCCAGAGAGCCAGTTGCTGAACATTCATTCGCCCTTTGGTTCCACCATACATTGCCCTAGTCAGAGCAGACCTGTAGTATTATATCTAAGTTCTGTGAATTTAATAGTGACGCTGACAAATCTAAATATGTACAGAGGACAAAGTAAGATGATGAGCAGATGTGAATTAATCTAGGGACATTTATTCTAAAGAGGAAGAGATTTTAGGGTGGGCTATAACCATTTCTCAAAATAGTAGAAGGTTTAATGTGTGAAAGGAGGGTATAGAAGAAGAACCAGGATCAATGGATGGAAGTTATGAAGAAGAAAATTTGAACTTACTATACAGAGGAATTTTCTAATAATTGAGATTTTCCAAATAATGAAATAGGTCATATTGGATAACAGTGAGTTCTCTGACAATGAAAGTCTTCAGGTAGGGGTTTACTGTCCATTATGGAGGATCTTGTACAGAGAACTTATGATCTGGGTAGGCGTTGTATTAGGACCTCTTTGAGGTCCCTTCTAATTCTAAGACCACATAATTCTTTCAAGCTCAAAAATTATTATTGGCACAAATCATCCCTGCAAACCTATGTCTTGATTTTTTCCCTGCAATTTAGGGGCAACGCTTAAACCCCAATACTAATTAACATTCTGAATACTGACATTAAAAATGTAAATGTGCACATTTTTATACAATGCATGACTACTGGATCTGATTTTCTTTGGATGGGGAATTCTGGTGGTGGGAACTCCCTTCCCTGATACAGACTGCAACCTATCTCTGACTTAGGATATAATCCTAGCAAATTGCCTGCAACACATGTAGTTGATATGATTTATCCAAGATTATGCAGCTAGTAAATGAGAGACATAGCATTTTAGCTTAGGTCTTCTTGACTTTAAGCCCAAAACTGTATGAACAAGGCCAGGCTGTTTCTTTTATACATACATATATGTGGACATACATTATAGCTAAATGTTGACAAAACTTCCTTTGGCAACACACAAACATATGCTGTACGCATGCGTAACATGTATTATTGTTATAAAACAAAAATGCTGCTTTTTGTTATTAAACAACCCTCAAAGGTTACATTTTTAAGTGGCAAAATATTATCTAGATTTTTGGTTCATATACAGTATGTGTAAAAAGTATGTTAATGGTCACATTGAACTCCAACTTTTCCCAAGTTCTGCCTTCTCACGCTTCACTGGTAATGAGGTACAGTCTCCTCAGTTCTGAGAAGATTATATGGAAACTGCACTGTTATAAACTTTAACACTATCAGGAAATCATAGCAAACTAGAGAGATCACATTTGTTGCTTCTTAGCAACCATATTGACTGTAATGAGGGGAAAAAAGAGGAGAGGCTGTAATTCTACCTAAGTCAAATCTCTGACACTTTAATCTCTAGGGTTACCAGGTCAGAAAGAAGCCATCCATGAAATTACAACCCTTCCAGGTAAATGCCGTATTCCCTAAACAAAGCCCTCCTCTGTGGATCTCATATTATTTCGGTTAGTAGACGTCCCACTCAGCGCTGGCGTGATCCTTCCGCATGAAGGGCTAAGAGGTTTCTGTTGGTTATAGACTTATAACCCCACCTATAAAATCCTCTTCTTCTCCTTCACTGGCCTTTGGAAGATATCACCTTTCAGGTACCAGAACAGCAGAAAGCTCAAAACACAATATGGAACTAACAATTCATTAAAGGATTCCCATCATAGCCAGGAGCCTTCAAATAGATCCATAATCAGGAAAATGTTAGAGAGAAGATACCTCAGAGATCACCTAGCCCTACCACCCCATTCTATACATTAAAGAAACTGTGGTCTAAGAGGTAAAGCAATTGGCTTGAGGTCTCAAAGTAGGTAAGTGGCACCATAGGACTAAGAACCAAGATCTTTTGAGTCTTTTGGTTACAAATGAACCCTTTCAGGTCACAACAGGTTGAGTATAGAAATGGTTTCCCTTCCTTGCTGAGGCCAAGAACTAGAGAGTTTTTATTTGGCATAGAAAGCCACTTTGACAAAGAGAGAAGTTGTGACCATAGGCAAAGCATGCTGGGAGGCTCAAGTGTTTCAGCTGGTCAGCTGGCCATATGCTAAATGGAGCATGAGAAATTTATATGCATATATATATACACATATATATACATATACACACATACATTTACATATATGTATATGTCTATATACATATATATTTTTTTTTTTTTATACCTGATTCCTATCTTCTTTTTCTTCCTGAAAGGCTCTTTATCTATAGCTTCTTTCCAGGTTGGTTGCGTTACATTCTTTGCTTTTCATTCTGGGATTCAATAAATCACCTCACTAGTGATTTATTGTTAAAAGCCTTGACTAGGCCATTATAGAAGATGGATGACTGGGAGCTAAAAACACATTCAAACAGACATGAGAAGATGCAAGTTGTGTAGAAAACTGAGATTCCCCAAAGTGACATGTTATGTCATAAACAACTAATGCTGGAAACTTGTATTTAGCCTTTTTCTCCTGAGTAACGCTGGAACTCTGTTTAAGCAGCCTGTGAAATGAAACAAGTTGGCTGTAACAAACCCTAGAGAGGAAGTGACTGGGAGGGGAAATTAGGAATTGGGGGCCTGTGAAGGGGATGGGAGAACATGGACATCTACGTCTGCAGGGTATTGAACCAAGGGGCCAGGATTCCATTGATGGCTGACCTGTTGAACAATATTTGGTGAATTAGCTTTCTTTCTTGTCACATAGCACTTCCGTTTTCCCACTTGTCTCATGAGAATTTTAATGAGAAAATGTTACGTGGTCAGTATTTTGAGCTCCTGGAGTAAGAAACTTAGTCAATATGGAATACTGCTAATAGTCTACCCAACAATAGAAGAATACCATCTGCCATTGAAAGTGAAGGGAAACGTAGGCAAATAAACTGTAATGGAAGTGTCCACATTGGCAATTGTCCAGGATGCTGGGATTACTACCATGTTTCCTTTTACAATGAAAGGCCATAGGATCCTTATTTATCACAAACGAGTTTCCATTTCATGCCAAAAAGAGATTTTTTGATGCTGGCTTTATAGCAACTTGGTACCTGCCCACCCCTGATTTAATCACATTTATGATAGCCGTTCCTTTTGTTTTGTGCAGAGTTGCTAACATTTGAGTGCTGAAGTCAGTAATAAAGGTTGTTTTTGTAACAAGCTAGATACTCCCATGAATGGAGATTGTAACCATTCATCTGAAATGCGAGGGAAAAAGAATGATGAATGAATGAGTATTTTGTCCTATTTCCCAGAAACCTCTCCTCCAATGAGCTGGTAAACAATTCCCACCAGCAAAACACTGTTCCTACCACATTGGGGAACCATCCAGGTTTTAGAAATTGAATTTGTGACAATTTCATAATGTATTTTGCTTGACTAAGTAATTCTCAGCTACATGCAGTCCTCAGATATGTCCAGATTGCTGTTGGCAATGGAAAATTTCCATGAAAGTTACAAGTGGAAAAAAGAGTCTGGTGGCATATGCCTATAATATTTGACACCTAAGAGACCTCTGAGACTGGTGGATTATTTGAGTTTGGATGCTCTGAGTTGTGGTAGGGCTAAAGCTGATTGATTATCCATACTAAGTCTCGCACAAAAATGATGAGCACCTGGGAGTGGGACCACTAGGCTGCCTAAGAATAGGTGAGCCCACCCAGGTCAGACACAGAAAAGGTAGAAACTTCTATGCCCATCAGCAGTAAAGTGACGCTCATGGGTAACCATATATGTTCAACCTGAGTCACTCTACAAATGTAAACAAATAAATAATTGGATAGATAGATGATAGAAAGATAGATTAAATATATAGATGGATAGATAGATAGATAGATAGATGATGAATGGATGGATGGATGGATGGATGGATGGATGAATACAAGCATTTGCTGCCCTGTCTGGTTTCATCTTCAAGGAACAAGATGCCCCTCCCAGGATAAGCTCATCAGTTCTAAACTCACTACCTTGTTGCTAACTGCTTATAACTGAAATGGTTTTCCCTTAGTCACCTTTCTCCTTAGTTTGGAGTACTCCTCCCAATACCTTCCTTTATAGGGACTCTCAGATTGCTCTACTTTGAATCTTATGCCCTGCCTGGTTTCAACCTAATGGAGCAAGATGCCCCTATGCCAGGTACCCCCTGGTATCCTTTTTCTCCCCTTTTGCCTCCTTTTGTGTGTTGTCTCCCCACTTAGAGCACAAGCTTGTTGAGGGCATGGATTTCTTTCTTTTTTTTATTGTATCCCCAGTGCTTAGCAAAGTGCCTGGCATATCATAGGTGTTTAATAAATAAACAAATGTTGATTGGAATTGATAGAGAGACCAGGTCTCCAAAGGAGGAGGGAGAAGCAGTCTTTGAGGGATCCCAGTATGTTAGCTACTGTCACCATATGTGGTGACTCTGTTAGTGAGCTTGGCTTATAGAATCACAGGACTTAAGATTTTGAAGGACCTTGGTAATCAACAAAGTCAAAACTCTCTAAGCATGAACCCATTTTGTTATAACCCTTGAAGGTAGTAATCTGACCATGGTCTAAAAACACACAGGAAGAGAAAAAAATCACAGTGTTAAGAGTAACTAGAGTACTCTTCTTTGAGACAGGGTCAAACTGTATTGAATCCCAGCTCTATATTCATATTAGCTGTATGATTCTGAGCCAAGAACCTTAACCTAGTTTCCTAGTCTGTAAAACAGGGTTGGTAACATTTGCGCTCCTAACCTCACAGGGTTGAGGAGAAGAAGCTATGAAAACATGAGCTCCTCCTCCTAAAGCAACTTATTCTATAATGGTAGATAGCTCCAATTGCTAGAGTGTTTTCTTTATGTATCTGAAATCTGCCTTTCTCTAGTTTTAACTTATCTCTTAGTTTTGCCCTCCTGGGTCAAACAGATACATTTTAATCCCTCTTTCACATGGCAGCCCTTCAGATTCTTAAGGTCAGCTCTCTGGTCCACCTTGTTAAGTCTTCTCTTTTCTGGTCTAAATATTCCCAGTTCCCTCAAATTAGTAATCATATGGCATGATCAGGACACTCCTCCTCCTCCTGATTGTCTTTCTCCAGATGCCATTCAACTATCCTTCTGAAAATGTGGCACCCATAACTGAATATGATAAAACAGATAAAGTTTGAACAGGTAAGTATTAGCTAGAGATTAGCAGCTCTCCAGTTCTAAACACAATGCAGATATCATTTGCTTCTCTTCTCCAGCTATTCAACCTCTCATTTGTCTCCTTTCTTCTCAATCTATAATCTACTGATTCCTTCCCTGCCACCTATAAACCTGCCTACGTTTCCTCTGTCTTTTGTTTTTGGAGCGGGGAAGGTAGGGCCATTGGGGTTAAGTGACTTGCCCAAGGTCACATGGCTAGTTTTTTGTGTTAGGTGTCTGAAGCTGAATTTGAACTCAGGTGATCCTGACTCCAGCTCTGTTCACTGAGCCACCTAGCCAGCCCCCATTTCCTCTATTTTAAAAAAAATTCACTTGACCTGTTCATCCCTTCATCCTAGATTTCTCCTCCCTTTCATAGCCAATGATAGGTAGCGCAACATAGTAGATGGAGAGCTATTTCTGTCACTTCATAGCCAAACCCTAGAAAAAGGTGTCCCCATCTATTGCCTCAGTTTTCTTTCCTCTCATCCATTTATTAACAGCTTGTCTTTGACTTTCTTAACTTCTCCAAGAGTACCAATAATGTTGTTGAAATTGATAACCTATTCTTAGTCTTCATTCTTCTATCTAACTCTTAACTGAACAACTTTAATAAAATTTACATTTTAAAAAGTCTTAAATATTATTTAAATACAACCTAAATCATTATGGCATAAAATGGCAAAAAGACATTTTTAAAAGCCTTTATTTGTAACTTTCATTTTTAATTCACATTCTTTTCTTCCTTCCTCCTACTTTCCCCTTCTAAATGGAAAAAAAATACCTTGTAACAAATATACAAAGATAGTAAAGCAAAACAAAATTCCCTCATTGGCTATCTATCTCCATATAAATATGAGAGTATACATATATATATATATACACATACACACATATGGTGCATGTGTGTACGTGTGTGCATGTGCGTGTGTGTGAGAGACAGAGACAGAGAGATAGAGAGACAGACAGACAGAGACTGATTCTGTATTGGGAGTCTGTCACTCCTCTGGCAGGATATAGATAAAGTCCCTCATCCTTGGTCTTCTACTTGGTCATTACAATGATCAGAGATCTTAAGTTTTTCAAAGTTTTTTTTAGTAGGGTTATTGTCATTGTATAAATTGTTCCCCTGTTTCTGTTCACTTCACTCTGTATCAGTTGATACATATCTTTCCAGGTTTCTCTCAACCTATCTCTTTTCTCATTTGGTACCATAATTGGCTGTGCCTGTTTTCCCATAGACCCTTCAACATTTGTCGTGTTCTTGTTTTCATTATCTTTGCCAATCTAATAGATATGAGGTAGAACCTCAAAGCTGATTTAATTTGAAGTTCTCTCATTGTATGTGTAGTGAAGCATATTTTTACATGGTTGCTAAGAACCTGAATCTCATCATTTGAAAACTGCTTGTTCATATTCTTTAAAGTGTTGGGGAATGGCTCTTGATACAAACTTGAATCAGCTCTTTATATAGCTTGCATATAAGAAGTTTATTAGAGTAACTTGCTGCAAAGATCTCAGCTTAGTTAACTGTTTCCATTCTAATTTTATATTCATTGATTTTGTTTTTGCAAATCATTTATATTTGTAATCAAAATTGTTCATTGTAGCTTTTATTATCTCTTGCTTGGCCATGAATTCTTCCCCATCACTTCCTTTTCTAAATGTTCATTTTCTAGAATTTTTTTCCAGGAATCAAAATTGAGCTCACTGACCTTCATTTTCAGACTTCATTCTCTTCTCTTTTCTGGAAATTGGAATAGCATTTAGCCTCTTCGAATCCTGCACTACATCACCCATGGTCTAGACTTTCCAAGGTCACTAATTAGCATCCCATCCATCTGCAATTTCTTCAGTATCTGAGACTATATTTCATCTGGGCCAGATGACTAGAAATCATTAAGTGCAGCTAGGTACTCTCTTATTATCTCTCCATATATCTTAGATATCATTTCTCTATTGACCTCTTTGCTTTGTCTTGTTTTGTCCACTCACGTCCAAAAGAAAACACTCCTTAGCAAAGAAAAGTTAAATAAGATTTGAGAGACCCTGCCCCCTCTTAGTCACTTATTATCATTATACCACCTACCCCAAGCATTGGTCCTATAGTTCTCTGATCCTCTCCTTTCCGCCAATAGAGCTATAGAGGAAAAAATACAAAAAGGAATTTTTTTTTGTCCTTAACTGTCCTTGTCAGTCTTCATTCTTAAGATTTTTCTGGGCTTTGGCATGGCTGTGCCTATTGTTACAGGACCATGCCTTTCCTTAGATATCTGTCCCTACTTCCATCTCCTGCAGGACTGCCCCTCTTCCCTGTTCATGTGACAGAAATGTTACAACCAGACACTTAAAACAACTAATTTCACCCTTCTCTTCACCCCCACTTCTCCTTTTTGGAGATTTTGGGGGGAGGAATGAAATTAGTATACCCCAATCCAGCTGCCCCTGAGGAATATTAGGAATGGAAAAATAAACAGAAAAAGAATGAACCAACATCTCACAACATATACCAAGATAAAGTCAAAATGGGTGCATGATTTAGACATAAAGGATGACATGGTAATCAAATCAGAAGAACAAGGAATAGTCTACCTGTCAGATCTCTGGGGAAAGGAAGAATTAATGGCCAAACAAGAGACAAGAGAGCTTTACAAAATGTAAAATAGATCATTTGGATTATATTATACTTGATATATATTATATTTGATTTTAATATATATACATACAGATGTATAAAAGCTTTTGTACAAACAAAACCAATGCAACCAAAATTAAAGGAAAGTAGAAAGTTGGGAAGCAATCTTTATAGAAAGTGTCTCTGATAAAGGTCTCATTTCTCGAATAAATAGAGAATTGAGCCAAATTTGTAAGAATACAAGTCATTCCCTGATTGATAAATGGGCAAAGGATATGAACAGATAGTTTTCAAATAAAGCAATCAGTTATCTATAGGCATATGAAGAAGTGCTCTAAATCATTTTTATTAGAAAAATGCAAATTAGAATAACTCAGATACCACCTCACACCTATCAGATTGTCTGACATGACAAAAAACCAAAAATGATAAATGTTGGAGAAGATGTGGCAAAATCAGGACACGGATACACTGTTAGTAGAGTTGTGAGCTGATCCAGCCATTCTTGAGAGCAATTTGGAACTATGTCCAAAGGGCAATCAAATTGTGCATACCCTTTAATCCAGCAATACAACTACTAGGGCTGTATTCCAAAGAGATAATTTAAAAAGGATCTACATGCGCAAGAATATTTATAGCAGCCCTTTTCATGGAGGCAAAATATTGGAAATTGAGGGGATGCCTAGCAATTGGGGAATGGCTGAACAAGATGAAGTATATGAATGTAATATAATACTATTTTGCAATGAGAAATGTTGAATAGGCAGACTTTAGAAAAACCTGGAAAACTTTTATGAACTAATGAAAAGTGAAATGATAAGAACCTGTGTACACAGTTCCAGCAATATCATGTAATGATTAATTATGAATGACTTGCTCTTTTCAGCAAGACAGTGATCTAAGACAAGTACAAAGGACCCAGAAAGGAAAATGCTATCCACAACTAGATAAAGAACTGATGAACTCTGAATGCAGATCAAAGCATTTTTTTCTACTTTATTCTTTCTTCTCTTTTCCCCCCATTTATCTGTTTCTTCTTTCACAACTGTAATATGTAAATGTTTTTACATGATAGTACACATATAAACTATATCAAACTGCCTCTCTCTTTAGAAGAAGGGAGGGGATAGAGAGAGGTAGAAAAACTGACAACTCAAAATCTTGTAAAAATGAATGCTAGTGGGGCAGCTAGGTGGAGCAGCAAATAGAGCACCAGCCCTGGAGTTGGGAGGATCTGAATACAAATCCGACCTCAGACACTTAACATTTACTAGCTGTGTAACCTTGGAGTCACTTAACTCCAATTGCCCTACCTTCCCCCTCCAAAAAAAATAAATGCTAGACATTTTCTTGATTGTAATTGGGAAAAAATAAAATACTATTAAACTTAAAATAAAACAAGGCACCAAAAGAAAAGAAAAGAAAAAGAATGAGAGTGCCCCCTTCAAGGGCCAAGACATTGTAGGAGATGCTGATAAAAGCAATAGGCCCAATGCCTGGGTGGTAGATGAAGAAGGTAAATGAGGCCTACAGGCCAAGAGCCAACTATGGATAAAAATTGGGCCATGATTTATATTCACCCATAAAGATTTCTGTGGCTGTGGATCCAGTATACTCTGGAAATGTTCTTTCATCTCCTGTTCCAGGGTGTCTGGATGTGTGTCAAAGGTTATCTAAATATTAATCTTGTTCAATAATCCTTTGGTGTTTCCCTAATAAAAGAGTATTTTATGTTTAAAATTCAGCTTGTCCGTGCCATGCCTTTCATCCCATAGGTTTCTGAAGGAAAGCAGAAGCACATGCAGGCTTTCTGTTATGTATTTCTTTGCCAGGATCAATCTTATATAAACAGAGTCCTTAGAGGTCATAGGTGGTTTGTTCAGGTTTTAAACAGCTACCTCCCACCAGCCTGTTGATAGGAACTAATTCCTGAATTGTTTTTTCATGGTTTCTCAGGCAATCTCCTACAGTGCATGTATTTTTAATGCTACCCTGTCTGTTACTAAGTCAGAGTCCTTATTTGTTCAGGAACGTAAGCCGGCTACACATCAAGAAAACATGCAGAGAAGCATTCCTTGCTATATTTATTGAGGGTATTTTTCATCAATTAAACCAAAATCATGTAATGTAGTACCAGAAAAAATTTTGGATTGGGACCTGGAGGATTCGTGTTCAAATCCCAGACCTCATAACCTCTGTGACCCTGGGCATTTCACTTCAACTCGGAATTTCCCAGAGATGTGACAACCAAGTATAAAACTAGTCTTATCTTTCCCCCTCAGAACTACTCCTCTTCCAAATTTCCCTGCTTTTGTGGAAGGCACCACTGTACTCTTCTGGTCTCCTGGGTTCACAGTACACTACAATCCTTCATTCCTCACGCTCCTTGAGCCCACCCATCCATTTAGTTGCCAAATCATGTCATTTCTCCATCCACATTTCTGACATTAATCCCCTTCTCTTGACACATAATCAACTGCCTTCATTCAGGTCTTCATCCCCTCTTGGCTTCATCCATCCTCCACACAGGAGCGAGATTGATTAGCCTGGAGCACAAAATATGTGATCATGGATTTAGAACTGGAAGGCACCTTATAGATAATGTCTTCCCATTTTACAGGGGAGAAAATTGAGGCCCAAGGAGACTAAATGAATTGCTTGAGGTCACATAGGGAACATGTGGCAAAGAAACAGTCAGGGTTGAACCCAAGGCAGTATTCAGTTGTACCACAGAACTCAAGCTGGACATTCCTCCACTCCATAAGTCTCAATATTTCCCTCCGTTGACTACCTGCATGGTCAAATAGCAACTCCTCTCTTTGTCATTTAAGGTCCTTTATAACCTGACCTCTATCTCTCTTTTCAGCTTGTTACATACTAGCTTCTTCTAAGTCTCCAGTAGTCTAGCCAAAACAGCCTTCTTGCTCCTCCTCATTGTCCCCATTGTCATAATCTAAGCTAATAATTACAGCATACAGAGAATTAAGGTTTGCAAAGTTATATATATATATATATATATATGTGTGTGTGTATATGTGCATGTGTGTATGGAATCTGATATGATCCTCACAACAGATTAAATCTAATTATGCAAATTTTGTAGATAGAAGGTATTTCATGGTAGATAGATGCAGAGGGACAGACTGACAGTTAGATAAAGCACTTACTAAGTACTTTCTGTGTGTCCTTAGCATCATGTTAAGTGTGTTTATATATACATATGCTTGTTGTATCTCTTTGCTAGACTATAAGCTCCTTGAAGACAGGAACTCCACTTTTGTTTTTGTATCCTCAACATCTATGACAGCGCCTGAAGCAAAGTAGGCGTATGACAAAGACTTGTTGATTGATCAAGGGACTTCTATGGGTCTTAGTTTCTGATCTTTAGCCTTTTCAGGATTTTTTTTTAATTTGCTCAATAGGAGGAGGAAAAAATTAATTTTAAAGGCTTGTTAATTTAAAAATTATTTTAATTTTTAAAAAACTTTTCATGTTTTAAAAAATCAAGGAGTTGG
Source organism: Pseudocheirus occidentalis (assembly GCA_028646575.1). Lineage (NCBI taxonomy): Eukaryota > Metazoa > Chordata > Mammalia > Diprotodontia > Pseudocheiridae > Pseudocheirus > Pseudocheirus occidentalis. The sequence continues at coordinate 325,627,391 of CM053593.1, read as the reverse complement.
ATGTGATGATCTATAAGGTTCATTTCAACTCTAAATCCTACAAATATTAGCTGAGAATCATAAGACATGAACATGATTTTAAGAAAGAAGACATCATAATATGAGACATGAGAGTACAATAAGTGAAAATTCATAAAAGGTTTCTATGAATTGGCCTGATCAGAGAAGGCTACATGAAAGATGGGGAAGAGGGGAAAGAGAGGTTTTTTTAGGCTAGGAAATGAACAAAAAAAAAGGGAGAGAGGTATTAGAGACAGCAAAGTATGCTGGAAAGAGGTGCATGAGGCAGAGGACCTGGGCTCCAACCCCACTCTGGCACTTCCTGCTTCTGTGATCTTGAGGAAATAATTTTCCCACCCTGCATCTCCATTCCTTCATCTGCCAAATGAAGGAAACTTTTAATTCTCCTTCAGCTCTAGTATAGGACCCTAGTACTGTACTCTACTCATGGCACGTTTGAGGAACGGTAAATAACCTGTTCTTATTGGAGCAAAGGGTTTATGCTGGAGAAAAGCAGAACAAATGGATAGAAACGTAGACGTGGGTATTTTGGAAAGCAATTTGGAATTAGACAAATAAAGGAAGATGAAGAGCAAACACAACAACCATAACCACTACTACTACTGTGCTATAAGAAAGATGAGCTGGTTGATTTAAAACAAAATAGAAAGACGACACAAAAAAATGAAAAGTGAAATGCATAGAGCCAAGAGAGTATTGTACACAGTAACAGAAGTATTTCATAAATGACTCATTCTGAGTATCAAAAAACACTCAAACACAAAATCAAAAACAAAGGACCAATGAAGGAAAATGCTCTTCACTTCCAGAGAAAGAAGTGATACAAAGAAGCATGTACAGTATGACTTTATATGTGTGTGGATGGATGGATGGATGTATACGTATTTGTGTCTAATCGTAGGGTTCTCTAGGACGGGAAGAGGGAGGGGAAAAAAATTAAAAGTGCACAGCAGAGAACAAAGAAAACGTAGAAGGAAACCGAGAAAAGCAGGGTAGCTTTGAAAATGATGAATTGTATTTATTGAGTGATTTTTTATGTAAACAGTGTAAAATGAAAAAAAAAATCTGACCTCAGACACTTCCTAGCTGTTGTGACCCTAGATAAGTTGCTTAACCATGTTCACCTCAGTTTCCACATCTATAAAAAGACCTAGAGAAAGAAATGACAAACTATTGCAGTATCTTTGCCAAGAAACCCCCAAATAGGGTCATGAAGAATCAAACATGAATGAATAACAACCCAAAGAATACAGTGACAAGAAAAAAAAGTCTCCATGTAGTCTAAAATATTTCTAGCAGCACTTTTTGTGATAGCTTAGAATTGGAAACAAAGTAAATGCCCATTAATTGGGGAATGTACTCACTGTGGTACATGAATGTAACAGAAAAAAAATGATGTATTTGATGAATACAGAGAAAAATGGAAAGACCTATATGAATTGCTGCAAAGTAAGCAGAACCAAGAAAACAATATATGCAGTGAGTATAACAATGTAAATGTAAATAACTGACAGTAAAAAAAAAGTCAAAATAAAGTTATAAAGATCAAGTGAGACTCAGATGAAGATGCTAACTTACCCCTTTGAGGAGGTGGGCTGTCCACTGCTGTTACCCTTTGCATATGTTTTTGAACTAACTTTCTCAATGTGTTGATCAGAAGTGATTTTTTTCCTCTTAAAAAAAACCACTATTTACTTATTGAATTTAATTTAATTACCTAGAGAGTTGTGACTGCTAATGAATTACACCAACTTCAGATTTATGTTCTTTTTCTTCTGCTGGTTTTACATGTTCAAAGTCGGTAAAAGCTACTCACAGATCTTCCATGCTTTGAAATCAATAGAAAACATCTGGACACTGTTAGCTTGAGGAATTTGTAATAGTTCTGCTTTTGGTACCCTTCAGCACTTGGACTGTTGCAGGAAGCACTATACTTGACTAATATTTTGTACTATATCCTTCATCTGTCCCTTCCTGTTTACCTCCGTGACCATATATTTCATCTTCCAAGGGGTCCCTTTTCTTGGCATTTATTACACAGTGATACTTTTTGTCTGGAGTAAAACAATTGACATGATGTAAGGACTGAAGTCACTTCTTTCTGAGAATTTTAACATTTCCATCAATTCAAAAAAGGACAGAAGTTTCAGAGTATTTCTAAGTAAGACTGTTTTCTCCCCTATCTGTACTATTCCTCAAAGAAACACAGGTTCAGTGGACAGATTTACTTTCATCATGGAAATGTTAAGAAAGGGAAGGACAAGTTATTCAATATGCTCATATATGTTTTTATGTCTTGAAGTATATGTGTGTATCCTTGAATCAGAATCTGACCTTCCAGTAGAATAAACATGGAAATGGAGAAATGACCATAGGATTCTGTCAGCCTGTGATATCATATAACTGGGGGTGGGGAGGGCTCTGTGTATATTCCCAAGGAACTTGCGGGGAGGGGGGGAGGGGACTGTTTTGATGACCATGATTATCATGACATAGGCCAGATTCTAATGTAGGGTTACTTGTATTATGATGATGATGATTATATTACACAAAAATAACAAATCATAATAATATTAACTAGCACTTTTTTAGGTCTTTAAAATTTGCAAGTATCTTATCTGCATAATCCTAAAATGTAGGAGCCATTATTATCCACTTTGTACAGATAAGGAAACTGAGGCAGCCTGAAGTTAAGTGACTTGTCCAGAGTCACACAACTGGCAGGTGTTTGAAGCCAAATCTGAACTCAAGTGTTCTTGACTCCAATTGCAGCCTTCCACCCCTACCTGCCTATCTATTATCCTTTTATGTGTGTATATGTGTATATACACGCACACACATGCACATATATATATACACATATGTGTGTGTATATGTATACTATATATGTAATTTTAGATTTTAAAAATCAACTAGCTTCCATTTCAGAACACAAATCAGAAGGTGCTTTGGTTGTCTCAACACAAAAGAAATAAAATGTTCCCAAGTACATGCTGAAGGATTTGTCCCTAACTCAACTGCTATTGTTTAGGGTTTACTAGCTAATGGTTAAATCCTTCACCTGAACCATGGGTTGCGTCTCTTTTCTTAGTTTAAGACCACTGTTAATTCGAGCCTCCACTCTGCTGACTGCAGGTAATAATTGCTTCTGAATGGCTTCATTGTTCTTCACACGTAACCTGAAGGACTCAACTAATTTTTGAAGCTTTCCCAACATAAGTGGTACCTACAGATTATTGGAACACCCAGTCCCTGTGCCTTTCCTCTCCATTCTCTCTCTTTCCTGGAGTGAATGCTGAACTTCAAGATGGTGAACTTAACATGACTTCAGCTGTTTCTCTCAGATTTCTAAATCTTATTAAAGGAATCCTTTCAGTTTTCCCTTTGGTTTTTCAAACGCAGCTTATTTTAGAATTTTAAATCACAAGAAATAAAAAATAATTTTTTTTAAATTTTAAAGAATTTTAAATCATAAAAATTAAAATACATTTTTAAAAACTAAAGCCAGTTTCTCTACAGGAAGATACTGAAAGAAGAAGCATGTTACAATAGAATAAGCACTAACTTTTGAGTCAGAGAAGGTAGGTTCTGACCCTTTCTTTTGTGTGTGACCTTGGGCAAGTCACATCTTCTCTTGGTCACCATTCCTCATCCATGGAACCAAGGGACTGGATGAGATGGTTTCTAAGTTTCCTTCCAACTCTCACCAGTGTCTAATAGAGTATCACATAGAGTACATGAATTTCATCAAATCCTATATCTCTCCAACTAAGGGAACCAAACTTCAGTGCTTGAATGTAAAAGTTTTAGGGTCTAATGAAACAAAGTGGTGCTTTGGCATAGTATTTTATATAGCACATAATGAATACATGGAATCTTTTTATCCAAGAGGTGATATAGTTTGCAGATATAAAAGTCTAAAAAACATTCAGGTAAGTCATGAGTAGCAAATTCATAAAGAGAAAAGTCAAAGATATTTGGCATATATACAGAGGAGAGCTTGTAAATATTTAACAACTATCTGGGAAAAAACATATGCAAAACATATTGAAATTTAATGTGCATTGTTAACATTTTCTCCATAACTTTCTTAAGTTTAGACAATAAAGAAAACAATAAATCAAGTCCTGATTTGTAGCTCTTGCTAATTTCAGACGTATAAATACACACACTGAAAATTTAACAATTAGCTCTTTCAAGTCATTTGAATTGGTTCCAGCATCCCCAGAGTTACATCCCTTACTTGTAGAGATCTGCCTTGAGGAAGGGAAAGTACCTTGGAATCCTAAAGAATGTCCCTTTAGATCAATGTCAAACACAATATCTAGCACATCAATTGATATGATCCTAAGATTTTCTACTCCCTTTCTGTGTCAGTCTCCTACAGAATGCTCCAGATTTGCTTACCACATCCTTATAGAGCTGTATCCTAGCAGTTTGTTTAGGCTCTAATTTTAGATTTCTTTCTGTCTTTAAAATTTTATTTCCTTTCCCTATCATGGTAGACCTACAGCCTTTGTTCTCTTTGCTTATTTCAATGGTTCTGCTGTATGTCTCTACTGCTGGTTACAGAGTACATCTACTTTCCTTGAATCAACCTAAGTATGGAGAGACTCATCATTACTATGGTTGATGATTTAATGATGAAGTTTTTGGCCATGGCAACCCATGAAACAAAGAAAAATACAACATTGCCCTTGGTTCCATGCAGTTCCTTTCTGCTTTTTCACTTACAATGGAAATAGTGGAAAAGGCAGCAGAGGGTGCTAAGAATCACATATTTTAGGCCATTTATAAATATTAACATCTATAAATATTAACTTACAAATATTAAAATCATAGCAACAATGCTTTCCCTCCCCCCAAAAAAAGAGGATCACTGTAGCATTTTTTAAAGCATGAAGGAGAATGAAAAAAAGTTCATCAGGAGACATGGAAACAGGACAATATTAAAATTAGCATGGTGAATTTCTAATGACTTTTAAAAACCTAGGCATACGTAATAGAAATTTATGTTTGCAAGTATGATTCTTTTCTGTTTTTCTGTCTATAAATGCTTATGTTCATTCATATTTGTTGAGTTCAGAAAAAATAAGTTTAAATTAGAACAAAATAAATGTTAGGTCCCTGTCCAGTAACCAACAAGTAGACAGACTACTAGAGGAATTAAATCATATTGATCTTGATATTCACAGGTTCTCCTTGGAGAAGCAAATAAAGGGGTTGGTAGAGCTGGCTTTATCCATTGTCAAACGGCAAAAAGTAAGATCATACCATAGCACAGTTGAACATCTAGAATTAAGGAGTTCACAATAAACGTGGGTTATTTTTAATGCCACCACAACAGTAACAGCAGCTTAAGTACCAACATCTGTTGGAGAGAATGAAAAAGCAAAGGAATTCTATGAGTAATTCGATTATATCTACCAAATTAAGAAAATACATATGTTGATATTCAATGATTTCATTCTTTGTACTTATATCTCTATAAATAGCACAGTGTCTAGAATATGGTGGGAACTTAATCAGTACTTGCTGATTGATTGATTCAATACAAAAGTAGACATGGACAGTGAAAAATGCTAGCAAGTATGGTTCAGGAAAAAGAAAAAAGACCAAGGGCTTATGGATGACCCAGATACCCTGAACCTATATAACATTTATACTTTTTGAATAATGGTGAGCATCAAATAATATAAAAACAAATGAAATTGTGTTTTAATAAACAGATAATGGCTATTACTGATAGAGGTTTCATTCATGAATAATCTCTTTATGTGGAGTCAGACCCCCAACTTATTAGATCAAAAGGGGGAAATGAAAGAAAAATAAGGTATTCAAGTAAAACAACTCTCACCTGATAGATTTCTGTTGATCTTATAAAATGGGAAATGATAAAGGAATAAATATCACCACAAATTTTAACTATTTGCTGAAAAAGTTTTAATAACGTAAAAAAATTGCCATAATGGTAAGAAGAAAAGAAGCTATAAACACCTCAGGAGGTAAGCACTTAATCTTCTTTCTCAATGAAAAAGGATGACAGCCAAGGATAACAGCAATTTAAAGTTTAAGCTCATTTTTAACATCTTAAGAAGAAGAATAGTGGAAGATTGTGAGCACTATCATAAAACAGCAAATATCAGTGGAAAGAAAAAACTTTAAAGGAAACTTGGTAAGAAATTGATGATAAAACTAAATGATCTGGAATTTAAGAATACCTCAAAGGACTAAGAAAATGCTTCATTGATTTACATTTCAGATTTGTCAGAGAAAGGAAAATGGACTGGAAAAAAAATACAAATGAATTGTAAAGATCTTTATAACAAGACAGACCAGTGATATAAGGAGAGTAAGAGATATCCCTTGACGATATTTGTGTTCCGTCTGGTATATTCTTTTTTTTTTTTTTGGAGGGCAGTTAGGGTTAAGTGACTTGCCCAAGGTCACACGGCTAGTTTTTATGTTAAGTGTCTGAGGCTGGATTTGAACTCAGGTCCTCCTGACTCCAGGGCCGGTGCTCTATTCACTGCACCACCTAGCCACCCCTGGTATATTCTCAATGTCAAAAGAACTAGAGTAAGACTCCCTGAACATTTGGTGAACCCACTGTGGCAGATTTACATGAGGACAGAAATGAAAGTCAGACAAGATAGATGGGCATGGATAAATTGTGATGAGCATCACTGACGGGAGAAAGCACCCATATTGACAAGATCACTAAGCCATGGAAGCAATGATGCATCAGAGCCCCTTGAGCCTTACTTCTACATGCTTATGTCTATCATATTTATGTCCAATCATATTGCTTGACCTTTTGCCAACCTCTTTCTTCCCTTTCAAAAGAAAGAACAGTCTCTGGAGGTCTAGTCTTTTTGATGAATAGTTAAGTAAGAATATGACAAGAGAAGATTGTGTTGAAACAAATGTTTATGGCTATTTCAACATATAATCTGTCATCAGTCAATGTATTTCAACACTTGTACCTTTTGTCAAAGGAGCTATATTTTCCATCCCTCTGCTGCTCACATTCGCTTATTACATACATCCATGTTTTATGTGCCAAGCCAAGTTGTCCTGATGCTCTTTTCCTATGTAATAGGTTATAAACCACACCCAGTGAAGTAAAATAAATGCCTAAGGCATTCCCACCATCTCCCCCACCACATGCAAAGACACACATACTCACTGACTCTCTTTCTCTCTTTGCTCTCCACCCTGTTTATTCAATGAGGCGTTTTCCCCTTTTTTTGCCTAGTTTTTATCACTCAGACAACTTGATAGCCATTACCTCACCATTCAGCTCCTGGTGAACAAGAGAAAGGAAGGGAAAGGGAAAAGGAGCTATCATATTTTATTAGATTTTCCTTCCTATTGCAGCACCCTTCTTTATTCTATCTCTGAGACTTTGGTTGAAAAATCCCAATAACACCATTCCTGGTTATATATCACAAGAAGGTCAGAGACATGAGGAAAGGCTTATGTGCAAATATTCATAAGAACAATTTTTGTGTAGCAAAGAACCAAAAACAAAACAAAATGGGTATTCATTTATTGGGAAATGGTTAATCAAATGTGACATTTGAATAAAATTGACATTTTAATTTATTCTCTGTGCAACTTCTTTATTTAGTTGTTCACATGTTTTCTCCCCCATTCAATTCTGAGCTCCTCAAGGATGGGGACTGTCTTTTACTGTCCTTTGTATCTCCAATGCTTTTAGCACACAGTGCCTAGCATACACTAGAGGCTTCATAAGTGTTTACTGACTGACTAGAAAATTATTGTATCATAGAAAACAATACATATAAATAATTCATAGAACCTTTGGAAGATTTCTATGAATTCACACAGTGCAAAGTATGTAGAACCAAGACAACAATTTATACAATGACCACAATGTAAAGGAAAACAACTTGTGTAAGCCATCAAATGTAATGAACAATTAATGCAATGAACAATCTTGGGTTCAGAAGACCTACAGTGAAATGTAAATGACTCCCTCTTCTCAGGAGATAATATGGTGACTTAGAGGCACAGGATTAGGGACTCATTATCAGACAAGACCAATGCATACATTTGTTTAACTTAAGTAGCTTCTTTGTATGGAGGGAGCTTCTCCAAGCACAGATGTGGTTCTCATTGGAAAATGACAGTGATTTTTTGAAGAACATTGACAAATTATTTTTTAAACCTGTAGTTACGGAGTAACAGCTTTCCTTCTTTCTACTAAAATGATATACTATTCTTTCAAGTCATAAATCAGGATCTACTTTTGCCAAAATGTCCCTAATTGAGTCATAACTTGCCAACCTCCTAGATCAGTTACTGATCCATCTTTTTCCTTTAATGTCCTTTAAGGTAAAATATGGCATATCATTACATGTATGTCTTCATTATAATCTGCCTTCCTAAATCCTTGGATTCTTAGTATAATTATATGTGCCCTTTAGAATTCCAATAAACATTTGATGATGAAAGGACAGAGTGATGGACTGTTAGAGCTTCCACTTAGTCCTCAATGCAGTTCAAGTACTCTACTAAACACTAGGGATATTAAAAAAGGAAAAAGAAAGAAAGAAACATCTTTTCCCTCAGAGAACATATATCTTAGGGATAACAATGCAAATGTGTTCAAAGAAGTTGGGTACACATGGCAATAAGCAATCCACTTTCCGGAAGAAGATCAAAGAGGGAGGCAAAGAGAGAGGAAATGTTGATTACTAGTGATGGGAGGAGGGCAAGAAAGGCTTGGAAGTGGTACAGGGGAAGAAATAAAGAAGCAAAAAGTCCAACAAGTGCAGTTTGAAATAGATGTGGAACAGACTAGACAAAACTGACATATTACTTTAGATTAATATCTGAGTAGAGGCTGTTATTATTTTTCATTGTGCAAGAATGGATAGTAGCGGGGCAGCTAGGTGGCACAGTGAATAGAGCACTGCCCCTGGGGTCAGGAGGACCTAAGTTCAAATCTGGCCTCAGACACTTAACACTTACTAGCCATGTGACCTTGGACAAGTCACTTAACCACAATTGCCCTGCCTTGCCCCCTCCAAAAAGCAAAAAAAAAGAATGAATAGTAGCCTAGAAGATCAACCCACCCCACTTTATATGTAATATGATACTGCACCCTGATACCTTAACAAGGTGAAAACATTTCTCTACTGAATTAATGAATCAATCATAGGCTTTAGACCAAATCAGGGAAAGTCTTTTATCAATACAGATGTCTTTGAAAGCCACTGGATGAACTGATATTGAGGAAACATGGTCAAGCACTGTGAGTCATCTATAAAATAGTAAGCCAGTTTAGAACCAATAGATTCAACCATCTAGTGACTTAGTGGTAGAAATCTCTAGTCAAGCTTCTGAAAAGAAAAAGGAAATACGAGGGAAGGAAAGGCACCCCTGAACCAGTCTCCATCACACCCAACATCCTTGACTAAAGGAGGAGAACCTTGTGAACTTTGGAGGGTGGCAGGACTTAGACATTTTTATTGTTTTCCTAATAGCATCCCTGGGATGGTAGTAGCTAATGTTCGTGTCTGGATCAGAAGGCAAAGACAGTCTGAACATCATTAGGAAAGGTTCATTCAGAGGCAACTAGGTTGTGAATAGTGAATAGAGCACAGGTCCTGGAGTCAAGAGGACCTGAGTTCAAATGTGACCTCAGACACTTGACCCTTACTAGCTATGTGACCTTGGCAAGTCACTTAACCCCAATGGTCTTGCCTTCTACCTTCCAAAAAGAAAAAAAAGAAAAAGAAAGGCACATGAAAATTACTCCAAGAAGCTTCACAAGAAGGCTATACCACCCCAAAGGGAAGATCTTAAAGACTTCAGCAACCCAGTAATACCACTTCTGGGGTTGTATCCCAAAGAGATCATAGAAGTAGGAGGAAGACTCATATGTACATAAATACTTATTGCAGCTCTCTTTGTGGTGGCAAAAAACTGGAAATTAATGGGATGCCTATCAATTAGGGAATGGCTAAACAAGTTATGGTATATGAATATAATGGAATGCTATTGTGCTATAAGAAATGAGGGGTCTTCATATTCACCTGGAAAGGCCTATACAAACTGATGCTAGGTGAAAAGAGCAGAACCAGGAAAAACTTGTACGCAGTCACAGACACATCATATATGTGATGACCAACTTTGGTAAACTGGACTTTTTTTCAGCAACACACAGTTATAAGACAACTCTACAAGTCTCAGGATAGAAGGAGATACCTACATTCAGAGAAAGATCTAGAAAGAACAGAGTTTAAATGGAAACTGAAGCAACCTACATGCTATCACTCTTTTCGATGTTTGGTTTTGTTTCCTTTTCCCCATTGTCCACTCCATTGGTTACAACCCTTCTATGTGACCAGACTAATGTCCAGTGTGAAAGTATTTGCAGATCCTATACTTGACTGCATACCACCATGGGTGGGAGAAGGAGAAAGGGAGGGGAGAAAACTTGAAACTCAAGGGACTCCGGAACTGAATCTTATAAACTAAAAGTAAATAAACAAATCAATTTAAATTAAAAAATAATAATAAAATAAAGAAATTTTAAAAAAGACTTCGGCAAAGGGAATCCCAGGGGCTATCAGTTTTCTATTTTATTTGAGCCTACTTTCCCCTGTATTCTGTATATACTTGTGGGAAGGTATCACAGATTTGGGTGTGAGTAGGCTCCTGGCAGGGAATGTTTTGTACCTTAGAAAATACTGCTTTCTAAAAGCTAATTGTCTGGTTAACTAATTAATATGATAATCTGGGAGATTATCATGAGCTATAGCATTAGAAAACAGTATCTAAGCTCTCCCAACTGTTTCTAGAGCACTGGGGGGCATGTAAATGTCAAGTTCCAAGATTGTGAATTGACAATGTAAGTGGAGGGTTGGGAACGTCATTTATATATGCTACCATTGTAATGATTCTCCTCTTGCCAGTAACGAGACTATAAAGTAGGTCTAGGTGTTCCAAGAAATGGTGACAGAAATACACAAAGGACAGTTATTCTGCAGATAACTTGAACAGAAGCATATCCACTTGGCACAAAATGGGGATGAGCTGATGATGTGAATTGACACAAAGAACTTCTTTTGCTGATAGATCACTTTGTCATTCCATTTAAAATCCAATATAAATTAAAAGGAAGGTCTCTAGGGCAGAATGGCTATTTCCCATTTGCACACTGATTCATATATTTCTTTGAGGTTTTAGATACAGGAGTTTTGACTTGATTGGCTTCTGCCTTTATTTCTTCTGGCTGCTGTGTGTTTTGATCTTCCTTGTCACCACCGTAACTTCACATGGTCAGATTTTTTTCTGTTGTTTCCTCATTTTTGCCATCTGTTTCTTGACTTTTAATTATTTAAGTGGGGCTCTGCTTCCAAGGGGGAAGGCACACCATCCCAATCTTCAGTTTTTGTCCTGTACAGCAATTTTTAGAGATACTTGCAGGGACCTGAAAGTTTTAAGTTCTTCCAAGGTGGTGTGCTCTAAGGAGGGGTGCTTACTACTCCCCTGACCTGTGCTCTGGTCTGCCAGTGACTACAAGTACTCTTTTCTGCTCTGGAACTATGACAAGATCCCTGCTGCGTGCAAGCTTTGCTACGCTCGTGCTTTACCTCACCCTTGGATTGCCACCCAGATCTGAGACTTTGATCCAAGCATGGGCAAAGCAACAGAATCCTGCACACAGTACCAGCAAAGAGACCCCTCTAATATCCTTCTGACCAGTTTTCAACCCCTTTATGGTCTGTGGACTGAGAGTTCCAGAAGCAGATACTGCGGCTGCTGATTCAGTGACTCTAAAGCCTGATCCTGGTTTGCAGGGGTTGGAGCTGGGTCTGCACTGGTGCTGCTTGTGCTGTCCTATGCTCCACTTTCAACCAGGTGTGACAGGCCTTTCCTATCAGTCTTCTAAATTGGTCTTTGGCTGAAAAATCATTTCACCCCCTTCCTTTTGTGGAATTATTTTATGGCATTACTTAATAGTGTTTGGAAGTGTTTTGGAGAGAGCTCAGGCAAGTCACTGCCTTTCCTCAGCCATCTTAGCTTGGCCTTCAAAATCAGAGACTTTAAATTAAATTGTCTTGAATTAAGGTCATGCTTTTCAAATAAAATTATTCATAAATTTTGAAAGATCAAATTCTGTTTATGTGATACAAAAATAGCTGGAGTGAAATTTTTGATTGATCAAGACATGTTGTCTTTATTGGTGATTATCAGTTTCTGTTTTCTGTATCCCAGGAATCTCTAGTTTTTTTCTCAAGAAGAATAATACCAAATTAGTCATAATTTTAATCAGAATAATTTTATTTGCTATTAACTTTGACCTACAAACAGACCTAGGAATTATTCTCAACTCCTCCTCCTCTCCCTTACCCTCCATATCCATTCAATTGATAAGTCTTGTCAACTCTTGTCACAAGGACCCCACATTAGCTGTTCTCCATACCTGGAATGCTGTCTCTCCTTATCTGTCTCCTGGCTTCCTTGGCTTCCTTCAAACCCCAGATAAAACTTCATCTTCTAAAAAATTGTTTTTGGATCCTCCTTAATGCTAATGCTTTTCCTCTATGAATATCTCCAGTTTAACCTGTATGTTTGTTGTTGTATGTTGTCTGCCCCATTAGACTCTGAGCCCTTTGAGAGCAGAGACTCTTTTGCCTTTCTTTGTAGCCCCACTATTTAGTACAAACCTGACACATAGTAGGTGCTTAATAAATGCTTCTTGATTAACTGACCTTAGTTTAAACCTTCATCGCCTTTAACATGGATTGTTACTATACCCTCCTGTTTCTCCACCGTTGCTTCTATATGATTTCTGCCTTCACCCTTGTGTCTTCCTGCACATTTAGAAAGAAGTCTCTTAAAGGTCTCTCTCTCCCTTATTTTGCTGTTGTTGTCCCTGGTTACTATATTCACTTACCTTTCTTGTATTTCTGTTGTCAGAGGTATTTTAGAAGCAAATAATCTCTTCAGGTCTGGTTTTCTTTCCAAGAATGTTTTGGATGCTGCTTTATTATACAACATCCATCTTTATTTTCATTTATGCTTAAATTTTGATCTGCAAGATAGCTTCCCTTCTGCTACATTTTCAGGTTCATTACTCTTCAGAATACATTTTTCCATTTCCTTCTGGGTTTTCCAGTCATGCACCATTCGATTTTCCTTTCCTTTGTATTTGAATATCTTTCTCTTGGGTGCTTGCAAAATTTATTATATTTCAATATAATAATTAAATCTGACAAATATGTGTCTTAGAGTTTACAGCCTTGAATTTTTTTAAAGTAATTTGTAGATTCTTTTGATTGATACTTTGCTTTCTATGTTCAGAAGTTCTGGGATTTTTTTTAACATTATTTCTTATATTACGGTATTCAGGTTTTTGAACTTGTTATTTCCTTCAGGGAGATTTATACTTCTTGGTTCTATAAACCCTGTCTTTCAGATAATTATGTTCTGCTTATCTGGAGGACATACTTTCTTTTATTGATACTGCTTTTTGTGTTTGTTTTTCCAGATTGTTGTTCACTTCCAAGTATTTGCATTTCTAATAAATTGCCCCCTCATTTCTTTCTTTGGTGAGATTTGCCACGATGGGATTAATTTTTTCTTTTTTATGAACTATTTCTTCTACACAGGCCATAAATCCATAGTTCTCATGCCTCTTTTAAATCACTCAGAATGCTGTGCTGTGGTTCCATACTCTCCTCAAAATATATAGGGTCCTCTGTCTCATCAAGTGCTGAATCACTTTCCTTTGTTTTGCAATATTTATTCATAGGTATCTGAACTCATTACTAGATCTATTAGATATAGAGGTGACTTTTTCCTTTTGCTATTAATGTCTTCCTTGTCAATTTATCTGCTTATACTCAAGATCTTTGAGTTTTCTTCCTCTTGAGATCATTAATTTCAATCTTTTTCCCCCCTATTGCTCACCTTCTCACTCCCTCCCCTCTGACAATGGTTTCCCTGTGGGCTGGATCTCAAAACTTTTCAGTCTTCTCCCACACTGAATAACAAATTATTCACTAACCTAGGTCTTATCCCAAGTAATGAGTGTGTGGGGCAGAATTGTTACCAGCTGAATGCTTAACTCTTTTCCTCTGGTTAAGTGAAGTGCCACACAGCTCCACACACAGAGTATCCAAACCCATTCTCTCTCTTTCTCAATTCTCTGGCATAGTTGTATGGATCATGACCATGCAGCTGATATCATAGCCTAGGCAAATTTCTGTAGTTTCAAATTTCTATCTCTAGGCACTGGGAGGAGACAAGGACCAAGTATATAATTGAACTCAATGACAAGTTTAGATACATGTCCTATCCCATTCCCTGTTTTTCCATTCTTCTGTAGAGCTCTGTTGAAACATAGAATTCTGTTGTGACGCTCAGGGGCCTCAATCAATTTCTGCAGTTTGGAATTTGGATCTCCATGGTACTGGGGTGGGAGGGGGCTGTCACAATATAAGTTACGTTATATTGCAAGCTTTGTCTTCTGAAGCCTTGCTGCTGAGAGCCTAGTCAATGGTGGGGAGAGTGGGTATTGAGTAAGTGTGAGTTACATGTTAACTCATGGAGTTTTTAACCTTCTTTGGGTTTTTGGTTTCCTAGATCATGGGGGACAGTTAAACTGCTTGACTTCTGGAATGTAACTTCTTTTTTAGAGACAGTTGAGAGGTGGTAAGGACCAGAGAAAATGTCTGGTCTTCTATCTTATTGTCTAGTGACCTGGAAATTGCAATTGTCTCTTAACTGATCTGTCTGAACGTAGCCTCTCCCATCTCTAATCTGTCCCCCACATTCTGCCAAACTGATATTAATGCTTAGGACTGATTATGTCACTTCTACGCCCAAGAAACTTCAATCGTGCTTCATTGCCTGAATGAAAAAGCACAAAATCCTCTGAGCGTCAGCTTACTTGTCATGTCCTTCAAGATTCTTTAAGTTGTTATCACTCCCTTCTCTTCTACCCCAAAATTACTTTGCATTATTCTTGTATACATTTTGTGACAAAGTGCCTGAAAAAACACTTTTGAACTGAACTGAAATTGATGTATTCCCCTATATAATATTTAGGAATAATCAAGAGATATTGTGAAATTCCACAAGAAACTAACTTCAGCCAAGAATGCCAGAGGTACAAAAAACATGACTATCTTTTAAAAGTGCCATGCTCTTATTGGCTCCCATTTGCTACCCTAGAACAAGCACACAACCTGGCATCCGAGGAAGCTTAGCCATTTACACACATACGTACACACACATATTAAAATAATCTCTTATTAACGGACCAAAAACTATTACATATTATACAAACATAAATCAATCATAGTAGTCCTGTGCCCCCAAAATTGCATCCTCATAAGACATATAGAAGGGTCAGGTGGGTGGCACAATGGATAGAGCACAGGGCCTGGATTCAGGAAGACTTGAGTTCAAATTCAGCATCATACATTAGCTGTGTGGCCCTGGGCAAGTCACTTAACCCTGTTTGCCTCAGTTCCTAATTTGTAAAACGAGCTAGAGAAGAAAATGGTGAACCATTACAGTTTCTTCACCAAGTAAACCCCAGATGGGGTAACCAAGAGTCAGACACATCTGAAACAACTGAACAGCACTACCAAACCATAGAGAGCTCATGGAGAAAGGTTGATCAACATTGAGCTTTACCTTGCATCCTCTTCTCAGTCCTCATCTGGGGTAACTGGTTCAGCAAATTCCAATGTCCCCTCCTGCAGCTCTGGATCCCTGGTTTGATTTTATGTTTGTTTTGCTCTATTCCAGTCATGTCTGTAGGTCAGCAGAGGGATGGGTTCCACACATCACTGCTTGGTTTACATCCGCTCATTTTCTAGAGTCCTGCGGTCTGCTTTCCAGTTCTGATATGGTCAAGGTAACATTGACCTAAAGAAGGAGAAGAATCATTGATGAAAGGAAATACAACTGGTAACAACTCTTATTATTGTCATTAACTATAGAAATATCATTTGTGTAGTCCTTAACTATGTTTTGTTTTGTTTTTTGCTTTTTAAAGGGCCATTGGGGTTAAGTGACTTGCCCAAGGTCACACGGCTAGTTTTTGTGTTAAGTGTCTGAGTCCGGGTTTGAACTCAGGTCCTCCTGACTTCAGGGCCAGTGCTCTACTCACTGCGCCACCTAGCCGCCCCAGTCCTTAACTATGTTTAAGGCACCATGCCAACATTGTTGAGTCAATATCATGTATCATTGTTGAAACCATACTGATACAACATTGTTGATACAAAGAGTTATGAAGCAGAATCCATTCCTTTAAGAAGCTCATAAAACTCCAGTAATTAAAACATACAAATTGGCCCAGCATTTATCTTCCATCTCTGTGCTTTGGCACACACTGTCACCTGCGTCTGAAATGCACTCCCTCACATCCCTCTGCTTCTTACAATCCCTAGCTTCCTTCAACCTCAGGACACTCACCACCTCCTACTAGAACATTTTCCTAGTGCCCTTAATTGTTGGTGTCTTCTTCTTCTTTAATTATCACGTATGTCCTAATTTGCTTATTTATTTGAGAGCAGGCACTGTTTTTGTTCTGCCTTTGATTCCCCAGTACCTAACAGACAGCCATACATATAATAAGTGTTTTTAAAATGCTCACCAAATTATAATTTGCTATACTGGACACATATACAAAAAGATAACAAAAAATATTCATTTATAGTATTGGCAAACAGAGACTAGGTAGGGAGGACTCAGGTGGTGATATTCAAATATTAAGACTAAACTCAAATTTGGGGAAAGACTTTTTAAAAAATTCAAAGTCAACTTGAATTATACAATCTGTAATAATATACTAATTTTTACAGTTGGCAAAACTTCAATGCAAAATAGAAAATATCATTAAAATTCCCACTGAGAAGTAGCAGCAGAACAAAAAAATGGTAGAAATGTCATCCATGGCTATATTCCTTGCCTTGTTATTTGTTCATAGGACCATAATGTGTGCTGTGAACTTCATACTTACAGAGTGAGGATGACTGTCTTGGAAAAAAAGATCTTCTACTCTACTGGAAAGCTGTGGTATTTGGACAAAAGCTCATTTTTAAGGATCTCACATCAAACCAAATTAATCTAGAAATTGAAACGTCAACTGGGGCTTTACCCAAACCTTCCATCAGAGACTGAGAAATCTCATTTCACATTTCCAGACTGGACCTGACTTAGAGTTTGTGCCCCACCTAGTGTTACTCTTTTCCTCTCTAAGCCTTTCTCCTTTGGAAAAGTCTAATCATTCTAAATGCTTGGATAGCCCTTCAGGACCACATGGTTTCAAAGTCACCTTGGACAAGTTTCTGAAGCATTAAATTGAACATCCCCAATACACAGTCAAGGAAGGCATCTGAATCTTCCTAAGCAGTACAGTAAATACTCTGGGTCTCTGAAAATAGAGAAACACAAATTGGTGCTGCTGCGAACATTAATCCCTCTAATTTAACAAATGGATTCCCACCTACCCGCCTTCCCATTATCTATTTTCTTTCAGAAAACATTCAGCCTAATCAGCATGGACCGAAGGGCACAAAGAAAAAGCACAGCAAACATTAGCATTCTTTCATGAGAGACACCAATGGCTATTGGTGACATTGACCTCTAAATATTTGACTTTCAGAGTCTGGTATTCCAAAGATGAACTTTCTTCAAGCCCAGAAAAGTGAAAGAATGCAGACACCTGGCCTTAAGACAATAGTCAGACCGTGTCTGTGTGTGCATGTGTGAGTCCTGTGCTCTCACACACAAACCTATTTCAAATAAGAGATGAAAAATTAGAAATTGCCTAGCCAACCAGAGATCAACAAACTGAATCACGGTAACAGAGGTAAGGATACTATTTCCCTTTTATTATCTACAAGAAAGAAGAGGAATTCATTCATTTCTGAGAACACTCTGGCTATTTATCTCTTAAGATTGTTTTAGGGTAGGTTGACTTTGTTTCAAGTGTCTGGACTCACTTTAAGAATAAAGTAAGCACTGCATTGAGATCCCCTTTGTGGGGAAGCAGAGTCAGAAAGACATAGGTATAATACCCTTAAAATGTTTAAATAATTGGAGGAAAATGCCTGAAGGCTTCAGTTGTACTTGCTTATATTCCTTAGACTGCCTAGAACATATGAATGTTGTTCCTATAATTGAATAGCATCCCATTTGAAGAATGATAGATTCCTTTCTTCAGTTTCCATAGATATGAATAAGAAATGTACATATCCATTGTTGAAAGCTTCTTCTTGGTAACTTTTACTTCATACCAGGAGAACATTGTTTGAACCTACTACAAGGAAATAAAATACCATCACAAGTATGTGTCCTCACAATAATAATTTTTGTTCAGTTGTTTTACAGTTGTGTCTGAATCTTTGTGATCACATTTGGGTTTTTCCTGGCAAAGATACTAGAGTGATTGGCCAATTTCTTTCTCCAGCCTATTTTACAGATGAAGAAACTGAGGCAAACAGTGTTAAGTGACTTGGCCAGGGTCACACAGCTAGTACGTATCTGATAAGGCCAGATTTGAACTCAGCAAGATGAGTCTTCCTCACTCCAGGCCCAGCACTCTATCTACTGTGCCACTTAGCTTCCCACACAATAATAAATAGCTAGTATTTCCATAGTGTTTTTAAGGTTTAGAAAGTATTTTGCAAATATTATCTCATTTGATCCTTACAACAACTCTATTTGATAAGTGTCATCAATATTCCCATTTTACAAATGAGAAACTAAGGCTGAATTTAAGTCACTTGCTCAGGGTCACATAGATAGTAAAGCATCCAAGGCTAGATTCAAACTCAAGTCTTCCTGACTCTAAGTGCAGTAAGTTACCCACTGTGTCACCTTGCTGCCAGTGAGCAAGATTGCCAATGTCATTGACAGGAATAAGATTATCAGGAAAAAAAGCAAAATTAGTATAAAATTTTAAGTCTGATCTGAGGTATTTTTGAGATGGGTACCTGTGGGGTATCCACAATAGGCAGACAGGAATGCTGTTCTTAGAATGGAAGATAAATTTGACCTAGAGGTATTGATTTGGGAGCTCTTCCAGTAGCAAAGAGAGTAACAAACCCAGGAATAAATGAGATCACCAGGGATTATTGAGAAAAAGACAGAGTCTTGGTGATTACTTAAATTAAAGTGGTGGTGAGGAAGGAATATTCAGAAAAGCATCTAATGAAGTGTCAGGGAAAAATAGAAAGGGAAACATAAATAATAAGGAGCAACGGCAAATGCAGTGGAGAATTCAAGAAGAACAGGGAAAAACCACTAGGATTAGAAATTATGATATCATTGGTGACATTTTTAAAAAACAGTGAGGTTAAAATCCAGATAACAAAGTTGAGGGGGTGGGGAAAAGAGAGGCAAACGGCTGGTAAAAGAGATGACATGGTACTACGGAATGAGCATTGAATGTAGAGTCAGAGAGCCTGGTTTCAAATCCTGACTCTTCTATTTCCTACCTGTGTGAGCTTATAGACAAATCACTATGATCTAATGAATAAGGTTTAATTAAATATGTCTTTCCCTTTGTTATTATGATACAATAGACTGTTGAAAGTAGCTCACCAGAACTTCTGTCAGACCTCTTGAATGTTATTTTCTAGCTGCAAACCACCCAGTTTTTTTTTCCAATTTGAGGTCATTTTAAAAATTAAACTTCAATTAAATTAAAATGAAACTTTTAGGAGTCTCTGGTCATGCCACACAGGTTCCTGAATGACAAAATTAGCTTCTCATAGTAGATTTTTAAGGAAACCTTGATTTGTTATCAAACTATTTCTAGAAGCATGACTTTGAGGCTCATTTAGGTTTTAAGGCATAAATTCTATTGCCTTTCTTTCTGACCCTTAACTAGGAGATATCTGAAATTATAAGCTTTCCTAGACAGAGAGAGGAAAGAATAGAAAAAATTTCCTTGGCAAAACCATTTTTGTTTATCAAGTCATAAAAATTTGTTAAAATTTAAACTGATATTTACATAGTATTTATTGTGCAGATATAGCACAAGAAACTTATCTTCCCTTATGCTTTTAAACTTTGATGTATATGAGCCTAATTTCTGTCTTTCAGAGGATCACAGATTGTAGAATTGAAAAAGAGTTGGGTGATAAGACAAAGCACCATCATTTTAGAGAGGAGAAAATAGCCCAGAGAAGGTAAGTAGTTTTGCAAGGTCACAGAGTTAAGAAGGACCCCATCTCCAGTCATCTCTGCCTGCCATATTATTTCTACTACAACCACACTCCTTCATGCTATTATGTCCATCTTTTCATTTTGTTTTGCTGCCTTTTATCAGAGTACAAAGCCTAGGAAATGTCCAGGTGAGATCCCATTCTCAACAAACTACTACACTAGAAAACCCATCTAATAAGGATCGCCAAAACTTCCCTTAGCCTCATTTATCTCCTCTATAAAGCAGGGAAGATAATGCTGCTGGTACTTAGAACAAGGGCTGATGCAAGAATTAAAAGAGACCATTTATGCGAAGTTCATCTTTACAAATCCTAAAGTGAGAAGATGGGATTATTAATTACTATTATGACCCCACCATAGGATTGGAGATTTAGAGCTAAGCAGGGACCATATAGGCCATGGAGTCCAACCCTCTCGTTTATTGGATGTGGAATCTGAGGCTTAGGGGGCAGCATTATAGAATGAGCTATGATGGGAAAGGAGCTGGGTCTAGAGATCGGAGAGTCTTGGGCTCCAATCTGGATGGTGAAATGTATTAATTATGTGGCCCTAGGCAGGAGTATAAAGAAAAGAATGATGAATTTTATGTCAGAGGCCAGAACTGTAAACCCCACTTCACTAGTTACCACCTGTACAATCGTGGAAAAGTCACTCAACTTCTGGGCCATATTTTAAGATCATCTCTAAAATCTGAGGGTTATAGAAATATGTTTTGTATGACTACACATGCATAACCAATATCAAATTGCTTGCTTTTTCAGGGAGGAAGGGAAAGAATCTGGGACTCAAAATTTCAAAAATTAAATGTTAAAATTGTTTTTACACATAATTGTGGGAAAATAAAATATTAAATATATTTAAAATGTGAGTGTTAGACTAGATGACCTCTAATGAACCTGCAAATCTATATTAATGATCATATAATGCTATATGATTGTATGAGGCACATTCATTGGTACGTACACATAGATATGCCGTGTGTACTGAACAAGGATCAGAAGCCTATGCACACTGAAAAGACTTAAAAAATGATAAAGTAGTTACATTATAGTATTTAACTACCAGAGAAGTTAGCTTCTCAAACTAAACATAAATCCTGAATGCATTCATGTATAAAATGTGTATGTATGAGTGTGTGTTATGTTGCCTGTATAAATTATGTTTTTCCACATTGGTCTGTCTGGATGTGGTTCAGAAGGAAACAGGAAAATCTCCTTCACCCACCTTCATCCAAGGGAAACTGATTCCTGCCATGAGGGGAGTAGGAGATGGTTCAATCTGTTTTCCTCAAGAGCTGGAATTATATCAGTCTCCTCCACACTTAGCAATAGTATTGGTCTAGAGAAATTATTTTAATGTTCGAGATAAACTTGATCACTATCTCTTAAATGTACAGGAGTGGTCCAAGCTAGATATCCGAGGTTTGACTCTTTCCCACGAAATGCCCATTACACAAAGACCACACATAGCAAAAAGTAAATAAACCTTTTATCTAACCCAATAGAAAACAAGCCCAGAGGGGTTACATAGATGAGAATGTACCAGACAATATACAATACAAATATGCATTTGTCATGTTCAGAATTTTTAGAAAAATGGAAAGTAGCAGCCTTTTTCTCTTTGATTTGTTCTAACTCATTTATTAGTTTATGGATGGTGAATTTCCTCCAATTCTGAAGGGGCCTAGTGCTTACCTGCAGTTGAGATTCTGCTGTAATAAAACACTTGCAGTTTACAAAGTCAACCCTACCTTCCATCGAACTCTTTGCCTCCCCTCAGGCCCTATATCATTCTCATAATTGACTATACTACTCTAAGATTTTAGGGACTCCTCTAAACAATACTTATGCTCTTACTGTTGATAGAGAAACAACCCTTTTCCCACTAGGCCCTTGGAGGTATAGTGGTGAGACTTAGTCTTTTTTCTCTATGGGTTCCTATGAGTCCTTTTATGTTTTGCATTGCCCAGCTGAAATAAAGCCTTTCTTGTATCCAATATTTATTATTAGCGCAAAAATTTACTAGATGAGGGCCCTTTTACCCACATCTAGAGAGACTTAGAAACAAGCTATATACAGTGTTCTGAAACTCCCAAGGGAAGCCCTGAGAAGGGGCACAAGCCAAGAAGTGAGTCACAAGAAGGCCCCAAGATGAAATTCTATCCATTAAAGACCAGAAAATGGAAGTCTAGGACACAAGTTCCATAGAAAATCTTCCTGCTAGCATTTTCTCTCCTTTTCCGGCTTCAGTGGTCTGAGAATAAAACTACTAATGGTGAAGTATGGCCAAAAATCCATAAAGAAAATAAGAGTATTGGCCTAATGAGTGCCAAGGGGAGGTTAAGTAGGATTTAACTATATGCCAGTTATATCTCTGTTAGGGCATTATAAAAAATGCTATTTTATAATCCACACGACCAATCCCTCAGTCTGGCAAAGCCTCACTGATTTAGACCACAGTAATTTAGAATTTGTGGTAGTTTGGACATAAATTGACTGAAAGTTTATTTTTGTGCTATTGGAGACGAAAAAACAAAACTTTGCCAAACTAAATAATAATATGGATTGTAGGAGAAGCTAAGGAAAAAGTTGCCCCCTGCAGTAGAAAGAGTGCTGACTTTTAGAGTCAGAAGACATGGGTAAAATTCCTCCCCTGATGCTTACTACCCATATGACCTTGGGTAAGTCATTTAACCTCGAGGTCTCAGTTTCTTCATCTGTAAATTTGAGAGCTTGGATAAAATGGTTTTTGACGTCCTTTACAGTTCTAGATCTCTAGTCTGATGACCTATTTGCGTATAAACAATATGCTATGTGAATACAGTCTTTATCAGTTCACAGGAAATCATCTGGTTGAACTCCATGGCAACACTCAGTCTTAATCCATCTTTGTTTTGTGGACACCATGTGCCCAATCCTACAAATAAGAGGCTGATTTAAGGTAGATAGATAGAAGCATAAGATGTTACTCTGGTCCTCAAGGAGATCACAACCTAGTCATGGAGAAAAGATTTGCAAATAAAGCAATTAATAAACAATATTTAATACATATTAATATGCTATAATAAAATACTATAAGAATATTAGTAATACTAAACAATATAAGAGAGAATAATTTTCTGCAGGGCAGGGGCAGTTTTGTTTTTGTCTTTATGTCTCCATTAGCAAGCACAGTGCCTGGTGTGCAATAAGTGATTGATAAATGTTCACGGAATGAAGTACATCATTAAGAGCAAAATTATGTGGTATGACATAAAATGGTACTGAAGTTCAGAGGACAGAGAAACATGTGAGGGTTTAAGTTGTTCAGTAGTTTCAGTTGTGTTTGACTCTTCATGACCCCCCTTTAGGGTTTTCTTGGCAAAGAGACTGGAGTGGTTTGCCGTTTCCTTCTCCAGCTCATTTGACAGATTAAGAATTGGAGGCAAAGAGAGTTAAGTGACTCACCCAAGGTCACACAGCTAGTAAGTGTCTGAGGTCACATTTGAACTCAGGTCTTCTAACTCCACATCCAATGTTCCATCCAAGGCACCACCTAGTTGCCCCAAAGGACTTAAAACCTAAGTTCAAAAATAGTCTCAGACAGTATTTGGACACATTTCAAACTGCCTTAGTCTACTCATCTGTAAAGTCTGGATAATAGCACCCCCAGGGTTATCTTGAGGGTCAAATGAGATCATATTTGTTAAATGCTTTGTACACCTTAAAGAGATAAACAAATGTTAGTTATTGTAGAATTGATGGAGAAGATAGTATTTAAAAATCTTGAAATATAAACAAAATTTAGGAAACTGGTCTTCTCACTATATCCAGTGCCAGACATACCAATTAATGCAATAAAAAGAAAAACTATTCTTGCCTTCAAGGTACTTAGATTCTAACAGGGAAAAAAAATATAAAAGGGAACTAAAATATGGGGGGAGGGGTAGGTAGCTACATGAAGGCAAAGACGAAACTCGTGTGGGTGCATCTTCAAATGGAGGTTCTAGGGAGGAGCTCACCAGTGAGAGGAAGATGCTGTTGGGGTGAAAGTCTTGCCAATGTAGGAAGGTGCCCAGGACAGAGCCCAAGAATTTATCCTAGGGGTCATCAGCTTTCAACTTTTTAGATTCTCTGGCTTCCTGTATCAGCAAGCACCCTAGCATACCCAGGGCAGCTGCTAGCACAGGTTCTTAGATCTGCTTGAAAAGCAACTCAAAATGGGTTAACAGTCTCACTTTAATCAATCAAACACATATCATTTTCTTAGTTCAGAGGAAA
>CM053593.1:325567198-325602779 GCA_028646575.1 Pseudocheirus occidentalis | reverse complement strand
CGGACTCAACAGCTTCCCAGAGTCTCTTCTGGCTAAATCACACAACTCTTCTCAAAGTGAGCCCCAAACCAAAACCTCACATCAAGGTGTATATATAGCCTTCTCCTGGATCAGAGAATGTCACAGCCGTCTTGACCCACTGCCCAATCACAAAGCAACAAGGTCAGGCATTCCTGAAAAACAAGCCTCCCACCACAGGCTCCATGTGACCACATTTAGCCTATTAGAGGGCAGAGTATACTTTCAAATCAGGGAAGATTCTCAGAGCCACTTAAGCCACTTAAACAAAGAGTCTAGGGGCAGGGAAGATCTTTAGATTCCCATAACACTTCCTTCAAGGCCCACCTCAAGCATCACCTTGTGGAGGAAGTCATTCTCTCTAAGATTACTTTCTCTCTAGTCACCTAGAACTAAGCTAGGCAAATTCAGGGATGCTTATCACTGAAATGCTGACCACCAGGTAATGAATTATCCTGGTCACAGAAACTCATGAAACTCTCTACTAGTAGTGTTTTATTGGAAGGATGACTGAAAGAAAACAAATCCTTTAAGTATTCAATTACCCAGGTTTTAACTAATTCAGATTTTAACTAATTTTCCTCTTAGTCTGAATTAGGAGGTACAGTTATTCCTTCCACGTTATAACAGTAAGGGGCATGGTTCCCCCATGATCTGAAAAATCTATGTAATTTTTTTCTTATACCAGAGAAGACTGATATTTTTCTTTTTCTTTTATGAGGTATTTACAGTATCTTATTTTAAATTTGGGGTTGATATTGTCTAATATTACATATATATATATATGTACATGGATGTGTGTATGTGTTTATAAAATGCCTTTCTGAGTTTCTAAACTTTTTCTATGTCTTATGCTGGTCTTTACATGTCATCTTTAGCTTCCACAAAACTCCCCCAAAATACCCATTTCATTTTTATATTGAAATCATGATGGGGAGAGTCATGATGTAGAAGGCATAACTGTATTACTATAATCCTTTGTCTATTTTAGAGATGTAGGGTGATTGTTTTGTAAATGAGTGGCGCCTAAGAAAAATTCATAATGAAAATGAAGAAAAGATTTCTGGGTAGGCCAGCTAATGAAATAATACTCAATCAAAACAAAAATTCAAAGACTAAATTTTTCTTCTACATTTTTTTTTCTTTCTGGGAAAATGGAATGACTAAGGAGACAACAAAATTCAGTTTGAGAAAGACCCCAAACTTTCAGATCCAGCTTTCATTTTTATTTTGCCTACATTTCATCTGCTAAAAGTCATTCTACCAAAAAAAGGCTGAGAATTTACTGGTTGGATTTCAGAGACCTGTTCCTTGAACATGTTTTATTGTACAGAATATATTTATCCACATGTTAAAGTCTACTAATGTAGCCCTAGAAATGAATGTAATGTCTACAATAATATTCTTCCTTTAAATACTTTAAAAAACCACTCTGGCTTATCTTCAATGATTTGATGCTTGTATAATTAATTGCAGGGTTGCTTGGTGGATAGAGGTTTCACTTCAGAGTCTAAATAAACTGGATTCTAACAGATACCTACTGTAACACCATGGGCAAACTACTTAACCTCTCAGTATCATGGACAACTCTCTCAAAGACTACAAATTACAGAAAAGGTGCCCATCTGTATCACTGAGAATTCTCTCTACACAGATGAAGTCACAGGCCTGGATATAGTAATAATGAGAATAACAGTAATGATAAATTGCCATTTAGATTTTTTGTCTTATTCAAGAAACTGAATTATGTCACAAGCAATGCTTCCAATGGACTCCAACAGTGAATGGCCCAAATCAGATTCTATTTTTTCAATGTGTTCAAGGTCACTCACCTTGTTTTGTTCAAGGCTCTTCCTTTTAATATATCAGCATTTTTAGATTATGCATAATGTCCTCTTATGTATTCGTTCTATGTCTTCCTTGCTCTTGAGAACCCTCGCAAAGCTTTTATTGCAAATGACTGTGATAATGGGCTATCTGGCTGTCAGTACCTGCAGCATGTCATAGGAAACAGATCCTGAATATGAACATTAACCTTTCAAAAGTACTGTATTAACAATCCTAGAAACTGGGTTTTTTAATTCATCTTCACAAAAGGCAAGTTTCCTCCCTGCTAATAGTGTTTAATCCCAACCTCTAAGCAAAAGTAAGGAAATTAATGTTCTGAGTCAGTCCCTGAACCCCTGCCAACAAGTCCAACCAGGGGATCTGAAAGGCACTTCTCCAGAAAGTCATGGGAGATCTTCATTGACCTTGCCCTGAGCCTATTCGGAAAGGTGAAGCATTGTTTTAGATTGATGCAATAGTTTAGAAAGCCTGCACCTGCTCCACCCTATGCCCCACCCAATCTTTATTAAATGGTGTTCTCAGTGCATGAAAACATGCCATCACTCCTGCTTCATCCAGATTCACTTGAACTAAAAACACACAAAGCCTGGTGTCTACTGACATACGGGTAAGCCTTACTTTACTGATTTTGCAAATATCATAATCCAGGTTCTAGAATTATTTATTTAACTTGTTTTAATCCACTCTGGTAGGGAGTATTGCTTACACACACACACACACACACACACACACACACTGATCTCTCAATTAGTCAGTAAGAATGTATTAAATACCTGCTATGGGCCAGACATTGTCCAAAGAAATGGACAATAAACAATTCTTAATTTTAACATCCCCTCTCCACCAAAAGAGCATTTTCTCTCTTCCACGAAACTTTTTATGGAACTACTAAATCATGACGCTTATTTACATTTATGAAGCACTAAAGTGTACTGCAGAATGAAGAAAGAGGTAGAAAATTTCAGTTGAAATAAAATGCTCAGTTCATCTCACAGGACTCACTTTGCAAACTTTATTTTCACAGAAGACTTTCTTGTTTCACCAGGAGAAACATAGAGGGTCAAATTAGAGGGCAGGCTAAATCCCCAGTTTTTTCTCATGATCGTGATCTATCCAAGCAGATAGTGGCATCATCATGCCTACTACTTTGACATATATTCATCTGGCATTTGGGCTCCTTTCTTCAAAGGTCTTTCCTTTGCAATTCTGTCTATCAGGCTTAATTTGAGCAAGTCCAGAACCCAACACAAGGTCAGAATGAAATCTTCAAACCTATCCAAAAGTACTCCGTGGCACTGTATTTCATCTAGACGTAGACTGAGCAAGAGGATACAGAAAACCATTTGTCTGCAGGAAAGAGTCCACATAGCTTGGATACCAAAGAATGAGCCATACTGAGTGTACCTATGGAAGGTTATCACAGCCCAGGCCCTCTGAGCTTTCAATCTACAACTTAAATAAATAGGCAGTGTTTGTTATATCAAATCACCAAGTCATTGCATATAGATGCCTTCTTTTGTTTCAGTCCAAGAGCCCTCCCAACACATGCTATAAATGCTTCCTCTCCTTTTTTGATCAGGTGGCATAGCCACTCTTTTCAAGTCAATGAGAAAAAGGAAGGGTAATGGATTGCAATGAGCAGACACCTAGATATAGACATAAACTCCACAGCATGACTGAACCTAAGATGGCCTACTCACCCCTAGTAGATAATTATTCTGTCAAGGGTGAGTAGTTTCCTGTTGATGACTCCGGGAAGTGTAGAGAGTTGCTGCTGGCTGTCTTCTCTCGTCAGCCGTCTAGAAGCAACGGCAAAGAGTGAGGTGACAGATATGATAAGGAAGAACGTTAGTCATCTAATACTGATCAAGGAAGACAGGTAGGGTCAGCCTATTTCAAGAGCTTTAAGACAACTACATGTTACAAGAACAGAAATAATCTATCACCTGGGGATAAAAGGAAGCAACATCTTGAGGCCTGGGTCATCTAGGAGATATGTATAAGTAAAAGATTTTTTGAAAGGAAGAGATTTATAAACATAAGAGAAAATGAACAATCTGAATTTTTTTTAAATCACTTAGTTCATAAAATAAAAATTTTAGGAAAGCCTGAAGCTCCCCTACCATCCCCAGATATTCATCTCCCTAATTCTTGTATTAATCTCTCAGTAATAACTCTTTCTGTTCTTAGTTTCAGTGTGTTTAGAGGTGGTAGGCACTGACCCATAGGTATTAGTGATAAATAGATTCTTTCATTTATCTTGTGAAAGAGTAAAATTCTGTTTGAAAAAAGTATTGTAGAATGTTAAGACTAAGTTAAAAGAGGTTTATTACTAGAATGAGAACCGCCAGGTTATAGATGTCTTTAACCACAGTAAATAATTTTCCTCATCTATAAAAAGAGGATGATAATATTTGTACATTTCCTCACATAGCTGTTATTGGAAAAGCACTTAGTAAACCCTAAATACTACGCAATGTGAGCTGTCATTATTATTCTTGTTTCCTAAGAAGTTAGAATTACTATCAAGGTTCCTTAGAGTACTAAAGTAAGAAAATATACCTGTGGTGTAATGCTATTGAATGAGGTGTTCCCTTAAGAGCAGAAATCATCAAAAACCCAAGATTTGTCAGTATTTAGGCTATTAATGTCACAGCTCACTACAACAGGCATTAGGAGTTTTCAGGTGAATAAGGTGGAGACGAAGATAAAAAAAACTTCTAAGACACTGGTTGAATGGGTGATCTCAAGGAATAGTCATCAGTCTTTCATATAGATTTGAAAAGGAGAAAAGATGGAAAGGGGAGGGAATAAACATATATATAAAACCTACTATGCCAGGCACTGTGCTAAACACATTTTACAAATACTGTTTTATTTGATTCTCACAGCAACTCTGTATTAATATCATCATCTTCATTGTACAGTGGAAGAAACTGAGGCAGACAGAGGTTAAGTGACTTATCACCATCTGGTATGGGTCTGGTATGGTATGAATTTGAACTCAGGTCTTCCCGGTTCCAGGACTAGCTTTCTACTCACTGAGTCATTTGGGAAAGTCCCAGTCAAGTGTCCTGGGGATCCATTCTCAGCCTATTCTATTTACAATATTTATCAATGATTTACATAAAGGTATAGATGGTATATTTATCAGATTTGAAGATGCTAGAAAGCCAAGAGGGATAGGTAACACATAAAATGACTGAGACAGGTTCCAAAAAGGCCTTGACAGACTAGAACATTGGGCTGAATCTAAGAAGATAAAATTCAATAGTTATAGGTGTCAATGCTTTCATTTGGGTTTTAAAAATCAACTTCATAAGTACTGCATGGAAGTGGGCATAACTAGATGGTAATTGCCTTGCAAAAGATCTGGAGATGTTAGTGGGCCGCCCACTCAGTACAAGTTAACAGTGTACTATGGCAACCGAGAGAGCTAATGCCATTTCAGGCTACATTAAGAGAGATTTCAAGAGTTTCAAGGAGTAGGAAGGTCAAAATCCTGCCATGCTCTATCCTGGCCAGACTATGTCTCTACAACTGTGTTCCATCCCGAATACCAAAGTTTGGAAAGGACATTGATAATCTAAGCAAGCATACAGAGGAGGGCAGTCAGAATGGTGAAGGACCTTGTGGCCATGCCTTGTGAGGATTGGTTGAAGGAACTGGACTTGTTTACCCTGGAGAAGAGAAAACTTAAGGGAAATGAGTGGAAGGCTATTTGTTATATGTAAGGGTTAGATTAAATGGATACTCTGCCCCTTCTAATTCTTAAGTCTTAAGATTCTTTGAAAACTTTCTTATACTAGTTGAAGGCCTATCATACAGAAAAGGGATTAAATTTGATCTATTTGACTCTAGAGGACTGGGTGTAAGCTACAAAGAAAAATTAGGGTTCCATCTCAAGAAAAAAAAATATTAGGGCTAGCCATACATGGAATGGACTGCCTCAGAGAAGAGGGAATGATTCCTCTTTATTGGAAGCCTTCAAGCAAAGATAAAGATCTTTAGTTGAGTATTTTGTATTGTCAAGTCAACAAGCATTTATTAAGCATCTATTATGTGCCTGACTCTGTGATAAGCACTAAGGATTCTCTTTGGTCCCTCCCAAGTCTAAAATTCTGAGATTCTGTAATTCTTTCATTTCATTATAGCAGAAACCAAAGATATATCAATGATGAAACCATACTCAGAAGTGGATATTAAAAACCCCAAAGACAAAGGTGTTACCAGTAACAGATGCTGAGTAGAATAGTCAAGAATATACAAGACAGTAGATAGAGCCAGAACAAATCTAAATCACATACCATGTGAGCATATCAGGATGTTTAAAGCACAAGAGAACATGGGGAAATAAGAGATGTAATATGAGTGAAAACTTCTTCATAGTTTCCTTTTAATCGAAGTTGGCATGGGTTGACCACACATCTTCTCTCCTCTTTAAAGGACCAGCTTGCTGGGATTCAGGAAGTGGATGGTTAAAAAATAATTTTTGACTTGTCATTCACTGTCAAAGATTTATAAGGGACCATAGAGAATAAAACCTATCTTAAGGTCTATGAAAAGAATATTGTTACTTGTGTCTCTAAAATTGACTTTATATGTCATAATTTAGTCCATAGTCATGCGTACACATATTTTGACTCTCTTTTCCCGTTAACCTTCCCACCTCTCCCCTTGATTCTAAATGCCAAAGCAAAAGTGATTTTCAAATCTCCCATGATCACCTTTTCCCCTGAAGTCCCCTTTCCTTATAAAAACTGCTGCTAAACCTAGGAGCTGGAGAAGTCACCCTCTCCCTCTCCACTAATGGGTCCTTTAAAGCTCTAGACCGACCCACTTGAACTGGGTTCAGTCCTTAAGGAAGCTACCCCAAGAAGCAATGTCAAGGAGGTCTTGTTCTCACACCTTCTAGCGCCCATCCCAGAACACTAAGGAAAATTACATAAAATCAAGGTTTATGCTCATATCTAGAGTCTCTCACAAAGGGGAGAAGTAGGAAGGTACTTGATGTACAAAGTAAATCTAGGATAGCTGTTTATCCTTCCACAGAAAGATGTACTTGATACAAGAAACTCACAAGCATGCATTTAACAAAGGCTTAAACAAGCAACAGTAACTTAAAACAACTAGTAGACTTTCCCAGGAGGTTGAGGCTTAAAACATCAAACATGAAGCAATTTGTGGGATTGCTGAGTCAGTGCTTTACTTTTAACTCGGCTCCTTCAAAGTCCATACATATCTTCTGGCAAATAATGCCAAGGGATTGGGCTCAAACTTAAACTCGCAGCATCCTCAGAAACTCCTCCTACTGTCAGGTTCAGCTCTAACTCTCCAACTCTTGAACTCATAAGGCTTCCTTTAAGTCTGAGCATGTCCCTCTTGGTACCACTGCTCAGTAATCTATGTTCAAGAAAGGAAAAACAGAAAGTAAAAGTCTGCTAAGCCTAGTTTCATGTTGTCTAGCAAAGCCCCAGTCCTACTTGTCATGTCTACTTGGAAGAGTGAAGTGAACCCTCCTTCTTCTACTTGTAAAGGAAGTCTTCCCATAATTGGTAGATGGACAAGAGAGACAGGGAGAGACAGAGATAGAGACACAGAGAGAGGGATAGAGAGACAGAGTAGAGAATGAAAGATGAGATTACTCCATTTAAAATTAATTGAGGAGAATCACTTCTCAAGTAGTCACTCTTCTTGTCACTTTTTTTTGTCACCATCATGGAACCAAAGAACCAACAATGAGATTAATACATCACCCCAAAATTCCTGAGTCCTTCAGTACTGAGCCAGAATATTAGAGTACTGCCTTCACTCTGAGACTATCCCCACTTTATTCTATTTTTATCTTGCTTGTAAATATCTGTCTGCATATTTTCTCCCCCTTTAGACTATGAGCACCTTTAACAGCAGGGACTGTTGTGGTTGTGGTTATTTTTTGCCTTTCTTTGGATCCTCAGTGTTCAGCTCAAAGACTGCAGCATAAAGATGTACCTTGACTTGTGCTTTGAAGAAGCAAGCTGTTCAAAAGAGTGGAATGAACTATGGTCTGCAGGTAAATGAATAGGGCATAGTGTAGGTAGTGGCACCATCATAGTTGGGAGCCTCTGGCAACATTAAGGATGGAACCAAGTTATTGTCATGGAGATTTAAGCAAGGGAAGCATGGAGGAAACTAAGGTTAAGTTTCAGAAAAGAGAAATCTAGAGATCTGTCCCCAAGATAATTCAAAATTAGGTTCAAAACATAAAGAGACCGTCAGTAAGTGGGAACAGGACATGGAAGGAAGTTCGTGATGGTTAATATTTGGTAAATGTTTGACCTTTTAGAGACTTGGCCATATTTCTGGAAAATCCCTGTAACTGTGTCCATCATTGGGCCTGTACATACAAATTATATTATCTTATGAAAGATTTATTATTATTATTATTATTATTATTATTATACAGATGCAAATGGATAGATATGCATCTTAAAGTAGGAAGTTCTACATTTTTGACAACAGGTGGCAGGGAGAATTTATTCTAATTCTTTCTAACAGTCTCTTTTAGTGTGACCAAAGGGGGAAAATGACGTTGTAACTGCTATTGATTTTTCCCTACTTCATATGTAGATATATAAACATGTGTGTATTATATAGTATATATATGTACATGTATGTATATGGATTCAGGAAGACTCATCTTCATAAGTTTAAATCCAGTCTCAGACACTCACTAGCTATGTGACCCTGGGCAAAGTCCTTTAACCTTATTTGCCTTAGTTCATCTACAAATGAGCTAGAGAAGGAAATAGCAAATCATTCTAGTATCTTTTACAAGAAGATCCTAAATGGGGTCACGAAGAGTCAGACACAACTGAAAAGACTGAACCACAAACAACAAATATATATGTGTGTACCTATGTATATGTATATATATACATATATATGGAATAATTTGATTACTAATCAAAACAATGTAAATTAAACTACTAGGAACAATTTTAGAGCTATAGAATAATTTACTAAAGGAAATAAATTTACTTTAAAATATGCTCATATTTAGAGTTCTCCCCATTTTAAATCAAATATTCAGAGTTCTAGATCAGTCAATTCAGGAAGCAAAAAGGAAACAATACAGCAGAATTCCTTCCAGGTTGATGAGATCCTTGCTTTACTAGAAACCTTAGAGAGCTCAATAAAATTAAACTTTGATACAGGTAGATTTATTTACCCCATGGGGGCCTAGACTGCCAGAGACATTAAAGACACAATGCACATTTAGCAACCTAAGCATTGTGGTGTACTGTGATATAGAAAGAGCACACAACTTGGAATTTGAAGACTCCAATTTGAATGCCAGTTATTAGTTGGGTAACTTTGCACAAGTCCTTTATTATTCTAAACTTAAGTTTCCTCATCTGGAAAAGAAGGAAATGGGGACTAAATTATTTCTAAGGTCCCTTCTGGCCCTGACATTTTACTGTTTCAATGGTTTCAGGGATGGCTAGTTTCACTCTCTTTCTCACAAAATTATTTTTGAAGAAAGTGCTGTACATTATAAATACATAATATATAATTATATATATGAGGCTTTTTACAAATATGAGGCTTTTATATTTTATTAGTAATAGTATTATTTTGAATTCCTGGTAAAGTCTATGCAATTAATCTATATACATGAAACCAGAAGCTAGGAAATTTGAGTGCTATATATATTACCAAAGTAAACTAGGAGGAAAAAAACCTAGGTACCAGATATAAGCGAAGCTCCTACTATTTCTTCCTGGCTTCTCTCAGTCTCCCATGCTCTACGCTGAGAACCTTACAGAGTTTGGACTAGTCAAACAATGGTACACCAGCATGCAGTGCTAAGCTAGCTTAAATACTAGGGGTTTTTTCCCCCTAGTTTACTTTGCTAATATATACCGCACTCAAATTTCCTAGCTTCTCTGTCTATTGAAAAGGTAGAAGTGAGGTATAGTGGAAAGACTATTAGCTTCTGAAGTTAGAAGACCTAAGTTCAAATCATAATTCTAACTCACTACCAGCACAATTTTGGGCAAGTCACTTAACCTCCCTGCAGCCCCCATTTCTTCCACTGTAACAAAGGCATTTAGACTAGATGGTCTCAAGTCCTTTCTAGCTCTGGATTTTTGATTCCATGATCTAACCCAAATTTAGACATGTCTGTCTTCCCAATATTTGTACATGGTACATGATCAGATCAATGTACCTCTCTGAGGCCAGGATGTAACATATGAAAAGTCACTTCCAGTTAACAGTTTTACAAAAGTCCCTTATGTTATCGGTGTCAACAAAACAAAAATTGTGGTTTAAATTCTATAACAATTGAGTGGATCTGGAACTGGTTGAATGACTTGAACAAAAGAGTGGTCATTAATGAGTAACTGTTAACTTAGGGGATTATCTCTATTGGAGGGATCCAGGAGCCTAGTCTTAGTTTGGTAATATATAATATTTTTATCAATTTTATATTTAGATAAGAAGCTTGTGTGACAAATTTATAAAACTTGGAATGATCACTAACACACTGGATAACAGAGCCAAGATCCCAGATGAGATCAATGGCCTGCAACAATGGATCAAATTAGGAAGATGAAATATAAGAAGGTGGTCTAAAATCTACATTTGAGTTGTAAAAATCAATTTTAAAAAGACATTTTCATGGATACATAGCTAGAAAACAGTTTGCATGAAAAATATAATAGGATGTTAGTGGATTTCTATTTAAATATGCATCAACTATACAGGGGCTGGGATAGGGAGACCCTCCCTGCCCTACCAGAAAGTAAGAGAGCAGAGCAGGGGAGGGGCTTTACAGTGGGATTGCTGTTTTAGGGTTGGGGCAGGGGAAAGACGGGGAGAAAATTTGTAATTCAAAAATGTCATGAAAATGAATGATGTAAACAAGAAAACAAATTTTTAAAATTGCTGTTAAATATGCATCAACAATGCAACCAAAAAGTAAACACCATCCTAGACTCCATGGATAGGTATAGTATTATCTAGAATGAGAAAGATTCCACTACATTCCACCCACCTAGGCCACATCTGTGTTTAGTTCTGGGAAGCACATATCAGGAAAGACATAGATAGACTAAAAGCATGGTTATAAAAGGATGTCCAAGATGATGAGAGGATCAGAGAATATGCCTGATAAGGACCAGTTAAAGGAATTGGAGGTGTTTGGTCTGGGGCAACGAAGATTTGGAAAGACATGATTATCTGCCTCCAAGTATTTGAAGAGATACCATGTGGCAGAGAGATTAAACTTGTTCTGCTTGGCCACAGACGGGAAGAGCCATGAGCAGTGATAAATACTGCAGAGAGACAGACGAGCATCGTGAAAGGAAAAATTTCTGATAATTAAAGTCCAAAAGAGAGATGGGCTGCCTGTGGAGGTAAAAGGTTACTCCCTCATTGGAGGTCTTCAAGTGGAGACTAGATAAATCCTTGTTAGGGATGTTTTAGAAAAGATTCTTGGGCTGGGATACATTGGAGTAGATGCTTTGTAGGAACATTCCAACTGTAAGATTTTGTAGTTCTGTGATTCATATATCAAAGAGAAGGGCCAGGCAGTGGTTACATTGGTTGTAGATTAAGCTAGCAAGCTGTTTATCTGATGCCCATACTAAATTCAATCCCCTAAAAAAGCAAACTATACAAAATGGAGCTAGTTATTCCACACTCTTTTTTGTTCTCCTTTGTGTATAGAGATGTTTTCTCTCTATGTCTCTTCTCTCCTTCACTAATATTTTCTACAGAATATTTTCTCTATTCCCTATTTCTTAAGTTCCACCCATCTCCTAGGCCCAGAGGACTCTCCATTGTCAAGCTCCTAAACTACAGACACCAGAAAATACTGATAACTAGATGTCAGCACAATTGAAATGAACTTGACAGGCGACTAAACTTGGGAATTTATCTCCCAAGTTAATAATTCCAAAATAGTAAAACTCCATTTATCAGAAGGCTGTCTGCTACAGTAAGCCCTAAATCAATATGTGTTCCCTGAAAGACAGAAATATTGGACAGGTGGGGTGATACACTAAGATTTATGTTTATTATTAAAGGATAGAAATCAGCACAAAGTAAACTATACAAGAAGTGAGAGGTCCCCTTTGTTTCTGATGTACAAGGATAGTATTAACCAACCACAGGCTTCTAACTTCAGAACCACAGCACTACCTAGTAGATTTCCAGCATTGGACTCTGATAGAGCAAAAGGCACATAAGCAGAGTATTACACCCACCTGACTGAGGCTTGAGCAAAAGTAACCATGATATTCCAGCAAATTCTATTGAACCACTGTGAGTATCTCTGACATCAAACACTATGAGCACTAGTTACTATCAGAAAACATTAAATGCAATTAAAATAAAAGTATAGAAAAAGTATAGTAGATAGGGTGCTAGTCTCAAAGTCGGGAAAATTTGTATTTCAGACCCACCTGGGACACATACTTGCTATGGAAGGAACCCTGGAAAGCCACTTAACCTTTCTAAGTGTCCTTCTAAATTATAAGTTGCAGAACAAGTTACTGGCCTGAATTAATAATAATTTCCCATTCTCTTACTGGGAGTTAGATATATAACAACAGCGGATATAGAAATAGAATAGATATAGATATATGTATAAGCACATATGTGTGTATATATATTCAGGCATGTATAATCTATACATATACATACCCACAATGAATCATAGTTACTTAGAGGCTCATGAAGATATGCCTAGAGTTATCAAAGCAAGCCTGAGCAAACAAGCAGTAATGAAATGATCAATATATTTTTAAGCACTTATACAAAATTCAATATAACGTTGTTCCTACAAAGTGTTTAGGAATCTGGATCTATAAAATGTTATTTAAAGTAATGTGGCAGATTTTTAAAAATAAAATTTATTGAAACACACATATATCCAAATGATGCTCTTCCTTTTGGAATAGCCACATTGAGAGACGATACACTTATTCCAACAAAAACTGTCATTACTCCATATATTTTTGAAACTTCTCTTCTGGGACTTCTTTCAAGATCTGTGGTGGTCTTTTGAATACACTCAGGTAAAAGATCCTCATTCTTTGAGGGTAGTTTTAATTTTTTTTAACCATTCAGATGTGCTTTGTTACCAAATCCTGTGAATAAAATGGATGACCTGGATGAATGATGTCACTAGGAGTCCAAAAATCAAGCAACACTATAAAACAATATTTTCTTCAGTAACCTTCATGCTGACCCTGAAAGCAATTCCAAAAGTAAAATTCCAAAAACAATGATAACTGATATTTATATAACATTTTATATATGATTGAGCTTTATGGCAACTCTATAACATAAGTACAACAAAGATAATTGTCTCTTTTAAAAATAAAGAAACTGAGGCTTGAAGAGGTTTACAGATTCACCCAGGTTTACAGCTTGTATTATAGACATATTATACATATTGTGTAATATGTATATAATATAATATATAATATATCTATTGTATTACTGGTTTACAGATTATACAGCCAGTAAGTACCAGAGATGTCTTCTTGACTCCAAATCCTACAATCCATCCATTCTGTGTGGTATAGAATATCTGCCGAAATAAAGCTTTAGCATCCCAAGTAACCATTTAGAAACAGAACTCTCATTTGAATATATGAGGTGAACTGTCACCCCCTCACTCTTGTCTAATATATTATTTTTTCTGCAGTTATTCCCCTTTTATTTTAAACATTTTTTGAGTTCTAAACTATGTCCCCTGCAGCCCCTCTCCCACCCATTAAGAAGGCTGTAAGCAATATGATACCCTTTATACATGGGAAGTCATGCAAAACATATTTCTATATTAGTCATGTTGAAAAAAAAGACAAGAAAAATAAAGTGAAAACAATATAATGCATTATTCTTCATGTCTCCTACTCTCTTCACAATGGATCTGTTATAGGGGAGAAGTAATGAGCAGTTAAGGGCATCCCAGCAAAGAAAGCAATAATCAAAATTCCCATAGCAAGTATTCAACAACATAAAGAGTGTATTTCTACTTCAGGCTACCTCAGAAAACAGGTTGAATGACCTGTAGGGAAGTCAGATCTGTGATTTTATTAGTCTAAGGAACCCTGTGAAGAAACCCCCTCACCAATCCAAATAAGCACCAATTTGACAATTTATAGGCTTAGAGTTGGCTATAATGTTGAGAATAAGGGTGTTGCACAGGGTCAAGCAGTAAGGATGATTCAGGGACAAGTCTTTCTGATTCCAAGGCTAGTTCTTTATCGTCTGTCCTACACAACCTCTCTACTGTTCTCTGGTTAAGTAATGCCACAGTCCTCTCATGTTTAGAAAGACAATGGGAAAGATTTAAAAAAGAAAGACAATGGGAAAGATTAAAAAAAGAAAGAAATTTCACAGAAAAAAAACAAAAAACAAATATGACTATGTGAAAGAATTTCTAAGCCAATAGGTAGTGTATAAATCCCACAATCCCATGGATACCTGACTCAGTGGAAGTAATCAGTTCCTACTCCCAGCCTATGCTTCCCCCCCTTTCTGGAATGCAACCCAAAATAGATGGAAGCAATTTCAGCTGATGCCTTTGATGTTGCCCCTATAATGGAGACATTGATTCTTTATGTGCTTTTAAATATTCACTTACTAAACACTGTGTAAAACAGGATAGCCCAAAAGGGAGTAAATCTATATTTCACTAAAGCTTAACAGAACATGCATGAGATAAGTGACAGTAAGTGTATGCTGTTGTGGCTAATTTTTTTTCCAGCAAGGTATGTAGGTCATTAACTTTCCTTTGGGTTCATCACCCCTATGGGGCTACTTCTGTTGACTTCCCAGGAACACATTTTATACCATTTATGATTTTTGAAAGCTGCTTCTTTTAGGCCTCCCTGACTTTCTGCATAATGCTATTAGAGGTAGCTTTTTCTTGGTTTCAATGTTGGTGTCTTACAAAATGTTTTAGTGTGCAATTCTTGGTTGTTTCATAAGGATTTATTTCCCTAGTAACTAGGGAAGTTCCCTGTGTACTGGGAATAATAACTCCTATAAGCAACGGGACATTTGTCCTGATGAAGAACCTGAACTTTCTGTATTTTTCCAGGGGTCCAGAGGGACTAATAGTGGCCTGGCCACTCCTGGAAATTCTACCAAGCAGCCCTGCATCATGGGGATTTTCCCAGTCAGCTTTCCAGTGGCTATTGTAACCTTTCTGCCTATCATTAAACTAGATTTGGACTCTGTTGAGCTATTCATCTCACTTCTCTTATTTCCACTAGCTATATGCAGGGTTCCTCCCTGGGGAGTGGCAAAAGGGCAAGACTGCATCATACTAGTGCCATGGAAAAGACAGCGCAGTGAAGTGTCTCCTGAGGGCTCTGTGACTAGGAGAGGCCTCTTGGAGGGAAGAACTGGGCCACTCAGACTCTCTCAGAGCTAAATCTTCCCAATCAATATCATCAGGGTTAAATGTTCCAAAAGTGTCGACACAAGTTCTATTCTCCACCCATCAAGCTAGCAGATTAGTTTTCAAGAAAAAAAAGAGTAACAGTGACATCTTTACAATGCCCAGGCTGCATTTTGGAGAACCCAAAGAATCAGGGCAGTCCTAATAAACTTTTGTTAACTTTCCCTTGGGACCTTTTACCCAAAGTGAAGAAGCTGAGCACTAGGTAAATAACTGAAAATGCTAATGGGGTTAAATAAGGCTTTCTTGAACTTGGTCCAAGCCATTATTCATCTCAACGAGGCCATTTGCTTGGGTTTTTTTTCTTTTTCCCTCAAAGGCAAGCATTAGAAATAGCTGTCTCAAAGGGACTCTGCCACTAGCTGCTGAATACTGGCTTTCTCCAGCCAAGAAAGGGATTGGAGTTCAGAGCCCAGCCTGGGCTTCTCCCCAACCCTCATAGCTGAGGAATCAGTAAGCAGAAAAACCAGGCCACTCTGGCCTCTTCCTCTAATGCCTCAACCACAGAGCTTGTTAGGGCAGTCAGAATTTTCAGCATGTGTGGGCAAAGAGTTATTTGTATATTAGTAATTGCCTAAAGAGAGAACAGCCAGTTTGAAAAGATCCCCTACCTGCTGTTACACATACGGGTGTCTATAAAACACCTGTGCTGTTAGTGATCTGAGCCATAGAAAAACTTAGACATTTACCCCGAAGCCGTCTAAGGCACATCAATTGCACATTTAAACACACGCACGCACACACACAAACATGCGCACATACAAAACTTCCCAGGTGTTTGGCAACACATTATAAGATGGTACTGGGGCATATCGTGTTGACGTATAATTTAGACAAGACCTCAAAGCTAGGGCATTTCCAGACATCAAGATGTCACAGTGGGGAAAGATGTACTAATCTGATATTGAACCAAGTCAGTATCTCCAAGTGAAACACAGCATTTAAACAGATTAGTCATTTACTCCCTCTGTTGTCCTGTCCTTACCAGTCCTCCTCATACATTACAAGGGCAGTTTCTCATTTGCAGAACTCGATTGCAAGGGTTTCTGCATGAGTTAGCCTGGGAAATATGAGAAGGAAATATTACATGAAGCCCCACAAGGAATAAGCTTTCTCATCAGGACTCCTGCTATGGGCTGGCCCATGTCAAAATGAGATCTATGGGGCAGGCACAAACGGGTCCCCTTCAAGCTCACACCCAAACATTCCATCGGGATGTTGTCTTTACTTCTTAATGGGAAAAAGATGGCCTGTCAAAGTGCCTTAGCCCACAGATGGACATGGGGGAGAGCAGACCCTCTGGTGTAAGGTACAAGGGAGAGTGGATGAAGGTAAAGAAGAAACATATCCCCTTGTTCCTTCTCTGGTCTCTTCAGACCTACAAAAAAATGGCCAGTGCACAGGTTATTGGTGGGGAGGGGGTCCTCATTCCCTGCCAGAGGCACTGAATAGCTAGAAAAACAAGTAAAATCTAGAGAGGCAGTCCTTGAATTTATGAGGGATTACATTCCTTAAAAAGATGCTTTCAATCAAAATGCTTTAAATGGGATTTGATTTTTCCCCTTGCAAAAATAATAGATTATTATGATAGGTGGTTACATTCCTGACCCAATACCTAACTTTTTATAAAAATGCCTGCAAATATCACATGCAATCAACTATGAAAGATAAATTTATAGACCATAAAGACATAAATATAAGTGATATAAGTATGGGCATTAATAGATTTATATGCATATGTGTATATTTATATATATATATATATGTATACATGTGTGAATGTGACAGAACATACAATAACCAATAATGATCAATACAGTAACCAAGCACAATCAATCAACAAACATTTATTAAGTACTTAGTGTGTGCCAAGCACCAAACTACATACTGGGATCCAAAGAAAAGAGAAAAACGGTCCATTTGTTCAAGGAAGTTTCATTCTAAATGAGGAGGCAATGTATAAATATGTGTGTACAAGATACAGACAGAGTAGGTGCAAGGTAACTTTTAAAGAGAAGGTCTTAGCCTCTAGAGGTGGGAGGTACCAGGAAAGGTCTCTATTGAAGGTAGTGCTTGAGCAGTATCTTAAAAGAAGTCAGAGATTCTAAGCATTGAAGGTTAAGAGGAAGAGCAAGACAAGGGTGACAGGCAGCATGAACAGTTAGGTGGTCCAGTGGATAGAGTGCTGGGCCTGGAGTCAGGAGGACCTGAGTTCAAATCTGGCCTCAGACATCTACTAGCTGTGTGACCCTGGGCAAGTCACTTCACCCTGCCTGCCTCAGTTTCCTCATCTGTAAAATTAGTCAAACCACTCTAGTAGCTTTTCCAAGAAAACCACAAATGGTTTGCCATTTGCCTAAGAGGCAGACACAACTAATCAACTAAACAATAGGAAGCACAAAAGTACAGATATAGGAAATGGAGCACTGAGTTTGAGAAACAGCAAGTGAGCCAGTAGAGCTGAACCCCAGAGTGTGTGTAAGGGAGAAAGTACTACGTAAGAAGACTGGAAAGACAGGAATGGGCCA
This sequence comes from Pseudocheirus occidentalis, assembly GCA_028646575.1. Classification (NCBI taxonomy): domain Eukaryota; kingdom Metazoa; phylum Chordata; class Mammalia; order Diprotodontia; family Pseudocheiridae; genus Pseudocheirus; species Pseudocheirus occidentalis. Next base: position 325,584,920 of record CM053593.1, on the reverse strand, counting down.
TGCTGTGAAGAGCTTCAAATGCCAAGCAGAAGAGTTTATATTTAATCCTGAAGTTAACAGGCAATCATTGTAGTTTACTGCCTGGGGGAGGTGGGGTTGACAAAGTCAGAGTTATGGATCAGGAAAATCACTGGCAGTTGTGTGGAAGGTGGAGCAGCACCAAGAAGGAAATCTAACTGGAAGACCATTGCAATAGTCCAGGCAAGAGATGATAAGGGCCTGAACTAGGATGGAGGTTGTATGAGTGGAAAGAAGGGGATGTATGAGAGAGAGAAAAAAAACTACAAGAAACTATTGTGGAAAAAAAATTCCAAGATTTGGCAATTGTGTGAGATGAGCAAGAAAAGAAAGGGTGAGAAGTCAAGGATGATACTAAGACTGCAAACCTGACTGGATGAAAGCATGTGGGGGTGCCCTCAGCAGTAGCAGGGAATTAGGGAGGAGGAGTGAATTGGGGTGTGGGAAGACAATGAGGTTTGTTTGGGACATTCTGAGTCTGAGATATCCATAAATCTAAATGACTGGTAGGCATTTGTTAACATCAGGGACAAAGGAGAAAGACCAAGGCTGGATGTGTAGATGTGAGAAGCAGCAGCTCCCATGAGTTCAGTAATCATCCTTGAGCAAGAAACAAAGTGGGAGAGTACCGAGAGAAAAGAGAAAAGGATCCAGGAGAGAATCTTGGGGGATATTACTTATTGTTAGTCATTGTAGCATGGACATTATTTAATTAAGAAAGTCTGTAAAGATGAGTTTCCCATAGAAGAGAGCGGAAAGGCACATGATGACTATAAATAAGCTGTAAAACAAATAACCAGTGAGGAATTCTAAAGAAATGAATTACAGGAAGAGAAAATGGGATTGGTCAAATATCAAGAGCAAGGTATGTTGGGCAGACATCAAGAGTGTTCCCCTTTTAGCCTTATGATGATGAAAGAAAGCAAAGAAGGCCTCCAGCATATTGGAAGGACCCACCTGTGTTGAACTTCGGATGGAAGATAGACAACAGGTGCACAGGATGGGTAAGTGTGCATGGAGTGCAACCTGAGTCATTGGAGAGAAATCCTAAATCAACAAGACCCCAGACCCATTTGAGTGTTTTGACTAAGAGATCCTGAGAGTGGGACTACCACTAGGTTAAGAGGGAGAAGACCCTGGGTCTAAACCACACTTGGCTCTACATAATTATCATCATCATTTTATCTGTGGAGAAGACATCATTCTCTACTTTTGAATGGCAAGTTGATGAAGGGAGCATGCATTATAAGTGGACAAAGATGGATGTATTATGTATATGTATACATACATATTTAGGCAGCTAGATCACACAATGGATAGAGAACAGGACCTCGAGTCAGAAAGGCCTAGGTTCAAATCTAGCCTCAGACATTCACTAGCTGTGTGACCCTGGGCAAGTCACTTCACCTATGTCTGACATGGTTTGCCTCATCTGTCAAAAAGGGTTAATAATAGCACCTACCTCCCAGGTGTTGTTGTAAGGATAAAATGAGATAATCTTTGTAAAGCATTTAAAGTAATATATGTGGCTATATACATACACACAACATATATTCCCTACAGTGTGTGTGTATACACACACACACCCTTATACATACATATATACACATTCACATCTATACATACATCTACACGTATATATCTCCTCTATGGTTATATAGACAATTTGTGCCCAATGTATGGTAGAGCTTTCCAAGTTTATATTGCTATTATCAACAACAGCCAGACACACCGTCCAGTGACCTTGATATTGTGATATCATTTTGGTCTTCTTCAAGTACAAAGGACAAACAATATATATTCCCAATATATGTTATATATAATGTATATTAATATCATTTCAGTTATTTTATAAGTATAAATATTCTATTGTTATCGTTGTTTTCTTTTACCAAGGTTATAACAAATTTCAACTATACATGTAAATACATTTGCATGCATATGTACTTAAACATATATAAGGAAACAAAAAGCTTGAAATGTTTTGTCTGGCTACACATATGTAATAAAAACAGGAATATGGCTAAGCAGGGGGGAAATGACCTTACCTATTAGCTTTGTCTCTCGGCCTTCCCCTGCTTCTCCACCCATTTCTCACTGCCCTCTGACAGGGGTGGAAATTTTTGAAATTGGGAGACTCCAAAGCCCTGAATCTTTGGCAGTTTGTTAGAAGAGCAGTCTCTAGAACTGAGGCTAATTAAGTGTAGTCAGGTAGGCGGCGCATTGTGAAGAGTAGTACGCCTGGAGTCAGGAAGACTCATCTTCATAAGTTCAAATCTGTCTTAAGACATTTAGTATCTATAGGACCCTGGGCGAGTCACTTAACCCTGTCTGCCTCAGTTCCTCATATATAAAATGAAAGGAAACAGCAAACCACTCCAGTATCTTTGTCAAGGAAACCCAAAATGGGGTCATGAAGAGTTGGACACAATTGAAATGACTAACAGAACATAGAGCAATTACCATATGCTAGGCACTGTGTGAAGTGCTTTATAATTAGTATTTAATCCCTACAACAGTCCTGGGAAGTCAGTGCTATTTTTGCATCCACATTTTACATAAGAGGAACCTGAGGACAAGGGTTAAAGGACTTACCCAAGGTCATATAGTGTAATGGTAATGGAATTTAAAGATCCTCCTGTATAGGCTTGGCTTTTGGTTTAAGTGTTAAAACCCAGAGCTTGTGAATCTCACTTGTGGGATGAACTTGTTGGTGCGAAAAGAGAGGGCTGAACTGGGAGGAGCTGGTACAGTGGATCTAGAGATAGGCCCAAGGAGAGGAGGTCAGAAGAACTTTTGGGGAGCAGTATCATGGAGGCAGAGAGAATTGCTGGGGGCCACAGTTGCTGAGAGAAAGACTACTGAGGGACAGTTGGAGCTGCCCAGGACTTTTGAGAGCTGCCACCTGGAGCTGATGAGAACTGAGGAGGCATGACTGTGATGCTGGTAGTTTGTCTGTCTGTTTTGATGTTGTTTTGCCATATTCATCCACTGGTGAAGGACAGTGTTGCAGAGGTCCTGGAACCTTGCTGTTGGTTCAGAAGCTCTGAAGAAGGATCTTTCTTGTTGTATGTCTACAGAAATCCTTGAAGAGGGTCCTGCTGGTGTTTTCAGGTATTCTGCAGGCAGACAATGAATTGATGAGGACACTGGGATGGGACAACTTTGTCTCCCCAGGAACACAGATTGCTGAGAACTTGCCTTGGGTCAAGATGAAGAAAAGACCTCTCCTTGGGTATTAAATGTTGTGATGATATCTTAACCTTGTTGTAGCTTTGGGGTAGATGGCCTTTGTGCTGTTCACTACCCCTTTTGAGAAGGTACTTGGCCTTAACTGAGGATAATTGTAGTTCAGTTGTGATCCAGGGGTGGGAAACTGTTGACTCTTTGTGCTCTGTGACTGACCAAATAAATGTACTTTGTTTATGTTTGGAAACTAATCTCCATTTGAGAAAAGAGACCTGTGACTGACTAAATGAATATACTAGTCAGGCGTGGGGTACTTTGACTCTATACTTTGTGATAGAATTGAGATACTTTGTGATTGAATTGAAAACTTGCTAAATGACTGAGTTACACTGCATTTTTATTTTCTCTGTTCTGTGTATGTTTTGCCTTAATTTGTCACCGAATAAATGGAGAGTTACTATGCTGGTATGCTGAACCTTGGAAGTTGCCTTTGCTTGGCATCACATATAGCTAGTAAAAATCTGAGGTCAGTCTTGAACTCAGGTCTTCCTAATTCTAAGTCATGAACTCTATTCAATGTGCCACTAGCTGCTCCAAAATAGTGAACATTGTAAGTAACCTTGGAATTTTAGAAGCATCCAAAAGGCAGCATGGTGACCTGGTTTACAGACTTGGATCTGATTTTTTGCCTTAGACAATTAGAATACCATCTCTGAAACTCATCTGTCTGTAACATAGAGCTCAAAATAATTTATCAATATATATGCATTTGTACCCTCCCTCTATAAGCTCAAATAATATGTTCGACATTAGAATGAGCCCTAAAAAGCATGGCTGACTGGGCTAAGGAAAGAAGAATATATAACTTGAGCATTCCTCACCCATCTATTAGCAGCCAGGTCCCAGAATGCCACTAACCATTACCTTGGCCATCAGACAGGACCTGGCATTACTATCTTGCTTCCTGCCAAAGCTACCATCTTCTCTCCGTTGCCTAACACCAGCCCTTACAACACACATACACACACACACACACACACACACACATCAGCTTTCCACCTGTTTTTGAGATACTGACAAACAAATTGGCATCACCATTACTACTATAAATGGTATTACAATCTACTGTACTATGACTTCACTCAGAAACTGTGTAATTCTGAGCTGTAGGAGGAGGACCCAATCACCTTTCCCTCATTCCTGCTCTTTGCTCCTTCATTCTCATCCATGTCAGTCTTGTCTCTTCTGTATCACTCAAATCTATTCTTCCATTATATGCGGAACCTTAATTTTATTAAATAATATGAGATTCCACTCATATTAGGCCTGTGCTTTCTCCTTAGAAATTAAGTTGCATGTATTTTATGTTAAATTTCCTATATACCTAATTATTTCCTTCCCCTCAAAAAATACAAGCTTCTTGAGGTCAGGGATTATCTTCCTTTTGTATTTGTGTCCCCAGTGCCTAGAACAGTGTGTGTTGCATAGTAAGAACTTAATAAATGTGTGCTGGATTGAACTGAATTGAATTGTACAGAGACAAGAGACAGAATGTTGAATTTAGAGAAAGGTCTTATTCTAATTGAAGGCATTCTTTATTATAGCCAGGTTAAAAAATACCAAAGCCTTAATACCACTTTTCTTGCCTTCAACAATATTAAATTTAATTTGTTTTAGTTGACCCAAAAATTAGCTTATTATTTAAAAACTTAAAATGAAGTACAATTCACTCATCCATTTCTGTCCCACATGTTCCTAACAGGCCAGGTAGTGCTCAAACAGGTCTAGTGCTTCTGATTTGAGATTGAAACAAAATGAATCAAAATGGATCCAGGATGATAGAGTCCCAGGAAGTAATACAGAGAGCTCCTCCTTCTCCTCCCCCTCCCCCACCAAAAAAAAAACCCCAACTCCAAATAGATTTAGAAAATTCATCATACTGAATCCCAATAGGGAAATCCAGAAAATCACATTGAATCATTTTTTTAGACCAGCTCAGCATATGGAGATAGTCTGAGTAATATTCAGACAGTGGAGAGAGGAATGGCCAAAAGTTCCCACGTAAAGCACTCTAGCTCCCAGGGAGAATTTATGAACTGAGCCAAGAGGAATTCAGGGTAGAAGAATATGAGACAGCTAGGAGCTTTGTCATGTACCACCCATTTCCAGGTCCCAGACCCGTAGCAGATTCAGGAGGACAGGACTGTGTCCAGGAGTGGCATTTCAGGGTAGGAAGGAGCCTTAGGAGCAAGTTTGGAAGCAAGTAGCTGCTATATAGAGTAGCTCCCAGGAGCAAAGCAGAGTCTCAGTTCTAGTTTCTAGGCCAGTCTGAAGTCTGCAGAGGAAAAACTAAGGCAGAAATCCCAGGACTAAAGAAAGCTTGCAGTTCTAACACTCTGAACCAGGAGAACTTTCTAACTGGTTGATAGGATCTGAGTCCTGAAGCAGTCTATGATTCCTAACCCAAACCCAGGTCAGAAACTTGCAGAGCTTATACCAGGGCCGGCAGCAATTATGCTTTACTATAAACCAGACCACTTTAGGAGCAATGAAAGCTTACATGGCTTTAACCTGAACTGTCACAAGAAAGAAGAAACTTGATGGAGGGAAAGAAATGAGGATTATGGAAGAAAAGTTGGAAAGGAAACTAGCTTGGTGCAAGAGGTACAAAACCTTGTCCAAGAAACAAACTTCCTGAAAATTAGACTAGACCAAACAGAAGTCAATAAATCAATTAAACTGAAAAAAAAATTAAAATAAAGTAACAGACTGATAATAGATGAAAATGTAAGGTATCAAAGCAACTGACTTAAAAAATAAAATGGGCAGAGAATTTATGAATCATTGAACTCCCTGACAGACATGACCAAAACAAGAATTTAGACATCATGCTTCAAGAAATCTCAAAAGAAACCTGCCCAAACCTCTTAAAACAACAGGGCAAAGTAATAGAAAGAATTCACTGGTCATTTCCTAAAAGAAAACCCCAAAATAAAAACTCCCAGGAATATTATAGCCAAAATCCAGTGCTTCCAGGTCAAAGAAAAATTGCTGCAAGATTCCAGAAGGAATTCAAATACTGCAGAATGGCCCCATTTAGCGCCACACACAATTTAGGAACCACCAAGTAAAAGGAATGGAGGGCATAGAATGTTATGTCACTGAAAGCAAAGGCTATAGAGTTACAGCCAAGAATAACTTACATAGCAAAACTGAGTCTCATTCCACTGGGGGAAAGGGCATGTACTTTTATGAAATGAAGAACTAAGCATTCCTGATTAAAAAAAAAAAAAGACCACAACGGGGCAGCTAGGTGGCACAGTGAACAGAGTACACCAGCCGTGGAGTCAGGATGACTTGAGTTCAAATCTGACCTCAGACACTTAACACTTAATAGCCATGTGACCTTGGGCAAGTAGCTTAACCCCAATTGCCCTACCTTACCCCCTCAAAAAAGAAAAAAAAATGGAGCTCCATAGAAACTTCAAAGGTAAAACATGAGAGTTAGGAGAAACATAAAAAGACAAATACAAGTAATCAATCATGAGGAACTAAATAAAGTGCTTGTCGTCAAATATGGAAAAATGACACATATGTCCCCTCTGAACCTTATTGTCCTCCAGGGTCATCTAGGGAATCTAATTAGATAAGACTTGGTCATAGTTCTCTTATGTCTTAATGATCTTAAGGGAAAAAATGAACGGAGAAGGGAAGAAGAAATATTCTATGGATGGTTGGGAAGGAAGGAAAAGACAAATTAGGGAAAATGATCTCACATAACCAAGGTGCACAAATAGACATCTATACAAACCTGTAAAAAGGGGTGGAGAATGGCTGCCATTTGAACCTCACTTTCATCTGAACTAGTCAAGAAGGGAAGAATACATAAACACATACAGAATTGAGCATAGAAATACATAGAAATACTCAATATGGGGGAAGGAGGGAAAGAAGAGAAGGGTGTAGATTAAGAGGGATTGATTAGAGAGGGAATGTAGATTAAGGAAGAGAGTCAATCTAAATAAAACAAACTCTTACTAAAGATATGCAAATTAATTATAGCTCTTTTATCATGGAAAAGAATGTGAATCTGAAGAGCTGCCCAGAAATTGGAGAATGACTGAAAAACTTTATGGTCTATGGATGTGATAGAACACTATCATAGTGTAGGAAATAATGAGGGGGTGATTTCAGAGAAAACTGTGAAGATGTGTATGAACTGATGCAGCACCAAGTGAACAGAATAAGAATAATTCATAAAATAACAATGATAAAGATAAACAACTTTGAAAGACACAGAAACTCTTATCAATATAATGACCAACCATGATTCTAGTGATTCATCTAATAGTGAAACATGCTTCCTACATCTTAAGAGAGAAGTGAGAGACTCATATGCATATGTGCACATAAAGGGGGCAGAGCATGGCCAACGCAAAAATTTGTTGAACTATATACGTTTCAATGGGCATTTTGTTTTTCTTTCATTCTAAGTTGGGGCAGAGTGTCTACACTAGGAGGAAGAAAATCTGTATGAAATAATGAAGAATGAAATGAGCATAACATTGTATACAGGAACAGCAATGTTATTTTAAGAACAACTTTGAGAGAATAAGTTATTCTGTCTATTACAAATACCCAAGTTAACTATAAAGGACCTATCAAGAAAGACATCATCTGCTTCCAGAGAAAGAAATGATGAATAGAAGTATGTATAGAATAATTTTACACACACACACACACACACACACACACACACACACCCCTATTTGTGTCTAATGGTAGCCATGGGAAGAAGGGGAAACAAAGGAAAAAAAGAAATTTACATGATAATTGTGTTGTATATTTGAAAGAAATAGCAAGTAATATAGTAGCATAGTAGATATGCAGTTTCACATACAAATGGAAATGCTTGTTTTATTCCACAAATTCAAAATAAAATAAATTTTAAAATTACATTATGTCTCCTACAGAAAAAAAAGGAAAAAAATATTTTTTAAAAGAAACAAAATGAATCATTCAAAAACTATCTACCATCAAAGATGAAGTGCCATGGTAGAACATAGGTCAGCATCGTGTGCCAGACTTATGTAGTGAACACACTTCTTGTTCACTACCTTTTGCACTTAAGACAACTTAATCCCCAGGAACAATTAAACCTCAAAAATTGTTTCATTACTTTTTAAGGAAAAACTGATCTAGGGTTCATAATGTAGATGTTGCTTTCTATGACACACCACCTTAGCAAGGTCCTAAAGGTGTACCTTCTATCCCTTAAATGGGCTCAAGGTCATTGTTGGATAACCCTGACCTGAGGGAGTATGAAAAGCCTGCCCCAAGGAGCACTGGAGGAAAAACAGAGCGCTTAAAAGCAAGAACAGAAACATAGTAAAAGAGCAATGTAAACAATGTAACAGCCCCCTGAAGGAGTGACTGAATATGGGAGAGAATCGGGATGGGAAATCCCAGGCTTTGCCACCCCATTTTGGAAGGACTGTGTCCACTATCTTTTAGCAATATGGTCTGAAATCTGGGTGCTGCAAAATGTGTCCAGTTCCTGATGACTCTCAAAACAAAATAGTACAGATAAGCTCAGCAGCATGAGAAATAGCCGGGCTATAGCATGACTGATGATAATTCTGGCACATTCACTAGACCTCATTGCATTCAGGCACTGACTAGAGTGGTCTGTAGCAAAGGAGCTAAGAGCTCATTATCTTCTTGTACCTCTTGTGCCAGGGTCAAAATCAGAATCACCCTGAAACTCTACTGAGTGTGTTTTCCTCACCAACCAACCATAGAAGCCCCATGGTAGGCATGTCAAATCTCTACCCCCAACAGGAACCTCTGTTTAGGGACTGTCTCCTTCCATAGGTAGTCATGTAAAGAGTTTCACCTCTCCTGTGGAGTGAGAAATAGATGTAACTCCCAACAATTCTGTTCCCTTGGTCCATGGGCAGTGGACAATTAAGGGAACAGCTCCTAGTACTATCTGAGAAGCAATGTAGTGGGCTCTTCAAAATTTCAGATTAAACTAAGGGACACGAAGGGTCTGCCTGTACTGCCCACTCCACTGTACCCTATGACACTACCCACTTTTCTTCTGCTTGGATCCATGACATTGCCTACCCTGTTATGACCTTTTGCCGTCACTGATGCTTTCCTTCTATGCTGAATCCAAGAGCTGCTATCAGGGCTTCTACTACACACACACATATATACACACACACACACACACACACACACACACACACACACACACTCACACATGGTGAGCACTTCTTTCTGCAGGGGATGCCTTTGCCCTCCTGCACAATGGTCTATGGACTCTCCCCTGCATTAGAGCTTTACAATCTGCAATTAATTTCAAGAATTATTTCGTTATCTTTTAATGAAATATTAGCCTATCAATCGTACATAGGATAGATGCTGCACAGGAAAACATCTCAAGTTCAGACTAACTGGGGAATCGATATGTGGATTCATTAAAAGTCTGAAATACAGTTTAGCTGAAATGTAAGCACTCTGAAAGAGGAGGGAAATGAAGCAAGTCTAGAAAGGTGGATTGAAATCATACTGTGAAGGCCTTTAAATGTGAGCACATAATTCAGGGAACATTCATTAGACAGGTATACTCATCACTGACCTTTTCCCCCTAATGGTAATAATAATTAACATAGTGCTAATAATAATTGACATAGTGTTGCTATACTCATGCCAGGCACTGTGCTAGGCACTGTGCAATTATTATGCCATTTGATCTTCACAACAATTCTGGGAGGTAGATGCTATTCTTACCTATTTCACAGATGAGGGAACTGAGGCAAACAGAGGCTAAGTGATTTGCCCAGAGTCATACTGATGGGGTGCTCAGGTCCCAGTCCTAAGATCATGTCCCTGGAAACCTCCCAATTTCTAGGTAGATCCGTGCCCTGTGAGAAAATTTTCTCTTGCTACATAACACGTTCTCTTATCAGAACAGACACAGGTGTACCTGGCCTAAAGATTTTTGTTGCTGGCTAGCACAAGGACTCTCCCTCCACCACATCCCCAAAGTTCATGCCTCTGGAAACTAAACAAAAAAACTGTCTCTTTTCTCTCAACATCTGGCATCAACAAAGTTATGTCTACAAAACTCCGTATATTTTCCCATTCATAGCTTCCAAAGACACCTAAACCCCTGGGTGACCTAATTAAAATCCTTGGCATCCTTTCCCTTGTCTCTTTTCCATGGAAGACCCAGCACCTTCCTCACTATCTCACAGGTTCCCCAAGGACCTTTGCCCACTTTTGCTAAAGCATTATAATAAACGTTTTGCCACTTGACTAAGAGCAGGCTTAAGTGTGTGAATACATCATAGGCAAATTCTGCCTTAGCTTTCATGGGCTCCCGGCACCCTTAACCTCTTTGATACAATTCAAAAATGTAAGGCTGGGTTTGAATTCAGAAGTCTGAGTCTGGATTAGAGCTCAGATCTTCCTGACTCCAGGCCTGGTGGTCTATCTACTGTGCCACCTACTTGCAGCTTCATGTTCCTTTTGGACTATACAACCAGGTCTAAAATCAGATATATTGCCTCACAGCTGTGTTGCAAGGTACAGAAGCAACGTAAAAAGTCTCTGTGGTCCTTGTGAAAACTCTTAGATAAATGTCCAGGAGAATGGATATGGACCAATAGACGGAGTCAGAAAAATATGGACTTGAATGCTTCTTCATACATTTATGGGACCCTGGGCAAGTGACTTGACTCTCTTAAGTTCAGTTTCCTCATCTGCAAAATGGGGGTAATAAGAGCCCTTATCTTATAGAACTTTTCCAGTATTCAACTGAGTTAATGTGCTTTACAAATCTTAAAATATTAGAGATATGTGAGCTATTAGTATTAATTTGCAGGTTACGGAAAGGCCCTTCTTCCATCAGACACAATTCATAACCCTTACAATAAATTTCCTATCTTTTTTTTAATGCTGTATTCTTTTAATACTGTGCTACTATTTTGATTTAGCTTAAGAAAATTAGGTTTGAGCTTGTCCTGGGCAAGAAAAAAAAGGGGGTGTTTGGGTGTTGGTAGAGTCAGGGCTGGCTATAATTAAGTCTGTCTTAGAACAAGGCAACACTCCCAGTTAGAGGAAAAAGTGATGTTTACAGGCTTGGGCTCTTACAAACAAATTTCCGGTTGGATGATTGTCTGGGTTGAGTTAACAAAAGGCATGTTCTTAGTAGTAATAAGTTGGTGAAGAGTAAATTGTAATTAAATATGCAGCCCTGTGGTAGGGATTGAGTGTGGCTGAACATTGTTTCCATGTCTTTTTAACTAAGTTAACTTGAGCCTCTAACAGAAAAAAAAAAACCTATGGGGAGGGGGTGGGGAAAATGTGACAAAGAAAACAGTTCTGAATGTTCTTTTTTTAATCTAAATACTGCAACCTTTCCCAGCTTAGTGCTTTCCTCCATGTATGATAACTCCTCTATGACCTGGAAGACTTAATGCAGTTTTAAGAATGGCCAACACACTCTTCTGTAATCTGACGCTGAAAATTTCCCTTCATTAGTGTCAAAATTAAAAACAAAAGCATAAAACACTAGCGTCTGAGCTCATCAATCTCTATTCACAATCTGAATTTGGATTGCAATATAATATTAAATATAATTATGTGGTATGATATGACATACCATGATGGACCACAGTACAAAAATTCTATCACATTATATGTGATATGATAATGTATAATAAATAACATATGGTATAATATAATATAACATGACAAAACACAACAGAAGGCAATAGCCAGGAAGACATGAGTTCAAGTCCCACTTCTTACATACACTTCCTTGTGACCCTAGAAAAGTCACCTAACATCTTGCTTTTCTAGGCAAATCTCTAAGACTCTCAATTGCAGAGAAGGTTCTGACCTGTGTGGTAAAGGGATTTTCTGCATCTGGGAATTCTCTATGCCAATGAAATGAAAGTTCAGTCCCCACCTTTTCTCATCATAAGGGAAAGGGAAGAAAACCAATGTCCCATACAAAGGAACAAAGGATGGTGCACACTTTGGAGTCATAAGAACAAAGATCTAGAGTTATAAGAGACCTCAAAGGCCATCTAGGCCCACGCTGCCATTTTACCATAGAGGAAATTAAAGCCCAGAGAAGCTGGTACTTTGCCCCATTTCATACAGACAAACAATTCAAACCAGATCCTCTGACCCTATACCCAGTTTTCCATGCTGCCTCTACGAGGCTAGCAAAATGCCATACCTGGGAACTCTCAAAAGTCACCTTTCTCACCACCCTTCTCTGTTGTTACAATACTTGCAACAACTTACTGAATATATTACATTCACTGATGACACCTTCCAAACAGAACTACACCCAAACAAATGGTTATTTATCTTCCTCTTAAAAATTTCCAGAGATTTCATGATCTCACACAGTAGCCTATCTTACTATTTAATCAAAGTGTCTCTAGCGATGTCAAAAATTCAATAGTTTGGCAACAGAATTGAGCTGACATCACTCACTCCAAATGTATGTTATATAATGGAAGAAGGAGGTGGCGGGGTTCGTGGTTGATGTTCAACTCTAATATTAAGCTCCACAGCACTTGTTTCGATTTTTTCCCTGCTGCCCAAATCTTTGCATTCCACTTACACTCTTCTGCCCATGCAGCCAATAACCTAGTATTCTACTTTGCCTAGATGTCTGAAGCTATCTTCTGTCACTCTGACCCCATTCCTCAAAATGTCCCAGCATTATCAGCCAATTTCTTTTCCTTCCCTTTGGTTCGATCCTTCTAAATTCAGTCTCTTTAACCTCTGATCCTAATCCCAGCTCCTCTTTTATTTTCAGGGACACTCAGAGATTTAACTAGAGTCATGAAACTATGTGAGGTAGGATTTGAACCCAGATCTTCACCATTCTGCCCACTATACCATATTGCCTCTGTGTTTAGTTAGGATCATGTCTATGACTTCTGCAGCCCACCTCATTCTAATGCCATGGCCTAGGGTTCTAGAACCTGAAGGACATCTGAGTAAGATTTCACAGACTCAAGAATATTTAAAATCATTGCCTTAGAATAAGTATCCTGGATTCCTTTGCCCTTTTTTCCTGCACTCATCATTTTTGCTATTTTATATAGTTATTCATTTCTGTCTTGCTGGAGACAAAGATTGGGCCTAATCTTTTAATGCAAGTTTGACCAACAGAACATAGAAAAGCAAAGATATCTTTTGGAGGTTATATATCAAGTTCTTGTTAACACCAGTATGGTGACAGCTTTGTTAATTAGCATCAAATCACTGGCTGATATTGAACTTGTGATCTTGCTACATATACATATGTATACATTGTATATTGCTACATATACATAGCTACATATACATATACACTCCATACATGTACATGTGTGTGCATGTGTGTATGTGTGTTGTATGTGCACGTGCATGCATGTGTGCATGTGTGTGTTGTATTGCACACGGGTGCTTCATAAAAAGCTTTATGATACCAGGCTTTCTAAGGTACTCTATTGTATCACTTACCCAGAATTGCTTTATCCATTTATCACCAACAACATTTACCTGTACTTCATTCTCTCAGGGTCCCAACCTCTCTCACCAACTTGGAAATGTGATTTGGGGTGCTAATTGGTGAAGGAACCACCCAGGGCATGTACTTGCATTTTATAAGGAATGACTCACAGAATTGCAGGAAGACAGATTTAGATCTGGGAGTTATTTCAGAGGCCATTGAGTCCAACCCCTTAATTTTACAGATGAGGAAACTGAGACTTAAGTCTTAAGTCTAAACTTAATTATCAGAGGTTTGTTGTTTGGTTTGGTTTTTCTTTGTTTTTTCTTTTTTATTTCATTAAAGTTAAGACCCAGAAACAAAACATAAATATAAGACAATTACTTCAGATCATTCTTCATATTTGTGTACATACAGACTGAGGAACTTAATGAAACCTACAGTCAGCAATGACATACGTAACAGTCCTTCTTCCCCACACTCAAAAAAATTTTTTCGCAACTACACAGATCTATAATCTCATTGCCACATACTCTCCCATTACAAACGATTCATACATAAACAGGCAGTGGGCAGAAAAAAGCTTATATGCTAACAGTTAAGTCAAATAGGATTTTAACTCATCTTTGATTCCAAGGCCATCACTCTGTCCACTGTACCATCCAACTACCTTCCATGGAATCACCAACTACCTATAGTGATGAGAACTAAAGACACCAAGAAATAGGTTAATAAGGATAACTGATGGGAAAACTATTTCTGGTTCAGGAAATTCTTGTAACACTCTTCAGGTCTTATTACACTACAAACTTTAATGTTTATAATAAAGCCTGACCTTAGTATCTTATTCTTGATTTTGAAAATGTTAAAAAAAATTCTATCCACTTTTCTATCATTCACAAACTTAAAAAAAAACACATCCACATCATTCATAGAAAGGCAACATGGCACTTGATATCAAAACACAGGGTTTCAAGACCCACCTCTGAGACTTGCTAGTTGTATGACCTAGGGCCAGTTACACAACTTCTTGGAAATTTCAGCTTCCTCATACATAAAATAGGGAAAACAACTCTTGTCCTCCCTACTCTACAGGGTTTTTATGAGGAAAGTGCTTTGTTAGCATTAAAGTTCTACATAAATGTGAGTTATTACCATAAGGAGGATCTATGATTTCATCAGCATGGTACCTCCTTGTAGATTCACATCAGAACCCTTTAACAACTTTTAAGTCTCAGGCAGCTGTCTGGGGTACATAGAAGTCATACAGCTAGGAAGCATCAGAGGGAAATTTTAACCCTACTATTCCTGATTCTAAGCCCAGTTCTCTGTCCTCTCTGCCATGCAGATCTTGAGTTATTAATGTTTTTTTTTAATTCACTAAGGGTCCCTCAGCCTACTGTATTGATTCAATACCATTTTATGTGTCACCATAAACAATACCAAAATAATCCTCTTTATTATTCCTAATACTACTTTCCAATCAGTTGGGCTCTCCCTTAAAATAGCATGGTTCAAACTCTACATTCCCACTTCACAGGAATGTCATTGGGAAGCAAAAAGAAAGATATTCCTAAATCCCTAGTATCTGTTGTTCCCTTCTACTCCTTCTAACAAGAAGTAAAGAGAACTGTGCCCTTACCATAAGAAGACCTGAACTCAAATCCTGACTCCTCTACCTACAAGCCATGTCACCTTGGACAAGTTGCCAACCCTCTTTGAGCCTCAGTTTTATCATCTGTAAGATGGAGATCATAATGTCTGTGCTATCTGTCTTGTGCTAGGAGCTTGTGCTAATCAAATGAGATATTATACATGAAAATAGTTCACAAACTATAAAATACTCTGTGACTATATCATTTTTATTCTCAAAGGAAGAAATGAAATGGTTATTTCTTATTTGAAGACTTATCTCACTACCTTGCCTGTATTTTATAGTAATATGTTATAGTGGAAAGAATACAGATTTGAATCAAGGGACCTGAGTTTCAATTCTGGTGGCCATTTAGCTCTGTGATCTTGGCTAAATCACTTAACTTCTCTGGAACTCAGTTTCCATATTTGTATAAAAAGGAGTTGGATTAGTTGACCTAAGATCTCTTCAAGCTCTATACCTAAAACAAACATGGAAGAAAGATTAAATTGTTTCTCCTTGCCGTTAGAAGGCAAGTCTGCTAGCAGAAGTAGGAGAAATAAGTAGCAGTCTCAGGGAAGCAAACTGACGCTTGATATAAGAGAAACTTTCTGAACTAGATTTTTCCAAGAGTGAAATGGGCTGCCTAGAGAAATTATGTGCTTCCCTTCCCTAGAGATCTTTAAGCAAAGAGGCTGGATGGCTAGTCATTTGTCAGGTGTGTCATAAAGGAAATCCTTGTTCAATTATACAATGGACTAAGTGGTCACATTGTCCCTTCCAACTTAGAAATCTACTGATCCTCAACATTTATAAGGTTACGTTGCAATTTCCATTGAATTAGATGACAGTCTTAAAATGGAGGGAGCTTTCATTCTTGAAATAATGACAGCAAGATGGGAGACAATAAGAATAGGTAAAAAGAAAAGAAGTGGCCAATTTCTTTGATTAAAATAAAAGAGATCTCAGTGGATTTGCTCTATTTCTTTGCTTCCTCGAGGTTCAGAGAACTGAATTCAATTCAATGATATTTAGTAAATACAAAGATAAAAGTAAATAGCCTCTGCCCTCAAGAAGTTTACGTTCCTTTGGAAGAAAATTACAGGGACAAATATTAATAAACAAAAAACATACAAAGTAATTTCCAGGGGAAGAGGAACCTTCGGGCAGAATTTGAAGGGTAGCTTGTTGACAATAGAAAGAAATGTTGGTAAGAATAGGAGGATATCTTGTCCCCTTTCAATTTCATTTGGAAGTACCACCTCATTCTAAACAGGTAATGCATGATTGAATTTAATTGTCTAGAAATGAAAATCTATCTTAAGGTAAAGCAGCAGATCACAAGTGGCAAAGAGAAAGCCAAGCAGGCAGACAAAGAAGCTTCCCTCTGTATTGAGGATAAAAGCTAGGACAGGTCAGATTCTAATTGGTTCTGCAGAAGTATACCACCTTGAAGCCATGTGCTATAGTCCATCTAATTAATGTAATTTTCGCTTTAGAATGAGCATTTGGTTTTCTTTCAAGAATCAAAAAGGGGAAAGAAATCCCCTGTTGAATTAAATCTCTGTAAAAGAAATAACCAAGACCAAAAAAAAAAATCATGTGACATTTTTCTGAATTGAATTTTCAGTCATCTCCCCTTGATACCAATAATAAATCATAATATTATGGGACTTAAATCTAGAAGGAACCTTAGAGATCATCTATAGCCACCATCTCATTTTAAAAAGGAAAAATCTTAGAAGTCAAGTAACTTGTCCAAGATCCCTGAAGTACCCTATCATTCTATAGTAGAAGAGCTTGTTTCAATAATAACAACATGACTCTAGGAGGAGAAACATTTAATAATTCATTTTACACATGACCGTTTCCTTATTCAGCATTCCCCCAAAAAAGGCTGGGATAAGTTTAGGTGGCAACAAAATCTAATAGGGGTTGGAGGGAAGGCCACAAGGAGAGAATCAGGTTGGCATATTACTAGTCTAATTACCTTCTCAACTCCACCTCTGAGAATGAAGCAATGACTGTCGACACTGAAAGCTGTGCCAGGAAGAAGGGAATCTGATCCTCATCAAGAAAGATGATATTCACCTATTTGTCAGGGTCCACAGTACTGAATCAAAATGATCCTGTCCTCTCTGTGATAGAGAGCTACTTCCTCAATACCATGGACCGTGGGGATCTTGGCAGGAGCTAGGTAGGGGAGGGATAGGTTATTTTAACATCCCCTTCCCATTCAAACAGCTAGAAGGTATCAGCTAGCAGCAAGGACATTACTAAAACTAGGAGAAACCGTGGACACTACTATAAGGTATCGGTTATTCAACATGACGTTATCAAGGAAAATGAGA
>CM053593.1:325528987-325566698 GCA_028646575.1 Pseudocheirus occidentalis | reverse complement strand
TACCCTTCACTCTAGAGACGGGAGTTCCCTGAAAAGCTTGCCAGCCTAAGCCACCTGAGTCTGGCTTATCAATGATTTCATAGCTTAGAGGCAAATGGTCCTGAGTCTTTCCCGTCTCTGCTATTTAGGAACTTAAAAGAGTTACTAATGAAATTAAAAGTATAAGTTTCTCTCTCAATTAACTCAGATCCCAGTTGTCTTTTTTTTTCTTTTGCTTAGGAAATGGGAGAAATGATTAGGAGGAAGAAAAGAATGCCTTCCAGAAAGAATAATTTCCTTCTGTCTCTTTTTTTTCTCTACCACAATGCTACTCAATGGCTACCTCTATTACAATCCCCGTATGCAATTAATTAACATATGAATCACAAAGAAGTTATTATCAATCTATTTTCTATGTAACAAATCAGGAATTAGAAATGACTTAAAAGAAATAAAGAAATCATACAAAATTCTTGCCAGTGGCATTGGAAAGGGTAATAAGGGAATTCACCCTCCCATCCTTTTTATAGCTATCAAAGTATTACCACTGCCAGAAATCTCTGTTTATTCCAGCCACCCCCATAAGAGTTTGCTCCTAATGAGGAAAGGCTTGGGAGTCAACTGTGAACTCACGAGCAATGCCCAGATTCTAGCCTTCAAAATCACATTACAAGGCACTTGAAGGGCTTCTGTCTTTCCTACTGTTGAGTTCAAGATGTTGTCATTGCCACTCTCCAAATCCAAACTCCAATTAACTTCCCATTCAACCCTGCAAACCTTGCTCCAGACATAAACCTCCTCAAAACTTTGCACTATCTTCTATGCCTGCCAAACAAACTGTTCCTCCTGCTCCTACAATGCTCGTTTCAAATTCTCCTGACACAACAGAAGTCTGCTCATACTCTCACAGTCATGACTGCTTCAGAGCTTTCCATGGTGGAAAAAAACAACTACCTGTTCATGACTATGATGTCCAGAATTCATACAGGTAAGTTTCAGAGCTTTTCTAGGACCACAGAGAAATCAGTCTGAATACCTGGTTATACATAGAAAGTTATATCCTCTTAAATTCAATAATTCTAAGTTCCTCAATTCCAAGTAATGAGCCGATTATGCTTTCAATGCTTGTGATTATTTGCTTCAATTTCTGTTTGATTGGTTCTTTAAATACCTTCCTAGGCTTAACTGAAAAATAAATGTACTTTTCCTTTAAATCCACATAGTTCAGATCTTCAAGTTCCCACATGAAAGTCAATGAATTATTTCCAAACCAATGTATCAGCAAGCACCCTAGCATACCCAGGGTGGCTGCTAGCACAGGTTCTTGGATCTGCTTTTCTAAAAGAAAGCAACTCAAAATGGGTTAACAATCTTACTTTAATTAATCAAACGTATATCATTTACCTAGATCAGGGGGAAAAGTCAGCACCCCAAACTTCAGAGAATGCAAGCAGAATACAAACAGAAGTTACAAGCAGACAGGCTTCCAGCCATCTGACCATTACATCCATACCTAGGTAGTTACCAGAGAGGGAAGCACCAACAACTGGGTTTTCAAAGCCGGGGGTCTCAACAGCTTCCCAGAGTCTCATCTGGCCAAATCACATGACTCTTTCCAAAGTGAGCCCCAAAGCAAAAACTCACATCAGGGCATATATAGCCTCCTCCTGGATCAGAGAATGTCACAACCTTCTTGACCCACTGCCCAATCACAAAATAATAAGGTGTGGGCATTCCTGAAGAACAAGCCTCCTGCTACATGCTCCGTGTGACCACATTCAGCCTATTAGGGGCAGAGTATACTTTCAAATCATGAAAGGTTCTCAGAGCCACTTAAGCCTATCAAAGGGCTTAGGGGTAGGAAAATCTTCAGATTCCCATAACAAGCAATAAACCATTTTTGATCAGGTGACCCATGGCAATGGATCAATGGCTACAGGAAGGGCCACATTTCACAAACCTAGGGTACTCATATCCAATTCTTTTCCTAACAGCCTGAGTTTTTCATCACATTTTTTTGCCTTGGCATTTGACTATACAGTCCCAGCACACCAGAGTTTATTGGGAAAATCTAGAGTTCTAGAAGAACCAAACCCTAGATATCTGTGCAGAATCTGCTGACCTAAACATCCTCATAATTTAGGGAGTCTAATGATTTGAATAAGACTAGAGAAGCCAATAGACATTCAACTATAACCTCAGGTGACCCATGACCAACCAATTTTCACCCCCATTTAACTTCCAGTAATTCCTAGGAGTCATTTGTCATTTCTCTGAACCTCTTTCTGTCAGTCCATCTGGAGAACTGAGAGGTGAAAAGAAATTTGACCTCAGGGATAACCAGATGGGGCATCTGAGAGGGGTGTTCTTAAAAACATGTCACAATAGGTTATACATAAGCAGCTGAAAAAAGAGGGATTTTCTTTTAAGTGTGTTAAGAAAACAAACATTTGTATAGCCGACTGAATTTTTATTTTCTTCTAGTATTAAAGCTAAAGCTCTCATGGTCCCATTTATCTTTTTAAAAATCCATATTTATGGACTTCTCCGATTCATTTCAATCTGGAAATTGGTGTCGAATTCTAGCACAGTATCTTTCAAGAGTATTCCATTTATTGCTGCTCTTTGCAAGGGCAAAGTCCTGATTCAGGGGATGTTAGTTTAGCAAAAATAGGTATTTTTTAATGCTACTTCTCAGAATAGAGTTTTATCTGAACAAGAGTTAGTGGTGCATAATAACAGAAAGTATCACATAGTGAAATTGAACGGGATGCAACAGAATGGAAAGGTATTTAGTAAGTGTTTATTATAAACAGAGAACAAAGGATATAAATAGGAAAGCCAGATAGTCCCTACTCTCAGAGAGATCACATTTCTGGAGAAGACAGCACATATAAGAGAGATCAGTTACTTTTAAATGGAAAGGCCTAGTGATACTGAGGTTCTAACAGAGAAGGCGACAGGGCAGATGACAAAGCCCCAAAGACCTTGAGAAGAGATGGAAGGGTGGAAAGTCCTCCATCAATAAGAGAATGGGTCTAAGGAACAGAGGGAAGTAGAAGTCTAAGAAACCTTCAGCAGAGATGAGGATGGGGTACAGTGTATAAAATACAAGCCTTGGCATCAGGAAAACCTCGGTTCTTTGTCTGTCTCTGACAGTATATGACCCTGAATAAGTGACTTAACCTCTCAGTGCCCCAGATCTCCCTAATATTTTTAAGTTACAGAGCATCATATTCTGTGTTAATAGAGGACTTTACTGTGTCAGTGAAATCCCTGGTCTAGTCCAGGAAGAGGGGGGGAGATAGTATCATTCAGAGTCATAACGGTGGTAGGGTATCTGGAGTTTTCCCTAGGGCACCAAAATTTAGAGGGTGCTGACAACTCTTAGGCTTCTTTAGCAAACAGAAACTACTAGGCTTAGCACCTATTTGGCAAGAAAAATTCTTCGCAGCTTTATATAGCACTGATCCCTCACCCAGTATCAGCTTCCCCACAGCATCTCCCCGGAGCTCTCCACTTCCCTACCACAGGGCAGTGCACAAAGGCCTTTCCCCTGATATACCTTCAGTCCCAAGGTCTAAGGTTTCTTATGGTTACTTAGCATTCTGGTATATTGCTCAATGAATGTATAAGCTGAGGGTTGATAGGACACTGGGAAGCCAATCAGTCATACCAAATGGTGAAGGACATTACAGCTATACTGGACACTAAAGGCTATGAAAACCCCAGACAACACTTCTGTGATACAGATACAGGAAGTCAAGGGACATGCTCTGGTTCACAATCCCTTTAGAAAACTTACATTTGGTCTCCATGACTCTGGATTCTTAATGTACCAAGGAGACTAGTTGAATCTAGAGACACTAGGAATCCACAGAAGATTGCAATACCCAGAAGAAATCACTCGAACCCCATATTTTTCTTGAAGTTTCATAGGATCAGGAGGCAAGTTAAGCCATGAGCAGAATATGTCCACCACCACTCCACAGCTAAAGTCCCTGGCAGGTTTGAAAGAGGACCTTGAAAAATGGGGGCACCATGGGCATTAGAATCTTGCCTCAAGTGATTCTCAATGGCTACCACCTTTGCTAAAGCCTACAAGGCACTTTAGAAATCTGCAAGCCAATAAATAGATACACTCTAAATCACTCAGTAGTTGGTTCACAATATTTAATATAAAAACATTTCTCAGCATTTGATATATGTTTTTTCATGCTTGTAATGCTAATGCAGATTTGAAGAGTTTCCCTGTCCCTTAAAAGGTCGAATGTAATCACATGGAGCCTGTGGTGGGAGGAGTTTGCTGAAGCAGTGGAGCAGGAAGTGGTGGACTAGGAAATGAGTCAGAGCACTTAGTATGGAGTCATGCAGGCATGTAAACAGCTAGGACTGTAAGCATTTGTTTGTAGGAAGGCCCAAGCAAGGGGAAGGCTTTGGGATAGTGTTGCTTCATGCAGTGATAAGATGTGTTAACTTCTTTGTTGCTATGATGGATTTGGTTTTCTGGTGTTGGGATTTGGCTTTCTACTGCCTGGATAAATGTTTGCCTTCTGTCTTCTATATGGAAATTCTGTTATATTTTGTGATTCATAACTATGCTGGCAAATTTATAGTTACCATTGGTGCTGTGAATATTGCCTTGGTGATAGAATGCCTCTGTGAGTTGTATTTGAAAGCATTAAGTACACTGTCATCTTTTCTTTATGAAAAATAAAGTAAAGAGTATATGAAAGTTGACATGAAACATAGGTACACCTGATTTCTCCTAGATATATCATGAAAGTCAAATTAAGATTAAAACTCAGTCCAATTGGCTATATAAGAAAAATCCAAGAATACTAGCCCTATCGCTCACAGAACACAATTTGAACAAACCATTTTCTAACCTAAACCAAACTTACTTGTGCCTTAATAGTCACAGCTAGTGGACAACTAAAGAGCAAAGAAAAGGAGCACTAGGCCTGAAGACAGAAAGACCTGATTTCAAATCTGGCCTCTGATATTAGCTGCGTGACTTTGGACAAATCATTTAACTCTGTTTGCCTCAGTTTCCTCACCTGTAAAATGAGCTGGAGATGGAAACAGTAAATCACTCCAATATCTCTGTCCAGAAAACCCCAAATGAGGTCACAAGAAGTCAGACACAATTGAACAACACCACTAGTCATAACCCATGTCTCATAATATATTGGAAAGGATTCTAGATTTGGAGTCAAGAGATGCTAGATTTAAATCTTGTCTCTGATGCTTAATACTTAAGTAACATTGGGCAAGGCATTTAAAATTCTGTGGACCTTAGTTGCCTCATCTATAAAATAAAGTGCTTGAATTATATGACCTCTAAGTTTTCTTCCAGTTCTAAATCTAGGGTTCTGCAATCTTCTTTATTAAAGATAATCTTGAGTGATAACCAACTAGTCTTATTAGGGTAAGGAGAGAAAGGGAGTAGGGACACATCCAGGGGGAAGAGGGGAAGAAACAGAAAGTATATAGTCAATCAAAAGGAGACTGTGAGATAGATTACCTAAGAACATGAAAAATATCCATCAATGAAAAAGCATTTATTAAGTGCTTGCTATACATATACTTAAGTTGCCCTACTATTCTCCTGATTAGACAGAGCATTTCATTACAATTAACATGTTTCCCAGATTAATAGAAAATCTTCATTCTAAGTTTATGCCTTGTCATGTAGAATTTTTGAATGCAACTTGAATGATGAATTTAAGGTGGGTGCCCTCCCAAAAACCTACCTTTTTCATGAGTTACAGCATGATTTTTAGAATAACCCACTACAGTATTTCTGACTGAAAAAGGTTTATTGCATTAATTTTATAAATCTTCAGAATTCATTATAAGAATAGTTTGAGGGAGGGGGGAACATGAGGGTAGTGCAGGGGAGTAGAAGAGGAAAAGGTTATCACTCTTCTCTAAAGGAAAAGAATCGGGGCCAATATTTAAACCAGTATTTGTTTGACCAAAGGCTATTCAGTGGCTTAGCAACTGCCAGAAAACCAAGTACCCCTCGTTAATATTTAATTATATTAATGGAAACAATAAATAGAATCCCATTCACTGGTATCAGGATTCCATGGGTGTTTGAAGCAAAAACTATAGACTCCAGTCTCTCACATAATTGACATGCCCTTCATTCCAATTTTCAAAGCTCAAGGTGGGAATGAGGCAAAGGTAGGAGACATTTCCAGACATGAGCAGTCAAATGTCCATTGACAAGATGAAGGAACAGCAGCTATCTGCCAGCACTCAGCAGCAGCATAATGGGCAGATATACAAAGCTCAGCCCCAAAATGATGTGTATAGTTTGTCCTTTTACCTGAAATTTCTTCCCGTTAATCCAAGCCCATGGAGAATTCAGCACAATTCAACACTGTGTAATGGGGAGTTGCACAGAGGATGCTCAGAGATCTCAGACATTCCTTGAGTGATTCTGGCAAAACACAGATATATGATTCAGTTCTGTGAGGGCTTAATGCTTTACTAGAATTATACATCATAAGCATGCCTTACCTTCTGTGGACTGACAGATAAGCAAATCCTCATACCACAAATATAAACCCCAAAGTATCCTAGAGAATTCAACCAATAAATTGTACTGGAACCAAGCCATTATCACAACATACACTGAACCATTGCCCACAATCACCTGGACGTTACATGATTCATAAAAAACTAAAAATGGTTTTAAAAATTGATGTTGCCATACCAAATGACATAGAATTTCTGACCTACTGTAACAGCAATCAGTTTAGCAGACTTAGGGCTATGTATGGAAGGTGTGAGTTCTGTATGGAAGGTATGAGACCTGTCTGGAAGGTGTGAGCCCTGTCCACTGTTGAGAAGGCATGAACTACCCTGTTGGTGTAAGAAGGCTATGGGCTGAGACAGGAGGCCAGTGCTATATGTAAATAAGAGTTATAGAGACAGAGAGACAGAATTGGAATTTTCCTGTTAGAGGAAGCAGAATTGTCTCATCATCTGGGAGCTGAGCTGCTAGACTGAAAAGAGAGAGAGACAGAGACAGAGAGACAGACAGAGACAGAGACAGAGATAGAGTTTCTCTCCCAGCATCGAGAAGCTGACTGAGAGCTGAGATGGAGTTTTCCTGAGACCAGAATCTGGTGAAGGCTACCCAGAAGGCCGATACTCCTTCTGGGTTCTTGGGCCAGCTGAACTGCTAGAGGACTAAAGAAGCATGACCAGGATAAGACTTGTTTGTTCATGGCCTGGCTGATCCTTGAGTTCTAGGCAAGAGAAGTGGTGAAGGGTTTGATATGTGCTGGACTCTGTGAACTTCAGTGTATGGCAGGGACTGCCCTGAGGACTGGACAAGGACCTGGGAGCTGTCTGCTTCTGAGAACTGGACAAGAACCTGGCAGCTGTCTGCTTCTGAATCCAGGTGACTGTCTGGTGGATTCAGGAGGGAACTGGAACCATGGAAGGGGATCCAGGGAATTAGAGAGACCACCCAGAGTCAAGATGAAGAAAAGGCCCCCCCCACATTGGACGAAACTGAGGTTTGCTGGACACCAAGGGGTGGAGAGTTTGTGTGGTTTTCTAATGACTGTACTAGTGATTAATGATGGTTAGTAATCAGGCATCTAGATTAGTGATTGATTAAGTTAATGGTTGCCCCATGAGTGGAAGATTGATATATTGTGAACTGACTGAAGGAATGATTGCGTGAGAAGGGTTTCCCCCTTAGGGAAACCAGGTGATTATTCTTTTGTTCCTTGTTCTAAATATTGTGGCCGCTGTAGTGAAAACTGTGTGGCCATTCTAATGTTAAGCTGTTATGAACACCATATTGTGACTTCCTGTGATAAGATGTAATGTTGTGAATGTTTGCCTTGATTTGTAATGGAATAAACAGAGTGTTCACTATTACTGTGTAATCCGAACCTTAAAAGCTGTTCACAGTAGCATTCTTTTGGGTATCTGCTTGTACATGGCATTACACTTACATGGGACAAAAAACTATCAAAATACAGACTTAACAGAGAGGATAAAAGTTTTGTGAGAACAGGATGAGGTGCACATGCTAGAGTCCTATATGCTACTAGAATGATATGCTTTTAGTGAGCATATAGTGGATGAGTTTACATCCCAAAACTTGTATTCAATTATAAAAAGCAGATATCATATCCTTTTGTGCAAAAGAGCATAGATCATTTTATATGAAAGAATAGTATCAGAACAACAATTTAATTCAGGATTGTTTCTATCTGAATCTCATCAAAAATTATGAGAAAAAAGGTCATGGTAATGATGATTGATTACTAATTGATTATCTCCAAGTTACATGGAGCAAAAAGGTTTTGAGATACATAAATACAGCAAAAGAAATCAAAATCATGGGGGAACAGGATGAGTTACATTTAATCCTTGTTATCCCATCTGTTACGAGTTGTACAAAAGATACATTCAATAAAACTGCAGAAGATGCACTTACATCTTAATATAATATTCACCTGTAAAACATTTATTTTATCATATTGTGCAATAATCACTCAGTCAATAAACTGATTAAACACCTCCTATGTGCCAGATATATATCAATAGTTCATAGAACATTTAATATAAAAGAATACTAGAAAAATGCTATTGTCCCAGAATTAATCCAATCTGAATTCTATTGAAAAATATTAGAAAGATTATTTTCCATAACAGCAATAATAATAATTTAACCAGTTTCTTCTCTGATGAAAGTATAACCCAGGTTTTTTTGTGTTAAATTATATTTTTTCAATCAATGAAAATCTACCTTCTCTTACTCCCATCTCTCCTACTTCCATTGGAAAAGAAAACCAGAACCCACATTAAAACACATAGACAAACCAAATTTCCTCATTGGCCATGTCCAAAATACTTACGTCTCAGTCTATATCCTGTGTCCATCATCTCTCTGTCAGGAGGTGATTAGCTTGTATCATCATGAGTTCTCTGGAAATGTGGTTGATCATTACATTGAACTTATCCTTAAGCAGAGAAATCTCATTTATTACCAAAAAAAATGATAACACCAAGGATACAGAGAACAATTATATGTTTGTATATTTTACGTGGGGAATTTACAACTTGTATTGCTCAAAAAATTTATAAACATTACCATAATACAATATATTAGCTGAGAAGCAAAAAGGGTTTGCCTAAAAGTCCCAGGCATGTAATGAGCAATTTGTTACAGAATTAGCAACCGATGCACAATAAGCCATCCAAAAGCACCAAAATGTTTCCATCATTTTTATGAATCATCATAAAACCTTTAACTTAGTTCCTCATTCATGGCTTAATTGTGTGCTGCCAATATATGAAGCAGAGCTAAGCCTAGGGACAATACGAGAGAATTTAATGTCCACGTGATAAAAAATATTCTTTTAAAAATCTCCCTCTATCATAACAATGTCTAGAGCAGCGGTTCTCAACCTGTGGGTTATGTTCAATTTGTAACAATGAAAATACATCCTACATATCAGATATTTACATTACCATTCATAACAGTAGCAAAATTACAGTCGTGAAGTAGCAACAAAAATAATTTTATGGTTGGGGGGGGTCACCACAACATGAGGAACTGTATTAAAGGGTTGTGGCATTAAGAAGGTTGAGAACCACTGGTCTAGAAGAATTAACATAAAACAGGGCATCTTGCAGCAACATAGTTTACACTTGCTATGTTTGCTAGTCATAAATTCATTATCCTTCCAGAATAGACCTGAATACAACAAAGAGGGAGTCATTCCAAGATAGCCTATTAATCAATTGATGTACATGGATGCCATCAAGTTATAGTCTTCCATTGAAAAGAAAAATACCTTGATCTTTTCCCAGAAATCCAAATTGCTTAATGGGAGGAACACATTTAGGACAAATGACACCTATGTAACATACCACACACATTCTGGAACTTCAAAATGGATGATTGATTTAGAAAGTACCAACATAAAAATGCACTTCATGCTATTGAAGTACATCATCCCAAGACAGTTACAGAAAAAAGGAGTAAGAAGGCATGTATACTCTCAGAGCACGAGAAAAGGAGGTTAAAATTTTTAGACCTGTTTCTTGATCAAATGGACTTCCTTTTGTAGACCAATAGTAAAGAGAAATCAGATGTACATAAGGTAAATGTAATTAAATGTAATTAACATAAATGTAATGTAATTAAAATATAATTAAATGTAATTAAAACTGGGTTCATAGATTAATGCAGATTGTACAGAGAAACAGTAGAAACTGTGCAATGTATTACAGGGAGCTGCAATACTTTAGCACTGCCAAATACCCAACAAAATACAACCTGGTGGTCAGAATTACACATGAAATACTTGCTATCTTCCATAAGTTAGTAAATAATAAATTCCTGGGGTATCTGAGTGGCAGAGTGGATACAGTGCTAGGCTTGGAGAAAGGAAGACCTGAGTACAAATCAGATTTCAGATACATGCTATGTAGACAAGTCAACTAAATTCAATTGTTGGGTTTTTTCCCCCCTCAATTTCCTCAACTCTAAAATGTAGATGGGCAGATAAGTGGCACAGTGGACAAAGTGCTGAGCGTTAAGTCAGGAAGACTCATCTTTGTGAATTTAAATCCAGCTTTAGACACTTACTAGCTGTGTTGCCCTGGGCAAAGCACTTAACTCTATTTGCCTCAGTGACCTCATCTGTAAAAATAAGCTGAAGAAGTAAACGGCAAACCCCTCTGGCATCTTTGCCCAATGTGGTATTTTTTTAGCTCTTTTAACTAAACAAACCAAAACTGTCTAAAGGAATTAGACAGAGGTTTGTCAATAATACCAAGCAGCAGGTCATAAATAAGGTAGATGAGTGATATCCAAGACCCAAAACAAAGACATGGAAAAGACCACAAAATGAAGAGTCTGAAAACTGGAGCAGAAAGGCAGGAAAGAAGTGGAACAGGAGGGAGACTTCCCAAGAGCAGTGTATATCGCTGTTCAGTCATTTTACAGTTGTGTCCAATTCTTCATGATTCCATTTGGGGTTTCCTTGGCAAAGATGCTGAAGTGGTTTTCCATTTCCTTCTCTAGCTCATTTTACAGATGAGAAACTGAGACAAACACTGACTTGCCCAGGATCACACAGCTAGTAATTGTCTGAGGCTGGATTTGAATTGAAGATGAGTTTTCCTGACTCCAGGTCCAGCACTCTATCCACTGTGCCACTGAGCTGCCTTAATACTAAGACAAATAATCATTGATTGACTAAAGACCACCAGTGAGTAGGAGCCCACCACCTGCTAAGGAAGCTCATTCCATTTTGAGACATCTTATCCATAGAGACTTTTACTGACTGTACCTAAATGGGTCTCTTTGCAGTTTCTACCCTCTACTCCTACTTCTGACCTGCAGAGCCAAGCTGAACAAGCCAAATCCTTATTCTGTGTGATAGCCTTCAAACATTTGAATAGAGCTATCATGTTCCCCCTGAGCCTTTTCTTCTCCAAGACAGGCATCCCCCATTCCTTCAACCTGTCTCTTTAATGTATCAGTTACCTTTTCTCTGGATATTCTACAGTTTATCAATGTCCTTCCTAAATAATGCCAACCAAACTAAACAACTATTTAGATATAGAGACTAATGCAGAACGTAGAGGGACTATTACCTCCTTATTCCTGGTACTCTGTTCAAGTTGAAACCACTGTCCAACTTGACGTTGAACCACTAATGACTACCCGTTGCATCCCATCATTCACAGAGAGCTTCAGAAGAGAAAGGCAGGTATGGGATAATGAAGAACATTGGATCTAGAATTTTTTTAGCTAGGGCTTAACATACTATTGTTTCCAGGGATGGAGTGACTCTCACATAGTATGATGTATCAGTTCAGAGGGAGGGTATTATTATATAGACCATGGAAGGCTAATGTGAATTATTTGACAAATACCATTGTTTCTAATCCTGTGAATTATTGTGTTCCTTGCCCTCCCATTTTTATCTCTAGGTTTGCTTACACAATACAAGTGTAATTGTTTAATCTTGTCAATGTAAACAGTGGGGATGAACAGGAAATTTATTGGCCAGCTAAGATTTTTAAGATTCCCACAGAAGAAAAGGGCAGGTACTGGAGGATGAACCTAAAAGTGACACCAATACAAAAGAATGTCAGGAAATCTAAAGTCTACACCAAGCTGAGGCTTGAAATAGAAGCTAATGACAACAAAAGGGGCTTTTGTAGCTCTGCTGAAGCAAAGAGCAGATCAAAGAAAAGATAGAGCCAGAGCCGCTTCTTTGGCTGGGTGGGACAGGAGAAAGTAGAACTGTTCAACTTAGGTTTGGCTTTTGTTTTCTCTATCAAAAGGAATGATCTTCAGCCTGTTGAGAATCTAATGAAACAAAATGATTAATACTCACTGGTGACATTTATATATCTCCTTAAGGAATCTAGAACAGTTTCTATACATTATCTCATTTGCTCCTCGTAACAACCCTGTAAGTTAAATGTTATTACCATCAAATTTTATATGTAAGAAAAGTGAGGCTCAGAAGGGTTGTGGCCTCCTGGCTCACATTGCTAATATCTGTGTGAGGTAGCACTGAAATCTAAGCCTTTCTGACTGTAAATCCAGTATTCTAATAATGGATGAATGACTGAATCAGTGGTTGAAAAAAGCAGTTATTAAGAGCTTCCTATGTGCAAAGCACTGTGCTAAGCCCTAAGAACGTAAATAGAAAAGTAAGACAGCACCTGTTCTCAAGGAGCTAACCTTCTAATGAGGGAGACAACACATGCGTACGTCAGAGGGAAAGGTCCTGGTCCTGAGAGAACAACAGCAAAGGAGAAGGTTAATGCTCTTTTTTAATGTCATTACCATTGATAAAATCAGTTTTATTTAATTGTGCCAAGGACTTTGGTTACAAGAACTTATTTTCTGGATTTTCTCTTCTTTTCTTTTTTTTTTTGACCAGTTGTCCATTTTTATTGCATAAGCCAAACAGATGGGTCCTATGTACAGAGGAAATAGCTGAGGATCATTTTTTAATCTCCTCCTCTTTGGACAGTCTTGATGATCCCTTCTTTCTTAGCCTGGAGACATTCTTCCTGATGCTTTCATGCTTCCTTAGTCTTAGACCTGTGGGCTTCATCCTGGTCAGCCAAGAGCTTCTTCCAGGCCTTGCCTGCCTTCAGTTTATGAATGTGCTCCATCAGGATCTGCTTATTCTTGAACACATTTCCCTTCACCTTCAAGTACAGGCTGTGGTATGTGTGGCAGTCAATCTTTTTGGATTCACTATATCTTCGAAGCAGACAGCACGGAATCCTCATTTGCCTCATCCAGGTCACCTTCTCAGGCATATGAGCATTGGCAATGCCCTTTCTCTTACCAATACCCATGTGCCTGCCCTTCTGTTGAGCCAGAGTATTTTTTTTTTGGCATCTGGCATGAGAGTGCACAGTAACAGGCTTCCGGATGATAAGCCCATCTTTAATCAGCTTCTGGATCTGCTGATGGAAATTGGCATTGGCAATTTCATTGGTCTCATTGGGGTCAAGCCATACTTTCTTCTTTCCACATCGAAAAACACTAGAGGCAAGCCTCTTCTGAAGCCTCAGCATACTCATGGCCACTGCATAGAAAAGGAAAGAAGAGCTCTTTTCTGGATTTTCAATAGATGTGGCCATAGCCCACATATATAGAAACTAAAGGAACTGATGTCAGGCTGCAACTCTATAGGATCAAGGGTGCTGTAGACTCTAAGCTAGAAGCAATGGTATTCCCAAGGCTCTTGAGTTCAGGGGCCTGGACTATTTCCATCAGAATCTGAGGGGTGATGGTGTTCACAGTGGTAGGGGTGCTTTGATTTGCCTGGCTCATGATTCCTCCCTCTTTCTTTCTTCAGGATATCTAAGCAGAAAGAGTAAGGTCCAAGGAATACAGATAGACAAATGTCCCATATCTCAAGGCACATCCTTCAAACTAAAGGCACATGAAACTGCTGATTTCTAGAACACGTTATTAAACTGAAGCCTTGGGAACAGCAATCTCCAAAGTAGAAGCTACATACTCTCAAAGGGTCACAGTATGCAAACATCCAATAGTAGAGTGGGAAGATGAGTCATATTCCAGTTTTCTTGTATTAACCAATCATGGATTTTTTTCCTCCAGTAAGGTCTACCATGTCCTTCACCTATTGTGACCCAACACTTCCCTTCTGTTCCCAACACACTGATCTCCCACCATTCTGCAAGCTCCCAAAATGCCTCCAACTCAGGGCAGTTATAACTTAGCCATGATCTGGGCATGCACAGCAGCTACTTATGAATCCTAAGTAAATCCCCTGTCCTCCCAAACATACCTACAATACAGTCACTGGATCATGTTGTGGCTACACACATGTTGAGTTCTCCTAAGAGGAATCTAGGATGAGCAGGCAGAGAAGGGCTGTAACCTGTATTTCATATCTCATTCATTCATCCATAATCCACCCCTTCTTCCAAACTTTTCAATTTCCATTAAAGGTATTCCCATCTTTCTAGTTATCCAGGTTTACATCTTTGGTGTCCTCCTTACCTTCTCACCCTCATTCACTCTGCATATCTTGTTATTTCTGTCTCCGTAACATCTCTCACTTCTGTTCTCTTCTCAAACAGCTACAGTTCCCATCACCTAACCTGTCCTGCTACCTCAAGTCTCTCTGTCTCTTAGAATCCCTTGTTTCTCATGAAGCCCTTCATGAGCCATCTCTTGTTCCCCAGCTCCTAGTGCTCTCTTTTACTATTACCTTGTATTTACTCTATATACATTCTGAATATATAGAGATAGGTGTATATGTGTGTGTGTGTGTTCTTCCTGATTAAATGCAAACTTTCTAGGGGCAGAAACTTTTTTTTTCTTTTTTCCCCTCAGTGGATAGTATAATATCTAACAGGAGCTTAAGAAGTGTATGTTGATTGATTATTGGAGAGAAATGCCAATTTGATGCGATTATGGATTAATTCAAATATGAGAAATTCATCTACTCAGTTTCAATATCTATAAACTTAGCTGAATTTTCAAATTCATGAAATAAGCCTCAGGAAGAATAAGACATATATCTGACATTTTTTTATAGGAGAAAAGATACCTAATGCATTGTAAAAAAAAATTATAGTGTTCTGTACTCAGGTATTAGGGAAATTAAAAAATTTCACTATAGAGTAACTTTTTTAGCAGATGCAAGCAAAACAAAAAACATCAAAAATGTTTCTCCACTCCTTTCCCCAAGACCACATGTGCCAACATCTTAGCA
Organism: Pseudocheirus occidentalis; assembly: GCA_028646575.1. Taxonomy (NCBI): domain Eukaryota; kingdom Metazoa; phylum Chordata; class Mammalia; order Diprotodontia; family Pseudocheiridae; genus Pseudocheirus; species Pseudocheirus occidentalis. The sequence goes on along the minus strand of CM053593.1, from coordinate 325,551,447 downwards.
ACAAGAAGATTTGATAGTTATCTCATAACAAAATATTTAAGACAGTTGTTGAAATTAAAACTATTGTGCATTTTTCCTTTCCAAAGAGACAAATGTCCCCAATTTGCTAACTTTTCTGTGATCACAAGTGGTGTGCATTATTATGTTCTCTATGAGCTATTTCTGAGGGAAAGAATGAATATACAGCCTCCCCCATTAGAGTTAAAAGTGACTTTTTAAAAATTGTTCATATCTTTTGTTTTACATCACTTTTTCAACATATACTTTCCATCTCCTCTCTATGCAAAAGTCATTCCTTTTAACAAAAAGAAAAAATAAAGAAAAGTTTAGTGAAAGTAAATAATATAACAAAATCTGACATGAAATTCCATTATCCATACTCACCATCCCTCCCCTACATCAGTAAAAAAAAGCAATTCTCTTTCTAGATTTCATTTTGGGTATTGTTGGTTTCATATAGGAATCCTGATGACACATAGATTCATTTTATATCTTGAAAATTTGTTGAACTGGTTAATTATATGAATTGTTTTTTGGTTGACTTTCTTAAGAGTCTGGGGAGTAGGAATAAGAGGTCTAGATTTCAGCAGGTCCATGAACGTGGATGGGAGAAGATTTTTTTTTTTTTTTAGTAACAGCTAACTGGAATTTAGCATTTCCTTCCATTATGCATGTAGGTGGGGGAAAAAAAAACTTATTATGAGGAGGACTCTATAGGTTTTATCAGACTATCAAAGAAATCCATGACATTAAAAAAAAAAAGTTAAGAACACTTGGTTTGAGGCTACAAATCTTTATTAAGGTATCTTTTTTTTTAAAGAAATCAGTTATTAAAACCAACTATCAAAATAAGGAAAACTTAGAAATTATATATATATATAAAATGTATTATATATAATTATATATTTATATAAACATACATATATATGTATATTTGTGTGTTGTCTGTATAGGTATAAACAAAATGCCTGAGCACCCCACTATATAAGCATATATAAAGATATACATGCAAATATGTATTATGCATATGTGTATACATTATTGGGCTATTTTCTTTCTGCTTATTCTTCCGTTAATCTAATTATTTTATATAGTTTGTTGATATTTACCCAAAAAGAGAACCACGTGTATGTTTATGTGTAGGCATATACACACACATATACACACACGCACAGCATGGGGGAGGGGTGTTTAAGAACTTTTTTTTCACTGACAGGAGATCTTTTGGTAAGATTTAGAGCTGAATGTGACCTTGGAGATCACCTAGTTCAATCCCCTCAGTTGGACAGAATAAGAAAAAGAGGACCAAAAAGATGAGTTAACTTATGCAATATCACATAGGTAGAAAATTTCAGAGATGGCATTTATGCCCAGACACTCTGATTTCTCATAAGTACTTAGAAACAAAAGTAGTATCCTAAAAAACCAGGATGAATTAAAAACTCAATCATGCCATATGAACCAAGTTACCCTTTTTATTTATTTATTTTTACTCTGTTCTTTTTGGGAAGGGGGAATACAGGGCAATTGGAGTTAAGTGACTTGCCCAAGGTCACACAGCTAGTAAGTATTAAGTGTCTGAGGCTGGATTTGAACTCTGGTCCTCCTGACACCAGGGCTGGTGCTCTATTTACTGTGCCACCTAGCCACCCCTTGTTACCCTTTTTAATATTTACTAGAATACATATGCATGGGGCTGGTAGAAACAGCTAATATATTGACTGGCAAAAACAGGATAAAAAAAATACATGACCTGCAGGGATCCTTATGTACAGATCACACACACACACACACACACACACACACACACACACACATCCATATGTGTGTCTCCAGAGGCCATTTGCATGAGGCTTCCCTTTTTAATGAAGACTGATTATTCAATGATATGTACAGATGGGAGGGGCAGAGGTGTCGAGAGCTTGGGAGAAATCTGGATTTCATCATGAGAGAGAAAATACGCGGTTCCAGATCCTCTACAAGTCCCTAAAGGAAGTGAAAGACCCTAAGGTGAAGTCAAGCTGGGATATGAATATTATTGGGCTGTCAGCAGTTCTGCATTTCATTTTCTTGCCAAGTTCTTCCTCTCCCTTCAAAGATCTACAGACATTCTGGAACTGCCCATTTTCTCTCCCAAATTAGAATCTCTTCTCTCCTAAGTGCTCACCAACTCTGCCACCCATGTTGGCAAGAACATCAAGTAATCAACATCGCTACCAATGAGAAGAGTCCAACACAAATGATCTTTGAGGTGAGGGTATACACATATACACATGTATACACACACAAACACACCCTCGTGCATACCTACGTATGTGTATATAAACACACATATATAATGCATATATATAGCATGCATATAGCCTAACTAAATATTAGCATAAAGTAATCATATTGTTTTATATGAGCCACCTGCAAAAAATAAGTCTTGTCATATATATGTGTATGTGTATATATGTATGTGTGTGTCTATACACACGTACTTATTTAAAATAGTAATAGTTGATATTTGTATATTATTTTACATTTTGTAATTTATCTCATCTGATCTTCAACAATCACCATATAAAGTCAGTCCTACAGATATTTTATAGGGAGGCAAACCAAGACCCAGAGAGAGAAGTCATTCATCCACAATCATACTGCTAATAAATGACAGAGGCAGGATTCAAACCCAAGGTCTCTCCTAAATTCAGCTACACTGCTCTTTCCACTGTACCCTCACTGCCTCTCCTATAATGAGTAATAGGGCCAGTTTTCTCATGTGACTTATGGGAATCAGTCCTATGACTTCATGGTAACACCTAGTATATACAGATGCCAAATAAAGCATATGAAAGTTTTCACACCTACCTTTTAAGTGCAGATGCACTGGCAATGCTAGGAAGGGATTAACAGCCTTTTTAAAACCTGCATACTTCATCAGAAAGAAAAAGCAACTGGATTAGTGGAGTGTTTTCCACATTGCTGGCCAAACATTATATTTCTCTTTTCCATGCCAAATTATTTTTCTAGGGGAAAAAAAAGGGACCATTTTCGAAGAAAAAAATAAGAGTTAGGGATTTGTTTTGTGGTTATTTTGCTTTGCCATAACATTTCAAGCAATGCTTCCCCTAATTCCAGGGTGAGAACTATTTTTCTCATTCATAAAACATGGAAATCTCTACAAACCCTCGGTGGTGTGACTCAGCAGTTTGGTTAATCTTAGTGGATGGGGCTGTAGCTGGAGTGGAAGTTTCTACATGCTTGCTAATAGCCTAATCACCTTTTCCAGAAATAACAAATTAATCTGTATAACTAGATTTAGAGCAATAGCTGTGAGTTCCTCCCTAACCTTGCGGGGAGTCTTAGTGAACTGTATGCCATATAATTGTATACCACTCCTTTTAACTAACATTTACTGAGCTTCTACTACGGAGGGGAGAAGGGGGTAACTGTGCAACCTGACAGGGGGAAGCAAAGATAATTAGCATAACAGCAAGAGCTAACTTTGCCTAGAGTTTTAAAGTTTATAGAGCTTGAGCTCTTTCTGTCTCTGTCTCTCATATAAGATTATATATATATAATCTTACCTGATCCTTACAACAATCCTCAGAGGTAAGTGCTATTAATATCCCCATTTTACAGATGAGAAAACAGACTGGGAGAGTTTAGATGACTTACCCAGAGTCACACAGCTAATAACTGAGCCAGGATTTGAACACTGGCCTTCCTGAATCCAAATCCAGCACCCTAACCATAATGTTATCTGTCTCCAAAATTCACCCCTGACCTCAAATTTGCAATCTACAATGGTAGAAGAAAAATAAGACATTCTATGCCCAAGTATGAAATGAAGTAGAATTTGTTATCTGTAGACAAAATCCAAGTGCTATGAGCATTCTGTTAGGGGAAATATTGCTTTTTGCCTAGAGAGGGTCAGGAAAAACTTTGTAATCCAAATGCCGTTCAAGCCAGTCCTTCAAAGTTTAGAACTGGAAAAGATGTGAGGAGAAAGCATTTATGGCACATGGAGTGGCACAGAGAAAGATTCAGAGGTCAAAACATATGAGGTATAGACAATGGTGTCTAACATTTGTTGGACAATGGTGAGACCTTGAATGATGAATAAGGGGGTGGGGTACGTGATGAGGACTATATACTAGGAAGCTTAATCTGTTAGCATTATGTGCAATGAATTGACTAGGAGCAAAAAGGGAACTGGCAGGGGAAAGACAAGCTGGGCAATCATTGAAATACAGGTAATGAGGGCCTAGAACAGGGTTCCCTAAACTTTTTCCACTCACAAGCCCATCAGAGCTTCTTAAACTATGGTCGTGACCCCATGTAGAAGGCTGATGAATGAAACAGATACTTCTGAGATATAATCAATAGACTATGGCAACTGATTGGATTTAGGAATGGAGGGAGGAGAACTGGAAAAGGTACTATTAAGGTAATCAGGAGTTTGATATCATTAGCAAGAACAATGTTGAAATTGCCAGCCATGAGATCTGATTCAGTCAGGCCAGGGGGTCCCTTTCCCCAAAGGTAACAAGGGGACTGGTAGACAGAAAGCCATAATGATTGACAAAGGCCATGGTTGCGCCCCACTAAACACCAAAGGAATCCTACCATGTGCACTCATATACCTTACTCATGATTGGGCGATTCAGAAGGTACCTAGGGTCTGCTTACACCAGATTGATGCATTTTGAAAAGATGTTAGTTCTCTTTGTCCTCCTAATACAATACTAGGTCCAAGTGTTGAAGACTTTCAGACTCATCCTGTGGATCTGGATGCTGGAATAACCAATATGTGTTCTTTCACTCCTTAGAAACCAGAACCATCTAAGGCTTGGGTGAGCTGGCAAAGCTGCTTAACACATATATCCAAGTATCTTTTTTGTATGTATGTAAATCTCAATGCTTGATTTATTACCAATAACCCCCACAGTTGGATTTAAGGCATGTGGGACTTTCTTTCTATTCCTTGAAGTTTAGAGCCAGATTAAGCAGGATCCAAGCTCTTAGAGGAGGTCAAAAAAAAAGGTCACCCCATCATAGGTTAAATAACCTTTCTGTGTGGTCATCTTCAAGAAGCAAGAGCATGGGGAGGGGGGAGGTCAGGAATGCAAGAGTTAGCCCTACAATCACATTTAGTATCAAAGTGATGTGTTTTATGATTTTTATACAAATTAGGGGATGCAAGGGCAGAGACACTTGTTGACTGACAAATCTTATCTCTGGATCCAGCTGGCCTTGTGAAAATGGCAATGTCAGCCAACACTGCACACGCACAGTTTCTGAGGTCCCTGCTGGCACCTGCTTTACAAAGAATTCCTGCTGTTCATAGGCCTTTCCAAGAGATTTTACTAATCTCAGTTAGAGCAATGTGGGTCCGTCAGCAGTCTTTGAGCTCTGTGTCCAATGAGTCAAACCAGGCTGAAGAGGAGAGATTTCCAGGGGAAATGGCCACAAATCTCTCTCTTTACTACAAGACAGAGATTGGGATGGATGGGGGGCAAGGTACTTTGATCACATCAAGATGTGTGAGAAATTAAGTCTATGTGGGCAGCATGAAATAGGTTGATGTCAAAATAGAGGAGAAAGGGTGTTGACCTTAGAGTCCCAGTACTTGAGTTCAAATCATAATTCTGCTTCTGGCTATCCAAATGATCTCACATGCTATAGAACCTCTTTGAGACTCTATTCCTTCATCTGTGCAATGATGAGGTTAGACTAAATTACCGTTAAATTCTCTTCCTGCTCTGGAATTGTTATATAAGCCAACAAAATTCCTTCAGAAACAGAGGAAATACCAAGAAAACATCTGCTCTTTTCCTCCCCACCCTCTGCTCAGTCACAGAAGCAATGTTTTCTACTGCACAGGGGCTGCATACCAATGGATTGGAGAAAAGCTAACTAGCATGTCCCTTACATTCAAGAAGAGATCTAGGGAAGCCTCTGAAGCCTTTTAAGTTGGGCTATAATAGGAGGAGAAAGACTGGGAACTCTCATCAGAGAAAGCTTGAGGCAACACCTACAGGATTGGGATAGGATAAACAATTGTCAGCATAAACTCAGAAAGAAAGATTAAGTATCTGACAAAGAGAAGCTGCAGACACAGAGCTGCTAGATTTGGAGGAACATTTTTAAAACATATAGTAATATAGGAAAAATAAAAGTCTCATGTCATTGAGAGTGACCTGGAAGGTCTAATACTTTACTCTTATCCCTCCTCCCCCCAAAAGCATTAGAAATCACATATTAACATTGTGACACATGTTTTTCTTTAAAGCTAACAAGTAAAAATTTTTCTATACTGTCTCTAACAAGGGCAATAAAGGAGTAATAGAAATAGCAATCTGCTTCATCCCACAAATGACTGGAAAATTTAATAAAATGGAACTTTTTTTTAATAACTTAAGAGTGGAAAACAGGGGAGGGGCAGAGAGGGAATGGAAACCAAGCTATATAGGAGATATTTAGCCTAAAGATGAGAAAACTTATAACAAACTGTCTTCAAACATTTTAAGGATTGTTAAGACAAAAATAAAGAAAGGAAGGAAAGATGAAAGATAAAGGAAGGAAGGAAGGAAGGAAGGAGATAAAGAGAGAGAAAAAAAGAAATAAAAAGGAAGAAAGGAAAGAGAGAGGAAGAGAGAGAAAGAGAAGAAGAAAGGAGAGGAAAGAAGGGAGAAAGGGAAGAAGGGAAAAAGGGAGAAAGGGAGAGAGGGAGAGAGAGAAAGAGAGAGAGAAAGAAACAAAGAGAGAGAAACAGAGAGAAACAGAGAAAGAAAGAGAGAGAGAAAGAAAGAAAGAAAGAAAGAAAGAAAGAAAGAAAGAAAGAAAGAAAGAAAGAAAGAAAGAAAGAAAGAAAGAAGGAAGGAAGGAAGGAAAAAATCCTTCTAGAACAACTTGAGAGGACCTTAAAAGAGATTGTAGGGGCTGAGGTTTGGTCTGAGTGAGTTGTGAACATCTCTAGGCCAACTCCACTGAATCAACAGTGAGCCCTAAGGAAAGCAGACTAGGCCTCAAGAAATTTCACCTCTATTTTCATATCAATCACGGCCTCCAGAAATTTCACCATGGTAACTCTCACCTCACCAATCTCTACCTCTCAAACTTTCATCTGACAAAGAGCAGACACTGAGTGAAGGAAGATTGAAGGATCTCCTGCTGTTTCCAAAAGTCAAGGCTAGCATTGCTGACCAAATGTGATCCCAGCCTATGGGTGTGAGCAAGGAAGAGGGAGCACAAATCTGGTAAATGCCATACTGCAGGCAACCAGAACATTTTGGGGACAGCTTGTCTGTGGCTTAGGGGAGGAAGAGAGGAGTCCCTGAGGCTGAACCCCAAGATGGAATTCAGAAAACAACAGTAAGAAGGACTTCAGGGCTAGGGCAACTTTACCCACAACTCAGGATCAAAACTTGATAATAATGATATAAAGCTGCTAACTGTAAGATAAGATGAATTAAAAATAAAATGAGTAAGCAAAGGAAAAAGACCCTGACCGTTGATAGCTGCTTTGATGTAAAAGATGATCTGGGTTCATATTCAAAGGAAGGTCATGAGGTTAAAAAAAAAAAGCCACTCCTACCCTAAAGAATAATGTATAGTGGTCACAAGCCCCAAGAAATTTTGGAAGAACTTTAAAGGGAATTTTAAAAATAAAAGAAAAGAAAATGAGGAAAAATTAGAAGAAAAAAAGCAATTCAAGAAAAGTATAAAAAGAAAGTTAACCAATTGGAAAAAGAGATACAAAATCATAAGGAAAAAAATTAAAAGGAATTCAAAAATCAAATAAAAGAAAATAAGGAAAAATAAAAAAATGAAAGCAATCCAAAATATTATGAAAAGAAAGTTTTCCAATTAGAAAAGGAAATACAAAATTATAAGGAATAAAACTTTGAAAACTAGAATTGAATGAGTGGAATTGAATGATGTTATAAAATACCAAGATAAAACTAGAACAAAAACAGAAGAGAATTTGAAACATCTCATCAGGAAAACAACTGATCTAGAGAACAGATCAAGGAAGGACAATATAAGAATTGTCAGTCTACCTGAAAATTATGATCAAAAAAAGAGTTTGTATATGCTACTACAAGAAGTTAGTAAGAACAATTGCCCTGCAATTCTAGAAGAAGGTAAAGTAGAAATAGAATCCACTGATCACTCCCTGAAAACTTATAGCAATGTCATAACCAAGGTTCAAAATTTCCAAGTTAAAGAAAAAATATTGCAAGTAGCAAGAAAAAAAATTTTAACACTGCAGAAAAAAAAAACAATTAGAATTTCACAAGACCTAGTAGCAGCTCCTACACTAAAAGACTGTTAGGTCTTGGAATATTATATTTTGAAGAACAAAGGAGCTGGGATTGCATCCGAGAATAACTTATCTAGCAAAGTTGGGTATAATCCTTAATAGGGAAAAAATGGGTATTTGATAAACTGAAAGACTTGGAGGTATTTGTAAGAAAAAGACCAAATTCAATGGAAATTTCAATACAAAAGACCCAGAAGAGAAGAAAGAAAAGGAAATAATTAAAGATGAATTATAAAGCTTTGATAAAGGTTGAATTGTTTATTTATGATATATGAAAAGTATATCAGTATTATTAAAACTTATTATTAATAAGGTGGTTTGAAAGAAAGGTTGTAGCTCAATTGTACATGATAGGGTAATTCTACAAAACAAAAATTGGGTAGGAAGAGGGTAAAAGGAGCAATTATCTCATAAAAACAAGGCATGAAGAGAAGTATGTATAGAATAATTTAATATATGTATGTGTATACATGGATTATGCATATATATGTAAAAGGGTTTGTTCTGTGACATTTGGATTCAAAGGATCACATGTGAGGACCTTGAGGGCCACATATAGCCTCAAGGTCACCCCTGGTGGATGCCATATACCCCAATCCACTATACAGATGAAGATGTTGTAGTTGAAATTCAAGTTACAAGGCTAATTGATCATAGGATTATAGATTTCCAGCTGACAGGGTCCTCAGAAAGCATTTTCTCCAACTCTCTCATTTTACAGATGAGGAATCTAAAGTTAAGTATAGCTTTTCTAGAGTTAAAGATAGACTTTCTCAGATTCATGCAGCTAGTAAGTGTAAGCAGCAAGACAAGAACATATGTTGTCCTGTCAACAGGTCAAAAGCTCTGTCTACTTGCCATGTTGTCACTAATTAATTAAGATGACTTATATTATCCCTTTCAACTCATGGATTCTATAATTCAATGATAAATTTTATTTTCTAAAGAGACTTTCATCCTAGAAGGAGCCATGTGCAGACCAGTTAACACCACTATTCTACGGGTGTTTTAACAGTTATATTTCTCATTTTATAATAAGCACATATTCTCATTTATCAGTCTTGATTGTGAATAGAGCCTGGATCACCTGTGAATGGAACCTGATCACCTGAAAAGGAACAGAATGAGGGTATTTTTTTTATTAGCATCATCATCATCATCACTAATTTTGAAAGACTACTTCCTTACCTTGGCACCTATATTAAAATTGAAATATTTTAAAAGTCATTATATCCTACTTCAATAAAAACTTATCACATATAAGAACTTTCCAAAAAATATAGTTCATAAATTAATCAATATAGAGGTGAAAATGGTAATATTATATATCAAAATATACAGAATGTCTTTCTCTCTTCCAAGATAGCAATTCTATCATTGATTCTACCAAGGAAGTGATTTATCCCTTGAGAATATTTTAATTTTATGAAACCAACCAAATGCTGAATCTAATATTGCAACGTCACAAATGTACTATGCTACCATAATAAATACTGATTGATAGTGATCAAACAGTATCTAAATAATCAAGAATGACTTAATAGATTTTATTTTTTCTTTGGTTAATGTCATAGAAGTACAGAATCCCAGAGTTAAATTTGAAAGGAAGTTTAGAAGCCAAACCATGCCCAAATAGGGCCCCCCAACTAGAACATCATTGACAAGCCAGACCTCTACCTAAAAATGTCTGGTCACAGAGAACTCACTAATTCTGAAAGCAGCTGTGCCTGTCTTTTTTTTTTTTTTTGGAGGGCAATTGGGGTTAAGTGACTTGCCCAAGGTCACATGGCTAGTTTTTTTTTTCTTACAAAAACTACAGAGTCTGAGGCTGTATTTGAACTCAGGTCTTCCTGACTCCAGGGCCGGTACTCCATTCACTGTACCACCTAGCCACCCCCGTGCCTACCTTTAGGCAGCCTTAATTATCACTTCCTATTATCTTTGGGGTAAAATATAAATTTCTGCATTTATGACTTAAGGCTAATTAAAACCTGGCTCCTTTCTACCTTTCTTCTTACATGTTCCTCCCTTCCATGCACCCTACAATTTACTCATCCCTGTCTTTGTTCACACATGATGCCCCATCTTTATGCCTTTGCATTGACTGTCCCCTAGACCTGAAATGTTATCCCTCTTCCCTGACACCTCTTAGAATTCCTGTCTTCCTTCAAGACTCAGTTAAGAACCTATCTAAGAAAGAGACTGTTTCTTATTCCCCGGGCAGCTAGCACCTTGTCATATAAATTTGCCTTCTTTCTACTAAACTTTAAGCATAGCTTAAAACTATATATACTAAAACTTTGAGCTCTCTCTCTCTCTCTGTATATATAAATATACACACACATACATACGTGTGTGTATATATACTATATATGGTATATCTATATATGGTGTGTGTGTGTGTATGTACAAGTCTATTTTTATATGAGCTGTCTTCCATATGGCAATGTAAGCTCCTTGGGGAAGAAAACTACATTTTGCTTTTTCTTGCATCGTCAGCCCCTAGCTCAGTGCCTGCACATGGCAAACCCTTAATAAATGGTTACTGATAGATTGAATGATTTCGATTGATTGATTATATTGAACTGAAATCTGCCTCTGCAATTCTACTGCTCCTGATTCTATCTAGGTCAAAGTAGAAAAAAATTCTCTCTCTTCTTTCTTGAATGCAATGAGCATGTCTCTCCTAATTCATTCCTAACACATAGGATCATGGATTTAGAACTGAAGGATCTTAAAAGTTGTCAGTCCCAACCCTGTAATTTTACAGATAAGGAAACTGAGGCATGGAAAGATTAAATGACTTGCCTAACATGACATGGTTAGTATCTAAAGGTAGAATTTGAACTCACGTCTTCCAGACTCCAAGCCCAGTGTTCTCTCAATTGATCTCAGGTTGAGATCAATCACATCACATCACAGAGCCTGGTCTCAAGTCACCTTGCCATATACCAAATAAAATAATGCTTCTCAATAGCTTTTACAGGCTTACTATCAGATCTGATTCCTTTAAGGAAACATCTCTGCATATGGATTTTTGCAGTCTCATTTAATTTTCCTCGAAAACAATTATGTTTTTAGGGGAAAATAAAACTAATGTGAAACATGATGACACATCATAAAATTGGAATTAATACTCCAAACCATCATTGAGGGAAAGCTGCTGCTGCAAGAAGAAAATGCCCTCAATGTGTTATAAAAAATAAGTCCATGCAAAATGCAAACCATGTGCGGTTCAGTGCATTAAATGATGTCTTCAACCCAGATCGATTCCCTTGGGTTCTATTCAGAGGCATGTTACACACCCCAAATGCATATTTAATTTTGTGGTCTGTGCCCTGAGGATCCATTTAGATGAAAATTGGCAGCTCTGAGAGTGTCTGTTCTAGCCCCTTTGGCAGAAACTCAACTCAGGAGGCTTCATGGGGCAGGGAAGGGGAATGGTGGGGGAAATAGGAGAAGGGAAAGACAAAGGCAAAGAAATGGCACTTGTGGTCCTCATCCCTGCTTGGCAAGGTGAAGGAATGTGGATCATAGGAAAATGCAGAAACCACTCTAAATCTAAGAGGCCCCAAAGGCAACAACAACCCAGTGGCCTAATTCTGCCATACTGAGATAGAGAGCTGGCCTATCTCATAACGGTGAAGCAGGTGAAATCAGCTTCACCTCCTATTTTCATAGTCCCTTTTTCCTATCCAGATGTCCTCACTCCTTGAAGAGTGAACAAATCATTACTTGCTCTTGGTGATTTACAAATGCCCTGAAGATATGTGAGCAAATAAAATTTTAAGTTATAATCTCTCATGAGAACATTTGCATTTTAAAAGAGGACCCTTCAATGTTTCTCCTGTGGGCCTTTTAATTTTAATAAAGGTTTTTTGAATACCAAAAACTCCTCCTTTGCTGTTGTTCAGTTGTTTCAGTCATATCCTACTCTTCCTGACCCCATTTGGATGTTTTCTTGGCAAAGATAATGTGAGTGGTTTGCCATTTCCTTTTCCAGCTCCTTTGACAGATGGAAGAAACTGAGGCAAACAGGATTAAGTGACTTGCCCAGGTCACACAGCTAGTAAGTGTCTGAGGTCAGATTTGAATTTGGGAATATGAGTCTTCATGACTCCAGGACTGGCGCTCTATCCGCTGTGCTGCCTACTTACCTGCTAACCCTGCTGCAGGGAAAGCTCAAACTAGTGGGTCACTTAAGCTCAGGAATACTAAACTTCAGTGAGTTAAGACAATCTAGTTTTCCCACTAAATCCCCTGGAGCACCTGGGAAAAAGAGTGGGTCACAGCTTCTGTGCTAATAGTAATGGGATTAACTGTGAGTCACAACTATACTTCCAACCCACTGGCAAGTCTCAAAAAAAAAAAAAAAGCCATAAAAAGGCTCAAGGGAACAAATGTCTAGTAACAGAAGTTCAGACATAATAATGAATAGTGGGGGAGATATTTGGAGGTGTGGGGGCATGGGTGACTAGAAGGTCAGCCCTATAAACTGTACTTGCTAAGGTCAGTACTAGTTTTTTGAGCAGTGAAGCATGTTAGAAAGAGTAGAGCACTGGGTGTCAAGAAAGCTGGCTTCTGGTCCCAGCTCTGGGTTGATCAGGTTGCTCCTAAGGAACAACCCTGGGAAAGTCACCTAACCTCCTTGGAATTTGGTCAACTATGAAATCAGGAAGCAGACTGTTCCCTCCCAGTCTGATGGGGAAAATTGGGGGAGTTGCAGGTTAGGATAAACATGACTTAGTCATCAACCAAAATATAGATTCTCTGACTCAGTCCCTAACAGGCTCAGCAGCAAAGATTCGGTTTGCCCTTGAGACTTAAAATAGTAGACTCTGCTTAGTTAGACAGTAGCTTTGAAGCAGATTTCTTGCTCCCCACTTCCTATCCCCAGATGCTGAACTAGTTCTGTTCCTATTGTGGTTTTGGCCTACATGAGGGGCTCTTAATTTTTTTTTGTGGGTATCATGGATCCCTTTGGCAATTTGGTAAAGCCTTTAGACTCTGAATGATACTTTTAAGAGTGCATAAAATAAAATATTTAGGATTACAAAGGAAACCAATTATGCTGAAATAGAGTTATCAAAAAAATTTTTTTTAATTTGCTGGCCTAGATCAAGACCATTCCAAAAGACTCCCAGGACAGTTACAGAGAAAACTGGGAAGCCTTTTATGAACTGATACAGATTAAAATAAGCAAAACTAAGAGAACAAGTTATACAATAACATCATTGTGAAGACAAAACAACTTTGAAAGACTTTAGAACTCTGATCAACACACTGACTAACCATAACTGCAAAGGATTCAAGATGAAACATGCTATCCATTTCCAAATAGAAAGGTGATGGACTCAAAGAACAGATTGAGACATGTTTTATTAGGACGTGACCAACACGGGAATTTGTTTTGCTTGACTAAATGTATTTGTAAAGGGATTTCATTTTTTTTCTCAGTTGGGAAAATAGAAGAAAAAATATATTTTTTTATTTATTTTTTAAAATTAAAATTTAATTTAAAAAATTTAAAACCAATACATCCCAAGAAGGCCAAATTAGTGCTCAGGGTACTATTTTTTTAAATGACAGAGTTACTTAGAATCAAACAATTTTCACTTAGCATGGTTTCAAATGCACTCAACAACTAGTCTCTCGACATCCTTGAGCTTGTAAAAGTCCCTCCTAAAATATGTCAACCGGGACTAAACAATGCTCTGTAAGTGATCTGGCTGCGGAGTGGAGGTGGGGAGAGGACAGTGGCACTCTCATCACTCTAGTTCTGGACAACTATATTTCTATTAATTTAGTCTAACACTAAAGTTTCTTGACTTGTTACATCAAACTGGCAACTTATATTGAATTTATATATCATTAAAGCTCTCAGATCTTCTTCATACCAATGACTATACTCCCCCAAACTATTCTTAATACAATTGATTTTGACATAATTTCATAATTATTCCTATTAAAGTTCATCTTCTCTTGAGATCTTTCTGCATTCATAATCTGTCATTCAACATATTAGTATTGCTTCTAATTTCATGTTATCTAAGTAGACAATGTATGTATTTGTACCCAAATCATAGATGAAAAATATTAAATAGAACAGGGTTACGGGCTACTCCTTTTACTTTAGTAAAAATTCCCTCTGGATCTATATTTTTATGAGTCCTAAATAATTTCATATCAACATCAATGCATTAATTAACTATGAATCTGATGATTCAGCCATTGTACACAGGATATGGGGGACTTTACTGGTTCAAATCTAGGCACATGATGGATATAGTATACCCTTCATCTACCATTTCTGTAACCCTATCAAAAAAAGAAGTGCTGATTTTGACGAACCCATTTCTCTTATTATTGTTGAGTCGTTTCAGTCATAGGCAACTCTTCACAACTCTATTTGGAGTTTTCTTGGCAAAGATACTGGAGTATTCCTATTCCATTTCGTTTTACAGAAACTAAGGCAAACAGGGTTCAGTGACTTGCCCTGGATCACACAACTAGTATCTGAGACTGGTTTGGAACTCAAGTCTTCCTGATTCCAGGGCCAGCGCTCTATCCACTATGCCACCTAGATGCCTGCTATGCCTGCTCCTAATCAATTCCCTTTCCAAGCGCTCCAAAACCAGTCATTTAGAACTTTTGTAGGAATGAATGTCAACCTCACCAGCTTAGAGTTTGCAGAATCCACCTTCTACCCCTTTGGAAAACTAAAATATTTACATAGATCTATTCCTAGATATCTCTCTAATTCCCTATGATTTTTTTTTTAAGGATCATAACAGTTTAGCAATCACTTCTCAGTTCTTTCAGCACCCTGGAATGAAAGTCCTTTGGTCCAGAAAGCTTACATTTCTTTAGGCAGGATTTCTCTTGCTACCTCTTTGCTTAGCTGACGTTTTAATTCTCTCCTCACTCTTTTTGTCCTGTTCTCTTTAGTTTGAGGATGGTTCTTGATAGAGAACAAATGGACTTGAATACTTAAACCTTTTTTCAAACATCTGTTACTGTCATTTCATGCACTCTAAATAGAAGATCTACTTCACCATGTCCCCAGGTGAGCTAAATAATACCTTTTTAATATCCTTAGCATTTTCCAAAAAACCTCAGCCCCTAATAGTCGTTTTAGTCTTCCTGAGACCATTCTCATAGGTCTGTATTGCTCTTCTGTATTCAATCCTTTATTATATTCCCTTACTTCTATTTTTCAACATAACCTTTTGAACTTAAGCCAATTATAGAGTTCCTTGTGCTGTCACATTGTTGTCTTCAAAGACTTCCATGTTCTCTTTTTCATCAGAATCATTTGCAACTATGTTATTAGAATTGCTTTCTTGATGGCTACTACTGCCATTTCTCTTGAGCAGAATTTTAGACTCATACCATAGAATCTAACTTACCTTTTTTCTAGATTTTTTGGAAACCTATTTTCCTGAAACCTGGAGTGCCTGTCAAATTATGGCATTCTAAGATGACATGGCTACTTCTAAATCAACTCAAAGATAACATGATTACTTCCTCTCGAGTTTCCCATGCTTTCCACTCAACTCATTAGTTATTCCCTGGTCAGACCCAGGTCAAGAAAAGCAGTTCTCATCACTTCCTCTAGCTTCTGAAAAATAAATTTCTCATCAGGGAAAGTTAAGAATTTATCAGCTGCCATGCTTTCAGCAGAACAGGGTACAGAGTTTGGGTCTGTGATTGCACCGACATAAAGAACTCAAGTTGAAGAAATTTCCTCCATCAGTTCCGATATAGTCACTCCATCTTTGCAGCAAAGAGTCTTAGAGAGCGACCCATAAGAGATTAAACATTTTGCCTACTGTCACACAAGAGCAAGTCACAGAAGACTCAAATCTAGGCGTCCTTGCTTCCGAGGTCCAGACTATACACGGCACCACACTGGTGCCAACAAATGTATGAAATGTCAAAGTCACATATCACAAAAATATCTGCCTCTGTGTCACAAACTCATCATCCGTTTCTTCCCTCAGACCTATTAGTCTATAGCACACTCCTACCATGTCATGACTTTTGTTTCTCATTTCTTTTCTCTTCCCCTTAATTCTCTTGACCACGCTTCTCTCCTCAGCTTCCTGGGTGTAAAAACTTTCTTGACATAAAGTGCTATGAGACCATCCCATCTATTTACCCTGTTCTTTTTAAGGAAAGGATTCTCTTCCACTGACATATTCAAGGCATGAATCCTATCCCAGCACATCACCATGATATCATTGAGACCATCCTTAATTCCTTGTCTTAATTCTCTGTCCCTCTAGTTCTCTTTATTAATGCAATTAAATTGAACAGATTGTGTATATCCTGCACATTTGTGTAGAGATACCGGAGGCTATGAGTGTCATCACTGTCCCTCTTCTGGGATGTTCCATCTGACTTGATGGGCTTCTCTTTCCGTAGTATTTGGTTCAGCCTATCTACATGGGTTTTTTTCTCCCCCCTTTCCATTTTCAATTTTAAATTTAAATTGTCCTGAGATCACTGCTTGTAAACATAGATTTTAGAGCAAAAAGAATTGGATAATTTTAAGGCACATTGTCATCATGCTAAAGTTTAAATCCCCCATCACAAAAAATGTCCTGCCTCGGTAATAATTTGATCATCTGTGTCGTTAACTCCCCATCAGTTTCCTCCAGTTGACAGCAATCTATAACATTCCCACCATAATATTAATCCTATTTCTCATTCCTTATCTCCCAGTATTACTTCTGTTTTTCATTCCTTTTCTCCTAAAATTAATTCCATTTCTCTTTCCTTGTTTCCTTCCCTTAATGCTCTTGGTAAAAGCACCCAGACTCAACACAGAACCTATATCCATTCTAAGAAATGTACCTGCCATACAGTCCAGAATATTTGTAACAATGGGTCCTGTTAGAGAGACACTGACAAAGTTTTATTCCCCAGCTCTCCTTTTTAACCAGGAGTCTTTGGCATTAAATCACTTTCTAAGTAATGACAGTTTCCAAGATTGCAGTTTCTGACATTAGTCACATTTTAAATTAATGTTTCCCTCTTTTGCAAAGCTCTAGACCTCTGGCTGAGATTTAAAAAGCTCCTGATCTTATCAGCAACACATTTACAAGCCATTCCTTTGAGTGGTTTAATTCTGCAATTGACTAATCCCATTCAGCATTAGTTGATTCTTTTTAATGACTGAGGTAGACTTTGACCTTGTCCCAAAATCCTGGGGACAATTCCTGTTTGGAGAGTAGAGATTCATAGGCATTAACTAAACCCAATAGAAAAAAAATAAAGTATACACAACTCTGGAATGAGTTTTCAAGTGACTGCTTTCATTGTAGAATATGAGCTTTGAATTATCAGAAAGAAAAAAAAACCATTGTTTAAACTGTAAATACTAAAAAATTTCAGTTAATTTGTCTTCCTAAAAAAGAACACTGATGAGTTTTAAAGGGTGCAGGGGAGGAAGGGAGAGAGGGGGAGAGGGAGAGGGAGAGAAATTGAGTTCAATAATAAGACAGGTTTCATGTCTAAAGGATGGAAAACACAAATATTCATTGAGAACCTATTACACTTCTCAGCAACAGGTATGTTGCTATGCAGAATACATAAACAAAAGCACAAGTATGGTCTCTGCCCTCAAGGAGCTTACAGTCTCATGGGAGATAGAAAACAAAGGAAGCAATAGCAAATATAATAAAAGGTAACATTTATATTGTACTTACCATATGCCAAGTGCTTTATAATTGTCATCTCATATGATCATCACAACAACCCTTGGAGGTAGGTCCAATCATTTTCCCCATTTTACAGATGAGGAAACTGAGGTAAAAAGAGGTTTAAGTGACTTGCCTGGGGTCACACAACTAGCAAGTATCTGAAACCAGATCTGAACTCAGGTCTTCCAGGCCTGGTACTCTATCAACTGTACCACGCAGCTGCCCCATGATAGTACATAGTAAATGTGTACCAAATTGAGGGATATGGGTACTCAGAATTATAGGAGTTTCAAAAACAGGAAAATCAGGAAGGGCTAGAGTAGTCATAATAGACTACCTGTTTAGAGGATGAGAAAAACTGGGGTCAGTATATAGGAGAAAGGAGAGAATTCCAGCAGTAGGAAGATGAACAGAAACATGGAGATGGAAGCGAATGTGGTATCTTCATGTGACAGGAAAGAAGCTGATTTGACTTGAATAGATGGGGTCTGTTGAGCAACAGTGGGAAATATGGTTGGTTGGGTTTGGTAGCCAAGCAGAGTAATCTTGATCATCTTGAAGTGGTAGGGGCAGGGGTCAAGGGAAGATTCCTGAGCATGATAATGCTATACTATGAATGTAGTATTTAAAAAAGGTTTATCTGAAAGGTAGCATGGAATAATAGATAGAAAATTATCCTCAGATTTTATCATTTTAATACTGCCCATGGGGTTTTCTTGGTAAAGTTACTGGAGTGGTTTGTCATTTCCTTCTCCAATTCATTTTACAGATAAGAAAACTGAGGTAAACAGGGTTAAGTGACTTGCCCAGGGTCACACAGTGAGTGTCTGAGGCCATATTTGAAGTCAGGAAGATTAGTAGAGAGTATGTCCCATTGATCTTGGATAACTCTGCATGGCATAGCTTATAGTTTCATTGAGCTACACAAACCCTTCTCCTCTGCCACTTCAAACAGGAGGGATTACTCAATGTGCAAGCAAGTTTGGAAAACTCGATGGTAGTCATTGGATTGGAAAATATTAGTTTATGCCCAAGTCCTAAAGAAGGGCAATGCTAAAGAATGTTCAAATTACAAAAAAAAAAAAAAAAGTGCTCCTTCCACACACTAACAAGGTTATACTGAAGATTCTGCAAGCTAGGCTTCAGCAATATGTGAATCAAAAATTACCAGAAGAGCAGGCTAGTTTTCAAAGAGGCAGAGGAACTAGAAACCAAATTGCCAACATTCACTGAATTATGGAAAAAGCAAGGGAGTTCCAGAAAAAATATCTGCTTCTGCTTCATTGACTGCTAAAGCCTTTGACTCTGTAAATCACAACAAAATGTGACAAGCCCCCAAAGAGATGGGAGTGCCAGAACATCATACTTGTCTCATAAGAAACTTGTGTGTGGGCTAAGAAGCAACAGTTAGAACAACCAATTGGTTTAAGATTGGAAAGGGAGTAAGACAAGGCATGTATATGGTCACTTCATTTATTTAATTTATATGCTGACTACATCATACAAATTACCAGGCTGGACTAATCAAATGATTGAATTAAGGTTGCCTGGAGAAATATCAACAATCTCAGATATGCAGATGGTACCACTCTGATGGCAGGAAATGAAGAAGAATTAAGAAGCCTCTTGAGGAGGGTGAAAGAGGAGCATGTAAAAGCTGGCTTGAAGCTTAATATAAAAAATTAAAAAGCCAACAAAGATCTTGGCAACCAGTCCCATCACTTCCTGGCAACTAGAGGGAGAAGACATGGAAGCAGTGTCAGATTTTACATTCTTGGGCTCAAAGATTACTGCAAATAGTAAATGCAGACATGAAATTAAAAGACATTTGATCCTTGGAAGAAAAGCTATGGCAAATCTGGACAACATATTAAAAAGCTAAGACATCACCTTGCCGACAAAGGTCATATAGTCAAAGCTATGGTTTTTCCAGTAGTAACATATGGCTAGAAGAGTTAGACTATAAGGAAAGCTGATTGTCACAGAATCAATGCTTCAAAATTATGGTGTAGTCTTTTGAGAGTCCCTTAAACAGCAAGGAGATCACATCAGTCAATACTTAAAGAAATTAAGTCAGACTACTAATTGAAAGGTCAAATACTGAAGCTGCATCTTAAATACCTTAGTCACATAAAGAAAAAATGAGATTCATTAGAAAAGACTCTGATGCTGGGAAAGATTGAAGGCAAAAGGAAAATGAGATGACAGAGGGTGAGTTAGTATCAAGAAAGCAAAGTTTGGACAGACTTCCGGATAGAGTGGAAGATAGAAGGGCCCGGCATGCTATGGTCCATGAGGTCATAAAGATTCAGACATGACTAAACGACCCGAATAAGAACAGGTTAGTATCTCAATGCCACAGGCCACTCTCTAAGATTATAAATTGCATAACCCATACCAAGCTACATTGATGGGAAGAGTTTTGTCACCTGGTCTTCCCTATACCAGTGAAATCACAAGACCATGAGAAAGCTGTCAATAATGTATAGGACTGATTGGAAAGGCAACAGCCTCGAGTCAGAGATGTCAGCTAGGAGTCTGCTGCAATAATCCAGACAGTCAAAGATGATTCCCAAGTTTCAGGATGAAGTGACTAAATAGAGGCATATGGTATATTTCAATACACAGTGCTTTTTTTTTTCATCTAAACACTGACTCAACTAAAGATGTTGAGTAACTCATACAATTCCCCCAGCGTCTGAGTTTTCCACATATTTTAGAGACACAGTCAACTCTTGTTCACCAGTGATGAAGGGAAACACAGAGCAATGACATCAGAGAAAAATTCAACTCTTGGTCACTTCCTGGAGGCACCCTCACCTTGAGAGAGAAGCTAAAAAGAACACAACCCTAAACTGAGAATTGAATGTCAACTCTATGATTCAATTATTCAATAATAAATATGATATTGCGTAGTCCAAACCTCTACATTAGATTACTGATAAACAGGAAATTTGGAAAACTCATTTGACTCTTCCAAGGTGGCTCAGTCGATAGAGTGCCAAGCCTGGAATCAGGAAGACCCATCCTCCTGTGCTCAAATCTGACCTCAGACACTTACTAGTCATAGGACCCTGGTCAAGTCATTTAACCTTCTTTGCCTCAGTTTCCTCATCTGTAAAATGAGCCAGAGAAGAATATGGCAAACCATTCTAGTGTCTTTGCCAAGAAAACACCAGATTGTTGTTATGAGGAGTCAGACATGACTGAATAACAACTAAGGATGAGTACTTTGTATAGTCAATTCTGTCTCAAGGTCCCTCCTTGATTTTCCTGTATTAGGAACTTATATAGTACTAAAGATCCATACTATGTGATTCGGCGTATAGTTATACTCCAGGAACCCCTTTATTGGAAAAGTCTCTACTTTCACCCTGATCATTCCAGTGATATTTCTGGGAGCAATTGGGGGAGGTAGCAAGGAGTTAAACCTGGGAACTCCCAATAAGGCGATGCCCTCTACTAATGAAGATCAGAAATTCTCCTTCCATTTATGGTCTTAGAGAACAATTTTGGTTGCTTAGAGGTGGTTTGTACAAGGTTATAAATATGTACCAGGGAAGGATTTGCACCCTGGTCACCATGATTCTGAGACTGGCTTTCTATCGATTTCACCACTAAGTTGCCTTAATGATTAACCTGAATTTTGCCACTCAATAAACATTTATAGCCATGAACTTTCCATTCCTGGAAGATCAGGGTTGGTACCCTGACACTATAATTTGATGGAACCGAGGGCACAGTTGAATCTACTGGTAATGTAACAGAAAGCAGGATTCATAGAACCACAGATTTAAAGCTGGAAGAGACCTTACAGGGCATCTAGTTAAAACCTCTTATTTTCTCAATGACGATGCTGAGTCCCAGAGAGATTGTCAGTGTCTTGCACTAGTAGTAAAAATAATAGCTGATGGTTACAAATTGCATCCTAGGTCCTATTTAATAGACAGTAAATATACTAATTTTGGTGTCCTAATATGTGTTATAAAAGATAAAGCACATAGTTTTAACCCAGAAAGCTGTTGCTTGGGAAATTCAATCCTTTTTTGGAAGTTGGCATAATGAGGCTATTTTTCACAGGCAAATCTAATGAGGACATTAAACACTTCCAGAACTCCTTCTGTATAATGTATAATGTGCTGACAAAGTTCAATTTAATCCCTTCTACATTAGGCCATCTTGGAGTCCCAGAGGAGTAACTACAAACCATGCTAGGAACTTCCTCTCCCTTCTCCATAGCAGGACCTGCAAGTACAAGCATTGGTCTTCACACCTGTAAATTTGCATACAGAGATAGCGCTTATTATCAGCCGCAGCTGCTTCAGTTCCAAAATATAATGAAAAACAATGGAATTCATTCAGAACACTAGTGTCAGAAGACACACACAATTCTTGTTTCGGACTTCATCCTACTGGGTTTTTACAAAGTATCGTTCTTA
>CM053593.1:325494537-325511216 GCA_028646575.1 Pseudocheirus occidentalis | reverse complement strand
ATCTTGGGTGTGCTAGGGTACTTGCTGTTAAAATGTATGAAGAAGAATTTGAACTCAGGTTTTGCTGACTCCATATCCAGCCTTTTATCTACTTTTATTGGGGATAGGGAATTCCTATTCAAAAACAGACTTAACATGTTGGCCTCTGTGGTCTCTACCAATTCTGAGATACCATGTTGCCAAGGTTTGGTGAGATTTTGAGTTGTTTGGGGGAGGGATACTTAACCATGGCTAAACTTTGTCCTGTGTGTATCTATATATTTTCCCAGGTACCCCCCTAGTCTTTATTCTCTTATGTTATACTTGAATAAGGCAAATGAAAGAGGTATTTTGTGACGCCACTATTAATTTAAACTTAATTATCTGAAAACTTCCTCTTTTGGACCTCATTTCAACTGACTCATTGATCCTTTGAGGAAGCCTTTTCTAGCACCTAGCAAGAAAGGCTGTGTGTGCCAGTAAGTGTTATTTTGATAATGAAGTAATAACATGAGGTTTGTGATCTGTCATAATACAGTAATTCCACTGTAGCATTTGCCAACACAGGATTCCAATTTCACTGAAAGATTAGCCAGAACCAAGATCAAATGTCTGTCTGGAGGACAAAGCTGTTGTGTCTGCATTATTGAGTTACTTGGAGCCAAACTTCTCTCTGACTAGAACCAATAGCTGAATCAACAAACATTGATGAAGCAACTCAGAAGGCTGAGCTGAAGTAAATTGCTCAATGTCACACATGGATCAAGTAACCAAATTGGGCTTTAGACTCTGATCTTCTGAATATATATCAAGAGAGAGAGAGAAGAGATATGCATAATATATAATTTTATATTATAATGTATAATATAATTAGAATTTTTATAATAGTGCTATAATCATTCTAATTGTTATATTCTAAATATGCATTTAATATATGTGTGTATGTATGTATGTATGTATGTATGTATGTATGTATGTATTCACTGCACCATGCCACCTTTCCATTTTCTCAGTGACTTGGAGGAAGATAGCAACAGAGTGCCTAGCAAATTTGCAGATGATATGAAGTTAATAAATGAGCATTTATGAAGAGCGTATTGCATGTCAAGCACTATGATAAGTGCTAGGAACACAAATAAAGGAGGAAAAAATTAGTCTGTGACCCCAAGGAGCTCACATTCTAATGGAGAGGCAATGTGTAAATAATTGGGCATGTAGAAGATTGTTGTTGTTTAGTCATTTTTCAGTCATGTCCAACTCTTCATGACCTCATTTTAGGGTTTTCCTGGTAAAGATACTAGAGTAGTTTGCAATTTCCTTCTCCAGTGCATTTTACATATGAGGAGACTGAGGTAAACAGGGTTAAGTGACTCACTCAGGGTCACACAGCCAGTAAGTGTCTGAGGCTGGATTTGAACTCAGGTCTTCCTAACCCCAAGCCCAGCACCTTTTCCACTGCACCATCTATCTGCCTTTTGCAATGCTGCCTCTCTTAAGTGTTCACCCAATATTTAGGAAGTTTTTAGAAAAAGCAATCCAAATGGATTTGTTCATCAGATTTGGTTTATATACTAGACAGCCTCTGAGGTCCTTTCTGCTATAGATCCACTTTCCTATGATCCCAAGTGAACTGGCCACTAGGTGGTGCTGCAGTGGATAGAGCACTGGGCCTGGAGTTAGGAAGACCTGAGTTCAAATCTGACCTCAGACACTTACTAGTTGTGTGACCCTGGGCAAGTCACTTAACCTCAGTTTCCTCAACTATAAAATAGAGATAATAATAACATCTCTTTCCCAAGATGGTTGTAAGGAATTATATAAGATAATAAGTTGTAAAGCCTGGCACATACTTCCTGCTATATATGAATGCTAACCATCACTACTGATTGTCTTCAAAAGTTAAGGGGATAATCTTGAATTTCCACATGTACTGTTCTTTCAGTTATGCTATTATCCACCAACGCTGTAAAAATGAATGACTTTGAAAGACTTAAGAAAAGTGCAGTGTTCAAGCATGAGGACATAGGCCCAGTGATAAAGAATTCTTCTGCACAGAGGTGATGGGCAAAATCCACAAAAAAAGACAAATTTTAAGGCATGGCCAGAGTGAGATTTTGTTTTTTACTAGAATATGCATATTTGTTACAAAGAAAAAATTAAATTCTTGATAATTGAAAATACTTTTTTCTTTCTTTTTTGCTTTTTTGAGGGGGAAAGGTAGGGCAATTGGGGTTAAGTGACTTGCCCAATGTCACAAGGCTAGGTTTTGTGTTAACTGTCTGAGGTCATATTTGAACTCAGGTCCTCCTGACTCCAGGGCCAGTGCTCTATTCACTGCACCACTTAGCCACCCCAATAAAAAAAACTTTTAAAAAAGCAACAGGGGTGTTCTTATTACAACATTTTAGACTTCCTGAGTTGGAAGGGAACATATAGTCCCAAACTCCTCATTTTAATGATGAGGAAATTGAGGAGCAGGGATCTAAACTCAAACAGTAAATTAGTAACAAAGCTGACATTGAAACCCAGATTCCTGACTCTAAATCTAATGTTCTCTCTGCTACAATACGACGTGCTGAAATCGCTGACCAATAATAGTCTCCCCATTCTTATAGAGGTGCTCATATAAACACCAATATAGCTGACCACCTGTCTTGTAGGAGTGCTCACATAATTGATAATATAGCAGATCAACAGGCCAATCAGTCAATGGTTTATAATACAGTCACACCTGGAAGAGCAGGAAAGGACTCAAAAAGTGCCATCAACAATGTAAAAATGGCGCTCAATTTTGAGTCAGGAAATTTGGGTTCAGAATCTGGCTTTGCCAACTGCTGTGTGTATGACCTCACGCAAGTCATTTCACTGCTCTGGGATTTAGTTACTTGGGGTTTGTCTATAAAATAATGTAGATGAAAGATTGGTAGATTGGCCTAGGTGGAATGTCTCTTCCAGATCTAAACTCTATGATTCTATGGGAGAGGATTTCCAGAAGAGTCAAATAGTCACAGCTTAGAAACAGCTGAAATTCTCTTTTAGCACTAAACTCTAATTTTGCAGCCTTGTGACTCAGAATCATCACTGTTCAGTCTTCCTGTGGGGTATTCAGAGTCTAACAGCAGTTCTCAATCTGTGGGTCACAACCCCCTTTGGGGGTCAAACAACCCTTTCACAGGGGTAGCCTAAGACCATCGGAAAATACATATTTCTGATGGTCTTAGGAACCAAGACACCGCTCCTCTATCCATCTCCAGGCGGGTCTGCCCACATGCAGATATACCCACATACGAGTATTAAAGGGTCACGGCATTAGGAAGGTTGAGAACCACTGGTCTAAAACATCAAGTAGTTTGCAGCACAGTCGAGCAAACAAGACTTTCCCAGGTATTGCATATATTAGAGAGAAGCACAAAAACAGACCTCTCCTGCCCCCAACCTTCCCCCCCCCCAGAAAGCCACCTCAGAGCCACATACCATTCTGCCATGGAAAGAGTTTGCATAGTGTTTTCAGTTCTACAGTCCGATTATTTGGGTCACATTAGTTTAAAACTGCCCAGAAACCAAGGACAAACATTTATGAAGTACCTACTATGTTCCTGAGTTACACAATGCAACTCTGCTTCACTTCAATACAATTCATGTATAAGTCAAGACATTACCCATAATAGCCTTGGTTCTCTTCCAAAATGAAAGACAAACAACTATGTTTCTGAAAAAATGTAAATACTGAGGCTATATAGACAAGAAGCTTATATTTATTGTATTAGGAGAAACAAAATGTACATAGGAAAAAATAGATACAAATTAGACACAAAATCACTTTCTAGAGCAGTGGTTCTCAACCTTCCTAATGCCGTGACCCTTTAATACTTGTATGTGGGCATATCTGCATGTGGGCAGACTCTCCTGGAGACAAATAGATGACTGGTGTCTCGGTTCCTAAGACCATCAGAAATATATGTTTTCCAATGGTCTTAGGTGACCCCTGTGACCCCTGTGAAAGGGCGTGACCCACAGGTTGAGAATCACTGTTAGAGGAAGGCATTGTGAATTGGGGAGTGGGAGAACAGGTTTGGTGTTCTTTAGGAATTTGAGCTGAACTTTGCATGAAGTTAGGGATAGCTACTATGAGGTAGAGGCAAGTAGGAAGTACAGTCCAGGCATGAGAGATAACCTGGACAAAATCATAGAAATGATTCGTAGAATTTCACTTATGGGGAATGATAAATGGGCCAGTTTGGCTGGCATGTAGCATTAGTGAAGGAAATATGCAATAAGTCTAAAAAATGCTGAAACCTGATGTAAAAAATGTAAGCACCAAATAGAGAGTTTGTATTTTATCTGTCAGATGATGAGAGGCCCCTGGAGCTTCCCGAGCAAGGAATACTGATTAAGCAGGTGCAAGAAAAAAGAGAGAGGAGACACTTGAGGCAGGAAGACTAATTAGGAGGTTGTTGCAATAGTCCAAGTGAGTGGTGATGAGAGCCTGAACTAGAGAGATGAATGTGTGGAAAATGAAAGGAAGATAGACAAGAAGATACATTGTAAAGGCCAAGTCAACAAGACTTAGCAAATGATTGGATAGGTGAGGGAGGGAGTAGGAATTATTAGGATGATTTCAAGCCCACAAACCAGAAAAGAGTTGCAGGGGGGTGGGGTTCCACTATGAAAGTGCTTTCATGGTGTTATCTGTATGGCATTTGATGTTAAAGAACAGGAAAACAGGAAGAACAGAACACAGTGAGACATGAACATCAGAAAGCAAGTTTGTGAGCGAATAAAAAGAGTTCATACAGCTTTCAATATAATTTATAGAGTAACTGATGCACAGCTTTATGTAACCTCCTCTTCAACATCCTCCTCAAATTCTCCCTCCTCAGCTGTGAGCTGAGACTCAGAAACCAAGTCGTTCATGTTGCTATCTGCTTCAGTGAATTTCATTGCATCCATACCCTTTCCAGTATACCAGAGTAAGAAAGCCTTTCTGTGCAACATGGCTATAAACTGTTTAGAAATGTACTTAAAGAGCTCCTGGATGGCAATATCGTCACCAATGAAGATGGCAGACATTTTCAGGCCCTGGGATGTGATGTCACAAACACCATTTTTCACATGGTTGGGAATCAATTCACCGAAGTAACTGCTATTCTTGTTTCAAACATCAAGCATTCGCTCATCTACCTCCTTCGTGGACGTACGGCCTCTGAACACGGCTACCACTGTAAGAAAGCACCCATGCCATGGATCACAAGCAGCCATCATGTTCTTCGCCAACATCTGCTGCATAAGCTCTGGCACAGTCAAAGCACGCTTCTGCTAATCAGTGGAGCAAAGCCAGACGTAAAGAAGTGCAGACAGGGGAAGGGGACTTTCCATTGCCAGCTTATGCAAGTCAGTGTTAAGCTGCCCTGGAAAGCATAAGCAGGTGGTTAAGCCACTCATGTATGCTGACACCAGGTGGCTCAGGTCACCAGACATGGGAATGGTCAGTTTCAGGGTTCTGAAACAGATATCATAGGGAGCTTCATTATCAACACAATGGCATTAAATATATAGCAAAATAACATAGCAGAAATACAGACATTAGGAAGAGGTGTGGGTTTGTGGGAAAAAGATAAAAAGTTCTCTTTCAGATATGTCGAGTTATAGAAGGCCAATATGGGAGTTTCCTATAGCCAGCCTCGGCACAACATAGTATCAGGTGTTCTTGTTAGTACTATGGAATTGTAAAACAGCTAGAACTATAGTACAGTAGACACTCACTTCTTGCCCCCTCAGCTGCCTTTCTGTTTGTAGTTACTCTGAGCCACATTAACGTAAGGGAGCATGCCTGCTTTATGAACTACTACCCAAATGTTTTTTAATATTTCCAAAGTCCAAGGAACTTGGCCAGCTTCTTTATTGTATAATCAAGCTTCAAGAGAGAAATTGGATTCTCAATTTTTTCAAACTCAGGATGAGAACTTTGCCCAATTTAGATGTCTTGTGTCATCCGGTTTGTTTTAATTGTAGTTCTGTCCATGTCACATGTGTGCCCACCAGAACTAAGCATTAGCAGAGAGCTCAGAGACAATTATGTGACCTAAGAGACAGAGTACTGGGCCTGGAGTCAGGAAGAACTGAAATCAAATCCTGTTTCAGACATTTATTTGCTAAGTGACCCAAGAAAAGTCACTTAACCTCTCTATGCCTTAGTTTTCTCATATGTAAAATGGGGACAATCACAGCAGCTACTACACAGAGTTGTAATGATCAAATAAGGTAAAAAGCATTTTGCAAGCTTTGAAGGGCTATATAAATATTATTGTGCCAAGGAGAGAATGAAAATGACAGCTTGACTGTTCCTAGTTTCTTTCTAAAGAAATGTTTCCTAGATTTAGGGATAATGATCAGACCTGTGACTTCATTGTTTTAAGAAGCTTTTGTATGAGTCAAGTCGCTCTGTCAATGAGGGTGGGTACCTTCTCTGCAACTTTGGCTCCTAGGGCACTGGAAAAGTCACTTTTCAAGGGAACATAGCCAGTATATGTTCAGAGGCGGAACTTGAACCCAGGTTTTCCTGGACTTGAGTCCAGCTCATTCCGTCATTGTCCTTGAGTTAACAGACATTCAATGATCCTATTAAGCATTCCTGGACCAAGTGAATCTTTTAGTGTTTCATCTATCAGTGACCATGTGTTTTTATTTACTGAAGGGGCATTAAGACATCCTCCCTAGATTCAGTGTTTCCAAAATATCCCTCCTAATCATTGTATAGCACCCTTTCCTGCTGACTACACTCTTCTGTACCTAGGGAAGGCAGAGGACTCAGACATATGTTTTGTAAATGAAAAATGGACAATTTTGGAGGAAGATCAAACACATTTCCATTTCACTGACTTTTGTGGCAAATTTCCAATTGCCTTGTGTTTTTATAATAATCCCTTGACATTCCTGCAGTCAGCACCTAGTAGGGATTTTGCCAGTAGTGATTTTTTTTCCCAAAGCCAGTGCATCAGTAGATAGATGCCTAATTGACCCTTCAGGATATTAAACTGGATACTTAGACAAGGCAGCCAAGTCTGACACAGTGTCTCATAAAATAAGGCGCTGCTCCATGGTGCCGACCTTCAGAAGTCTTGTGCTCTGAAGCCTGACCAAGGTAAAAGCAGGAATCTGATAGCCAGAGCAATACCCTCTAGTTAATGGGTATGTAACCTGAGAGCCACTGCCAGGCTGCATATCAGTTACTGTTCTAGTTGGCTGGGCTGGGGACTCACTTTCAATTCAAAGACCATGTCATGCTGCTCTTGTCTCTTGACAAGGCTGGTTGGAAGGTATCAATGGGACACATTCTACTTTGTACCTAAGGACCCATTGTTTTCTCCCCTTGAAGGAAGAGGTTAATCTCTTTCTCTTGACGACCTTTCTTGGCCTTCCCCAATTCCCATCCCCCTCTAGGAGCTGTCACTCCTGGCCAGTCCACTTTTTCTCTCTCTTCATATGCTGGGGGAGTTGTTTGAAGTTGAGAGACCTGCAATTTGAAGCAAGGTTGTATATCCCAAGTTCCAATTAAGGCTCCCTAGCATTAAAGGTCCCCACCTTCCTGCCCCCCACACCAGCACAATCGCTTGTAGATCTGAAAACTACAGAGAGTTTGTCACAGAAGCCAAAGCAGTCTCTTTCCAAGCCAAAGAAATAAAGAAAAACTGCATCTCTAGCTGTACCTTCTGAGGCTGAATTCTCCTGAGGACTTACACAGGAGTTCCTTTTCATGTCCATTAAGCACTTGGGTATTTTTGTCCAAGTTTCCAATAAGCCAACAAGGCCATCAGCTGCCTGATTCTCAGAAGCATTCTCTGTTTTTGTTCTCTAATTCTTTTCAGAGGCATTGGGGTGGAAATGTATCTCTCACTGCCCCTGGTAGGTTTCTGTCACATCAGCAGGAAGTCTGGAGGTAGACAGATGCTGAACAGCTTCCCTCACCAGGCGGGGAATTAAATGAAGAATATTCCCTAAGAAATAATCCCCAGAAAATGCTATTCACATCCAAAGAAAGAATGATGGAGTCTAAATACAGATTGAAGTATACTATTTTCGCTTTGTTTTTTGTTTTTTGGGGGGGTTTTTCTTAATTCTCATGGTTTTTCTTTTTTGTTTTGATTCTTCTTTCACAACATGACTAATGTGGAAATATGTTTTACATGATTGTACATGTATAACCTATGTCAGATTCCTTGCTCTCTTGGGGAGGGGACAGGGAAAGGAGGGAGGGAGAAAAATTTGGAATTTGAAATCTTAGAGAAATGGATCTTGAAAACTAACTTTACATGTGATTGAAAAAAATGAAATACTATTAAGTGGGGAAGGGGGGAAGAAATAATCTCCAGCGTCAGATGGATTTACAAGTGAATTCTACCAAATGTTTAAAAAGCAATTAATTCAGATACTATATAAACTATTTGAGAAAAAAAGACAAAGCAGTCTCATCAAATTACTTTTATGACATAAATGTGGTTCTGATACCTAAAGCAGGAAGAACAAAAACAGGTTTAAAAAAAACCTATTGATAAATTCTGTTTATGAATATTGATGTAAAAAATTAAATAAAATACAAGCAAAGAGGCTGAAGCAATACATCACAAGGATTGTACACTATGACTGGGAGGGATTTATGCTAAGAATACAGGACTGGTTCAGTATTAGGACAACTAAAAGCATAATTGACCATATCATTGAAAAAAATAACAAAAATCATGTGACTATCTCAATAGATGCAGAAAAAAGCTTTTAACAAAATATAACATTCATTCCTATTAAAAAACACTAGAAAGCATAGGGATAAATGGAACTTGCCTTAAAATGATAAGCAGTATTTACCTAAAATCATCATCAAGCTTTATCTGTAATGAGGATAAGCTAGAAGCCTTCCTAATAAGATCAGAGATGAAGGGAGGATGCCCATTATCACCACTATCATTCAATATTGTACTAGAAATGCTAGATACAACAATAATAAGAAAAAGAAATTGAAATGATTAAAATAGGTGATGAAACGAAATTATCATTTTTTGTAGATGATATGACAGGACACTTAGAGTATAATAGAGGATCAGCTAAAAAGCTAGTTGAAATAATTAACAACTTTAGCAAAATTGTAGGATATAAAATAATCCCACATAAATCAACAACACTTCTATATTATCAAAAAAAAAGTCCAGCAGCAAAAGAGAGATACAGGAATTCCATTTTAAAAAACTGTAGACAATATATAATGCCTGGGAGTCCACCAGGATTATACAAACACAATTACAAAACACTTTACACACAAATAAAGGCATATGTAAACAACTGGATAAATATTAATTGTTCATGAGTAGTTGAAGCCAAAATAATACAAATGACAATTCCACCTAAATTAATTTACTTATTCAGATCCATACAAACCAAACTATCAAAGAATTATTTTATAGAGTTAGAAGAGAAAAATACTAACAAAATTCATCTGAAGAAAAAAAGATCAAGAATATCAAGAGATTCAGTGAAAAAGTACGTGAAGGAAGATGGCCTAGAAGTACTGGATTTCAAACTATAATACAAAGTAGTAACCAACAAAACAATCTGGTATTGGCTAAGAAACAGAATGGTGGATCAGTATGACAGATTAGGTACCAAATACACAGTAATAAATTACTATAGTAAACTAGTATTTGATAAACCCAAAGATCCAAGCTTTGGGGGCAAGAACTCATTACTTGACAAAAATTACCTGGAAAACTGGAAAGTGTTTGACAGAAACTAGGTATATATCAACCTCTCACACCATATACCAAGAGAAGTTAAAAATGGGTACATGATTTAAACATAAAGGATATAATAAAAAAGAAATTAAGGAAGCATAGAAAATGTTACCTGCCAGATCTGTGCTTAAGGGAAGACTTTATGGCCAAACAAAAGATAGAAAGGATCACAGAGAGTAAAACAGATAATTTTGATTGCATTAAATTAAAAAAGGTTTGCACAAATAAAATCAATGCAGCTAAAGTTAGAAGGAAGGCAGGAAACTTGGAAGGGAAGAATTTTTACAGCAAGTTTCTCTGATAAAGGTCTCATTTCTCAAACATATAGAGAACTGAGTCAAATTTACTTTTTAAAGATTCCCCAACCGATAAATGGTCAAAGGATATAAACAGGCACTTTTCAGAAGAAGAAATCAAAGCTATCTGTACTCATATGGAAAAAAAATTATCTAAATCACTATTGGTTAAGAAAATGCAAATTAAAACAACTCTGAAATACCACCTCATGCCTGTCAGATTAGCTTAAATGATAGACAAAGGTAAATGACAGATGTTGGAGGGAATGTGGAAAAATAGGACACTAATGGATTGTGGATGGAGTTGTGAACTCCAACAACCATTCTGGAGGACTATTTGAAACTATATCCAAAGGAGCTATAAAACAGTAATACCACTAATAGATCTATATCCCAAAGAGATTAAACAATATCCACATGTACAAAAATATTTATAGCAGCTCTCTTTGTGGTAGTAAAGAATCAGAAATTGAGGGAATGCCTATCAAACTTATAAATAAGTCTGGTATATGATTGTAATGAAATATTATTGTGCTATAAGAAATGATGAACAGGATGATTTCTGAAAAACTTGGACAGGCTTACATGAACTGATACAAATGAAAATGAGCAGAATCAGGAGAACATTGTACACAGCTATGTTAGAGGGGCAATCAACTGTGAAACTCTTAGATACTATGATCAATACAATGATCCAAAATCTAGTTTCAAAGGACTTATGGTGAAAAATGCTATCCCTCTCCAAAAAGAGAACTAAAAGCTGAGTGAAGATAGAAGCATAATTTTTCTCACTTTATTTTTCTTGCTTTTTTTGCAACAAGGCAAATTTGAAAATGTTTTGCATAATTCTACATGTGTAACTGATATATTGTTTGCCTTCTCAATGGGGGGGGAGGACAAAGTAGAAGGGGGGAAAAGAACTTAAACTTAAAAATGATTTAAACTGGGTGTTAAAAATAAAGAAATAATCTGAGTTCCAGTCCTTCGGCAAGTCAGGCTCTATTTCTTCATCTGTAAAATGATGGAATTGAACTAGAGCAGCAGTTCTTAATTTGAGATCTGTGAACATTTTAAAGCTATTTTGATAATTATTTCAATATAACTGGTTTCTTCTATATCAGGTACAAGCTCACATAGTTAAGTCTCATATTCTAGCTGCCTTGTAGTATTTCATTTTATGTTTACAGCAACAGCAATAATATGCATTTTAAAATGTTAATTCCGAGGAGGGATCTATCAGCTTTATCAAACTGCCAAAGGGGGCCATGACACAAAAAAAGTGAAGAAGCCCTGAATTTAGTGATCTTTAATATCTTTTCCACAAATAAATCTGATATTCCCATGAGTCACTTAATATCTATAGGTCTTATCTGTAAAATGGGGATAATAATATCTTACCTTCCTGAAGGAAAGAACAATAATACTTGACCTTCCTGGGCCAAATGGATTTAAGACCCTTTGCAGCTCTAAGATCTGATTCTCTTTTAGGCGCCTAAGCAAATTTTACTGAACAAGTTCAATCCTGCTCAGTCAAGGGGAAGGTTTTGTGTGTGTGCATCTGTCTGTCTGTATCTATATTGCACATACATTTATATTAAGGGAAGAAAAACAAAGGTCCAAAGATAATAAATAGGATTAACTTTGTCTCTGAAAGACAATGTGACTTAGTGCAGGTAAAGAAAGGGCTGTCCTTAGAGTCAGGAGAACCTAATTTCAGATCCTACCTTTGAAACACAATATCTATGCAACCATGACCATGTC
This sequence comes from Pseudocheirus occidentalis, assembly GCA_028646575.1. Classification (NCBI taxonomy): domain Eukaryota; kingdom Metazoa; phylum Chordata; class Mammalia; order Diprotodontia; family Pseudocheiridae; genus Pseudocheirus; species Pseudocheirus occidentalis. The sequence continues at coordinate 325,499,401 of CM053593.1, read as the reverse complement.
ATTTAACTTCTCAAAGTCCCAGGCAACTCTTTAAGGATCTAACTGAGAGACAAGGAAACAAAGAGAGTCCCATTAACTGGGAAATAGATGGAAAAATTGTAGTACATGAAAAACTTTATTTAGCTTCAAGATATTTTTCATTGTAAAGTGAGCCATTAAAAAAAAGCCAATGTGAGGAAACCATAAAGATATGGGAAAATTTGTATGAACTGATATATATAGTAAAGAAAACAGAACCAGGAAAAAGAAACATTGACTACAAAAACATAAATTAAAACATTAAAAAGTAGTTGAACTCTGCTTGGTTATAGTGACCCAGAGAGCTGACGACAAAACATGTCACTCTATTCTCAGTAGAGATTTTAGGGAATTATGGATGTGGAATGTGGTGTACGCTGTTAGATTGAACCATTTTGTTAGATTGAACCCATATACCTTTGTGTAATATTGAGGAACCACTTCCGGTCTCATAGAAACTGAGATATTGAATCCACTACTTTTCCCACTAAGGTAATACTACTTCTACTCTGGACCCAGGCAGGATTTAGTCCTGAGGAAGTCTGATCTCTAATGAGAGAGGAGCTATGCTCCTTTTTCTCAGGCTCTTTGGTTCATTGAGTCTACCATCCAACTGCCTCAGGAACAAATTATTTAAAGATTTGCTTTAGGTTCACTTCTAAGGTTTCTCCCAAAGAGGGAGAAGACAGTTACTCAATGTAAAATAAGAATCAGTTATAGGACAGTTATTTATATTCTGCTTATAAGAAAAATGCTAAAAAACAAAAGACTCTCCCAAGTTCACATCCATAATAAAATTAAAATAAATAAGCATACCCAAATTAACTACAAAGACCTAGGAAGGAAGATGTTATCTGAATCCAGATAAAGAACTGATAAATCAATGTATAGAATGGTTATACATACATACATACATATATACCCATATATACATATTTTTGTCTAATGGTAGCCATCTTTCTGGTGGGAGTGGGAGGTGGAGGGAAGAATAAAAGAAAAAATGCAAGTTAAATATTAACTTTATTATGTGTTTAAAAGGAATAGCAAGTTGTATGCAATAGATTTGCAGTTTCGTGTACAGTAAATTTTTTTTTCTATTCTATCTTACGGAAATGCTTGTTTTATTTAAGTTCAGAATAAAATAAATAATTTTAAAAACAATAACAGATAAATGGCAGTGCTAACTATATTGAGTCAGGAATTTGTTGTTTGTTTTGTTTTCACTTTCTTTTTTGTTGTTGCTATTTATCAAAGACAATTAAACATGAAGAAGTTTACAGGAGTGCCAGTTGTGCATTTAAATATTATCTTATCTCTGCCTGCCCAAACAACTCCCAGTGCTAGTCTTCTAATACAATGGGCTGAGTTTGGGCCAATCTTCTCCTTGCTCATTATTTTCTCCAAGACCACTGGAATAGTTTCCTGGGACTCCTCCCCTTCCTGCCATTTTGTTTCAAACAAAAAGACCCAGAATCTCCAGATGTTTCTAACTCATAGTAATTCATTTCCATGCCTAGACATATCAATCTCAAGACAGATTCTTATTCATCTAATATCAGGAAAGGATACATGATGCAGAAGTAGCCATAGCCCTAGGTACAAGCTCACATAGTTGAGTCTCATATTCTTAGCTGCCTAGTGGACATAGTTACCATAATATCAGTATGATAAAAGGCTTCAAGGCAAGACATTTATGACTTATTAAGCACCTAATGTGTGCAAGGTACTGCACTAAACCCTGAGGATACAAAGAAAAGCAAAAGACAGTCCCTGCCCTCAAGGAGAATATAGTCTAATAAGGAAGACAACATTAAAAAGCAATGTCAAACAAGATATATACAGGATAAACAGAAATTCTAGGATAAAGAGGGCAAGGAAAGACTTCTTGCAGAAGGCAGAATTTTAGATGAGACTTAAAGGAAGTGAGGAAAGCTAGGAGATGGAGATGAGAAGGGAGAGAATTCAGTGCAGAGTAGGCAGCCCCTTGAAAATGCCTGGAGTCAGGAGACAGAATGTTACATACAACAAGAAACAAGGAAGTTGATGGCACTGGAGAGTAAGATAGAAGAAGCCTGGAAACATAGGAAGGGGCCAGGTCTGAGTTGTGGGATGACACATGGGGGACTGAGGGAAAAGAGAGAGCTAGATGCTGTCTCTTCTTTCAGCTGACACAGCACCCCATCCCCCTACTGTCACAGAAAATGGGGAATTACCAAGAAACCCCTTGGGGTTTGCCATGTCATACCCAATGCCAAGTCTTTTCAGCAATGGTCAGAAGTAGCCAGGGAAAACTGCAAACGATTTGTACAATCCACAGTGAATGCTTAAATGTTCTTTCTTACAAGAATTTTATTGGCGGGGAGGGGAAGGTATACAGGAAGCAGGTGCTAAAGGGAAATAACTGGGCTTTTTTTTAAAGTCCTAATAATTTTTTTCAACTAAAAAATACCTTCCTAGGTAAAATGGGGGGAGAGGGAATTAGATTGTAACAAGGAAGGAATTGTTTAGATCAATAGAGAAACTTTCTCCCTAGAACAATCTACATTATTATATAGGTTATTTTAAATTTAAATAATTTTAAATAAAAGAGATTATTGTACTACAATCTCTTTATTTTCTGAAAAAGATTACTTTAATTTCCAGAACAGATACAAACTTTAGGCTTCAAAGTGCTTTGTAATCAGTTTTTGATTGACTTCTCTTAGCTCTATCTGGACAGAAATCTGTGTCATCTTTGTTTTACAACTAGGTGGGAAAGCTTAGGCAGCAGAGATGTGAAGGGCTTGCTCAAGGCCATACACACAGTCAAGGTGGAGCTATAATTAAAATTCCTGTTTTAATTTCTCACTTCTACCACAGATCAGCACCTGCAGCTGACTGTCAAAGGGTGTGGAAACAAGGCTGTCCTTAAAAACTAAAATATTAGAGGGTTCCAACAACCTTGCAAATAGTCACTAGCCCAGAGCAAGAAACAACAGGGGCCAGAGGAAGAAAACATAAGGGTAAGCTGATAATTGTGTTTGTCTGCAAACCATGCCACAGGCTGGCATCAGAATGTACAGGTGAGACTAAGAACACCTAAGACATTAATCTGTCTTTGTTTTAATCTATGCTCTATATTGAGCTTAAGGCCAAAGACAGGTTCACTTCTTTTTTTCTTATTTTATGTTTAATTTATGGAATAACCAAGCATTTCCATAACAGTACAATAAAAATGATGATTGTACATGAAACTGCAAATCTACCATGCACAACTTACTATTCCTTTCAAATATACAACAAAATCATGTAAATTTCTTTTTTTTCTTTCCTTTCTCCTTTCCTCTCCTCCCCACTTCCCCCTCCCAGTCCTAAAGATGACTACTATTATGACAGCTCTCAATTCACCTAAATTCTCTATATGAATATGTCTCTCTTTTTAAGAGATTATAGCATTGGCATTTTTATACCGAATCAATTTTAACCTCTTCTAGGGAAAATTGTCAGGGATCAGGTTTAGCATCCTAGTCTAAATGATTTATAACAAGAGATCTTAAAACAAAATGTAGGTTTTTACCCTCTTTGCCTCCTATTCTCATATAGGTGGTTTTATTTAATATTTTAAATGTCATTTATTAAGCCCTTACTATGTGCAATGCAAAGCTCTAGGTGTTGAGGAGATAAAGGTTATGGAGACAAATGCACTCTACCTTCAAAGAGTTTTCAATCTAGTGGAGATGTTAAGATGTGTATATAACTGATTATAAAATTTTCTCCTTAAGCTTTCAAGAGAACTTAAATTAAAGAAGGAACTTAAGCTAAAAGGGAAAGCACTATGATGTTCATATAGTGGAACTATGAAAAATGCTGGAGATTGAATTTGAGAAGTAGAAATTTGATGGGATGTAAGAAAATTTTGAAGAAAGGAGAGGAGAAAAAGCAGGAAGTAGAGGAAAATGAGGATGAAGAAAGAGGCAGAGAAGAAAAAGGGCTTTAGGGCTAAAGGTAAAGAAGATGAATTTAACCTGAAGGAATAAAAAATGACCAGCATAATGACTAGAGGGGGTTTAGAAGGAAAAGGTGACTGACTCCAAGAGAAAGAAAAGGGTAAAAGCTAAGGGCAAAGGAAAAAGAGAAAGATTTAAAGAAGGAGATGACTTTAGGGAAAGTAAAAGATTGAGGGAAGCTAGACAGCACAGTGGATAGAGCACTGGCCCTGAAGTCAGGAGAATAGGAGTTCAAATCTGGACTCAGACACTTACTATCTGTGTGACCCTGGGCAAGCCACTTCACCCCAGTGGGGGGAGAGAGAGATGAAGAAAGGAGAAGGTCATTGGCAAGACGAGATTATTGTTTTTGATGTTGTCTGTCCTTCATTCTCAAAGAAGACCATGACATCAAGAAGGTGATGCCATGATTTGCAAGTGAATTGAATTTAAGGGAGGGAAGGCTGTGCAAAGTCACCAGCCTCACTTCCTCCTCTGGAGCCATCTGGATCCAGTAGCTAAATACAGATCAGAATGCCTAGAGATGATCCTGGATGCAGTGGTAAACCTTGGTCTTTTTAAGCTAAGGTCTTTAACAGGTCTCAGTTTGACTGAGGCAGTATCCATTCAGTGACTACGGCTAGGTGAGAAATAAGGAGAGAATAGCTTCTATTACTTAGCATTATGGGAATGGGAATCTGAAAGTCTTCCCTGCCCCTTGGCCCCTTGATAGACTTAAGTGACTCTGAGAACTTTCCCAGAATGGAAAATATTCTCTGCACCCTAGTAGGCTGAATGTGGTCACATGGAGCCTGTAGCGGGAGGCTTGTTTTCCAGGAATGCCCACACCTTGTTACTTTTTGATTGGGCAGTGGGTCAAG
>CM053593.1:325462884-325494037 GCA_028646575.1 Pseudocheirus occidentalis | reverse complement strand
CAATATCGCAAAGTATTAGGATAAGATTTAGTGGCGATCTAATTATGTGATGGATTAATGAATTAAGGATATCATGTCAATAAACCAAAATAGCTTAGATTGCTTAAAATACTTATTGTGCTCTTGAAACTCTCTGCCCACGAAAGCCATTAATTCCCAAAGAAATTACATATATGTAAGCATGTGTAAATGGATGAATATTCCCATAGATTTCTTTGCAGTCAGGGAAATGCCTAAAACCTTACTGAATTCTGAGGAATGTAGTCCAGCATTGTGTCCACTGTTCTGGGAAGGATGGAAACCTTATGACAAAGTAGAGATGTGGCAACAATATGAATGACAAATCCAGGGATTTTTTTAGTTCAATTTTGGAGAGAGAGGTGGAAGAGGACTCAGTTGGTGAAGAAGCAAGCCAGTAAGCCACATCGATTCAATGGGAGAGCTTTAAACAGGGATCAAGACCAGGGCACAGAGACAGTGACCTGAAAAGGCAGGCCCTGTGGAGAGTTGTGCTTGAACTGTTTCTCTCTGAGAGATGGACTGCTTCAATTCCTCTCCTCCCTTCAATCTGTCCCTCTGCCTACAAACAACAGACATTTACTCCAAAGGTTCTCTATTCTTTAAGCCTATTTATTACTCCTGTCTTAATTCATGCCCTTGAAAGTGTCTTAACTCAACTGTGAAAGACTTGGCTATTCTGATCAATACAATGATCCAAGACAATTCCAAAGGACTAAAGGTAAAAAACACTATCTACCTCCAGAGAGAAAACTAATGAACCCTGAGCACAAAGGGAAGGGAAATTTGATCACTTTATTGTTCTTGCTTTTAAAAAATAATTATGGCTATATGGAAGTATGTTTTATATTATTTCACATGTATACTTGATATCATATTGCTTGCCTTCTCTTTGGGTGTAGGAAGGGGTAAGAGAGAAGGAGAGAATTTAGAACTCCTAATTTAAAAAGAAAAGAATGTTAAAGTAATCAATAATATTTTTTTAAAAAGAAAAATGTCCTACCCTTGACATATAACTATGATCAATCATAAATTCCTTGTAATGCATGTGTGCATATTAATTTCATACAGGAGGGATTCCAGTGGAGGTAGACAGTTACTAGCTTGGTAAAAAGGACCAAATGACTCAAAATTTCAAACTTCTGTCTAAAACATTAGGGTTTGTTCCATAACTAGAGACTATGAAAAGTAAAGAAAATCTCAATAATCGTATTTGTAATTCTGGTGAACTATGAAATAGAGATAAGTGAACTATATAATTCAGCACTATTATACTTCAACACTAATGGAATCATCTATTATTGAGTCAGATTCAGACAGCTAGAGTGCATGTGTCTCAATAAAACTCAAGTCTCTAAAGAGAAGGCAGAGGAGAGGTATGAACCAAGGGAGCAGAAAGGCATGGTATAAAAAGAATCTGTCCCCTTCTTTGGTGGGAGGAAAATGGAAGAGTGACTCTTCCTGTACCTTTGGCTTTCTACCCCAAAATTTCAAATCTTGCAGATGGTACCCTCAGCTTATTGTATATGTATGTATTCATGTACTTAGTATTAGGGATCTTAGAATAATGAGATCTCAAAGAAATCTGAATTGTTGATTGACTCAAGCTCTCATGCTGAGGATACCCATAGGAATGGTTTTCTTTCTTGCTTTTATTAGCAGGAGTTTGGTGGGGAGGAGTAACATTCCCAACATGATATTTCAGTAAGGTCCTAGTAGATAAAAGGGCAGTTAGGTAGTACAAGAAGTAGAGTACTGTTCCTGGAGTCAGGAATTTGTTGCTCTTTTTCAGTCAGGTCCAACTCTTCATGACCCCATTTGGAGTTTTCTTGGCAAAGATACTAGAGTATTTTGCAATTTCCTTCTCCTGCTCATTTTCCAGATGAGGAAACTGAGGCAAACGGGGTTAAGTGGCTTACCCAGGGTCACAGAGCAAGTAAGTATCTGAGGCCAGATTTGAACTCAGAAAGATGAGTTTGATTTCAAGCCCAGGGTTCTATCCACTGCCACTTAGCTACCAAGAAGTTCTGGGTTTAAATATAGCCTCTGACACTTAGTAGCTGTGTGACCTCAGGCAAGTAAGTCGTTTAATCCCTATTTATCTCAGTTCCACTTCTGAAAAATGTGGACAGTGGCAGCTAGGTGGTACAGTGAATAGAGCACTGGCCCTGGAGTCAGAAGGACCTGAGTTCAAATCCAGCCTCAGACACTTGACACTTACTAGCTCTGTGACCTTGGTCAAGTCACTTGGAAATGGCAACTACTACAGTATCTTTGCCAAGAAAACACCATGGACAAAGTCCATAGGATCACATAGAGGCAGACACAACTTAACAAATGAACAACAACTAGGAAATAAATTTTGCCTAAATTTTGTGCCTAAAATTTTTAGTCAAACTTCCAAGCTTTGAATTCTCTTCTTTGTAGGGTAAAATCATGACAGGCAGCAGCATTTTGGACTTTCACTCAACACTAACACCAACCTGCCATATACTGATGGAAATATCCCTAGGGCTTTAGTTCACCTTTGACCAGTTAGTACCATGATTACAGCATGCCTCACACCAAGCCACTTTTTCTTCCTTCAGTAGCTCTCAGTTCCTTCTCTGAAAAAAAAAAATAAGTAAATGAAATAAAATTCCACTAGGATTTCTTCTCCTCTCTTCCTTGTGCAAAGATTACAGGAACTGTTCACTGAACTAGCATTGCCTTTTCATGCCAAAATTCCCACTAGAAAGGAAGAAAATTTACAGAGAATTCTTTAGAATGTGAATTGACTTCGGGAGGCTAGTGACAATCTTCTGTCAGTATTTTGTTACTTCAAAAGATCTGAGATTTCATCAGAGTGGATTTCCCTCCCACGGCCCTCCCTATCTTTGTAAAAAAAAGACTTCAAGGCTTGCTGGAGCTCCCCACTCCCAAATTAGCATGGAGTAGAGCCATCCTCAAAACCTTTCCAGTTAGGTAGGACTTGCAGGCACTTGTGCTCCATTGGCAAACCTTCAAAACTTCAGCATCTGCACTAAGACAGGCAAAGAATGAGGCTTCCTGATGCAATTTATGAGCAGTTATCTTCATTCAGGACAATGTCATGAGACTTTGGTAGGTTAAGTGACTTACATACAGCTAGTGTTTATGGTAGGATTTGAAACCAAGTCTTTCTAACCCTAAAACCAGTGTGCCCTATGCATCAAAGGTGAGATCTGAACCCAGGCATCCTGATATCAGAGCCAGGATTCTTTCCACTGTCCTGTCTTACCTCTTTACCAGCTGCTAAAAAAAGTAAGAAGTACTTGTTCAGATGAGAGTGTCTGAGAAAGAAAAGACATAGAGATACATAGTAATCATAGGTGAGTCTAATAATGGCACCTGGCATACTTGATAATGAAGAGTGATGAGGTCCCTGATCTCTGGGCAAGCTTCTGTAGGGCGCTAGGTCAGCGTAAGTGGTACACTTACAGGGAACAGCCTCAGTGAGAATGAGGCCCACAGATGAGACTTAATTACTTAGAGCTGTGATGCAGAAACAAGGATTTCCTCTGCCACATGGGAAAAACTGGAGCTCCTCCCCTCCCCACTGAATAAAAATAGTTCCCAACAGAGAAATTCTTGGGTTTGGTAAAGAGCTAGGCCGGCCTAAGAACCAGTCACTGTTTCTACTTTATTGGGATTCCTCTGATCTGCAAGAGTATGAAGGGGGTGGGATGAGGGATGTGTCCATTTGTCTGCCACGCTGGAGACACTGCTGATCTATGTCCACTGGGAAAACTGCCTGATCATGACTGCAAGTGACCTGTGTGTTTAAAAAAGAGCATGTGGGTCGGCTACATGGTGTAGTGAATAGAGCACTCACCCTGGAGTCAGGAGGTCTTGAGTTCAAATGCGGTCTCAGACATTCAACACAAAAACTAGCCATGTGACCTTGGGCAAGTCACTTAATCCCAATTGCCCTCCAAAAATGAAATAAAATAAAATAAAATACACACATTAAAAAATAAAATAAAAAAATAAAAAAGAGTGTGCAAAACATACAAAGTAAGTGGGGTAACTAGGTGGATAAACCCCTTGACTTGAGAGTCAGGAAGACCCAAGTTAGAACTTTGCCTCAGACACTCACTAGCTCTCAGTTCCTTCTCTGAAAAAAAAAATAATTAAATGAAATAAAATTCCACTAGGATTTCTTCTCCTCTCTGTCCAGTCTGTTTCTCAGTTTCACAATCCATAAAATGGGGATGAATAATAATCGTATCTATATCCTAGGGTTTCTGTGAGGATCAAAAGAAATGATAAATATAAAGCACTTTGCAAGCCTTAAGGCATAGAAATGTGCATTAATGATAATATCATATGACATACTAGTTTTACAGTAATATTCTATATTAATAACGTGTTGTTGTTCAGTCATTCTCAGTTGTGTCCAACGCCCCATTTGGAGCTTTCTTGGCAAAGGCACTGCCTTCTTATAAATGAGAAGTCAGTCTCTTTATGTCAGGGGATTTGATACACACATTTTTGCAGATTTGTCATTTGCAGGTTTGCCATTTCCTTCTCCAGCTCATTTGACAGATGAGGAAACTGAAGCAATCAGGGTAAGTGACTTACCCAAGCTCACACATTTAGTGTCAGAGGCTAGATTTGAACTCAGGAAGATGAGTCTTCCAGACTCCAAGCCCAGCACTCTATCTAATGTACCACCTAGCTGCCCCAATATGACATATTAACAATTAATGATATCAATTAAAATTAATAATTAATGTAATAATAAGAGCCAGGATTTTATAGAGCTTTCAGGTCTGCAAAGCATTTTGCTAATATTGTCTCATTCTATGCTCACAATTACTGTGAGAGGTAAGTGCCAGTATTATCCCCATTTTAAACCAAGGCAGACAGAAGTCAAGGGACTTACCCATGATCCATATCTGTGACCGGTGACTGATGCCAGATTTGAACTGGGATCATCTTAATTCTAAGTCCAGTGCTCTGTCTATTGTGTTATGGAACTTTTATTAAACCCAGATAAACCTTGGTACAAGGAGAGGAAGCTAATAGCCAGGGGAGTCAGGAAAAGGTGTTAACATCACAAACTGTCCTCTTATGAGAAGTCAGCCCCTTTATGTCTGGGGTCTCCATACACACATTTTTGCAGATTTCCCAAACAGAAGTTATGAGTCAAGGAAACAAGAAAATCCCTCTATAGCTGAGATCGTATGGCAAGGGCTACAACATGATATTAAAAGCATCTGCACAGCCGGATGACCAACACTAACATGATGCCGGCTGCAACTCGGACCCTCTGGTACCAAGACAAGTAACCAAAGAATAGCCAGAAATCCAAAATGGAACCTGTGCTTCACAAGGAACCAAAAACAGGACAAATGCAGGTGAGGCGCAGTGGACGGCGCACCGGCCTGGAGTCAGAAAGACTCGCTTCCTGTGGTCAGATCTGGCCTCAGACACTTAACTAGCTGTGTGACCCGGAGCAAGCCACTTCCCTGTGTACCTCAGTTTCCCCATCTGTAAAATGAACTGGAGAAGGAAACAGCAAACCACTCCTGTATCTTTGCCAGGAAAACCCCAAATGGTGTCACAAAGAGTCAGATACAGTTGAAAAAATGACTGAAGAACAGCAGGTGGTGCAGGCTGGAAAATCAATTCCAGAGGCCACTTTGTTAAATGATTTAGCATGGTTGTGGACTGCTAACACAAACACACACACACACACACACACACAGTGGAACGTGCAGATCAGCTAGTTGTATAGTTATGATCAACAAAGTGGCTTTTTTTTGTTATGAACTTAAGAGGCAGATTCTTCTGGGTTTTGCAAGTAGGGGCTGCCGATAATCACAGACATGTTGGCTGAATAGGAAAAACCACTGGCCTCATACCAGTCTTTTCTGCTAGAAAATTTAAACTCTGAAGAGTAGTAATGCCAATGCCATACAAAATACACATATGTGTGTGTGCATATATACATATGTGTGTGCATCTATGAGAAGCCAAATGGAAAGAGTAATAGATTTGGAGGTAGAGAAGCTTGGGTTCAAATCCCGCCTCTTACACTTACTAACTGAATAACCATGGGTAAATGACCTAACCTCTCTGAGCTTTAGTTTCCCCATCTACAAAAAAAGGGAAAATCATACCTAGAGTAACTAACTACTTCTCAGGACTGGTGTGAGGCTCCAATTAGATCATTTATGTCAAGTGCTTTGCAAACCATAAAGTGCTATATAAATGTCAGCCAGCATTAGACATGTGTGGAGAATGTGTTCACTTCAAGAATTCAAAAGATCTGATGTGATTTCACCAGTATGCTGTACTCCTTCTGCTGACACAGACTGTGAACCCTTCAGGTTTTAGCAAACTATCAGAGACAGACAGACCCAGAGAGACAGAGAGAGAGAGAGAGAGAGAGAGAGAGAGAGAGAGAGAGAGAGAGACAGAAAGAGACAAAGAGAGGAAGAAGGAAGAGAAGGAGGAAGGAAGGAACGAACGAACGAACGAAGGAACAAAGGAAGGAAGGGAGAGAGAATGAGAAAAAGAGAGCGGAAGCCATACAGAAAAGAAGAGAAAGGGAGACAGAATGAGGATGAGAAAAACAGAAAGGGAGAGAGAAAAGGAGAAAAAGAGAGGGAAAGAGGGAGGGAGAGAGAATGAGAGAAAGAGAGGAGGATGGAAAGAGGGAAATAGAATGAGGACGAGAATGAGAGAAAGGGAACAAAAGAGAGGGAGGGAGGGAGGAGAAGAGAGAGAGAGAGAGAGAGAGAGAGAGAGAGAGAGAGAGAGAGAGAGCTGTGATGCAGCAAAATATCGTTCTCTGCCAGACAAGAAAAAACTAGAAGCCCCCTTCTCTGCACTGCGCAAACATAGTGCCCAATAGAGAGGAATTTGTTAAGGTAAAGGATCCAGCAGGCATTCAAACCAATGTCACCTTGTGGAAGCTGCAGAGATCTACAAAATGGAGGAATGAGGATACAGGTCCTCCAGCTAGAGAGGATGCCTTTAATAAGGCCCAAAGTAATGACTCAATGTAGTATAGAAATGGTCCTGAGTCACTGAGGACTCTGTCAGTGGAATGTAAGCTTTGGTAGGTCCTACAATGCTGATTTTTAAAGATATTTTTCATGGAATCAAGACCTTAGGATCTTGTGTTGTGCTTTAAGAAAGACTGACAATCACTGCAAAGGCTTATGATTAGACTAGGCATTACTTACATGAAGAAATAATGGGGAAATGTGTTCCAATGGGAAAACAACAAAAAAAACTGTCCACAGGCAGGATAATGGAAACACATTGCTCCATTTGCAACACTTATTCCTAGAATGTTCCAAACCCAGCTTGGTCACTGTATCCCAAGTCAGTCAATCCTCTGTCATTCTTCTAAGTTTGCCCATCCACTTGTCAGCATTTTACTACCTTCCATTCACCTTTAAATTCAATACCACTTCCAATTTATTCCTTGTCTCCACAACCCAGAAGTAAGATTATAAATTAACCAATCACATTCTCCTTGGGAGAATACCTTAGCTAAAAGATCAGCCTTTGTAGCCAGGGTCCTATTACCTCTTACGTACTAATAATGGAAATTCCTTTAATAAGGCCAAAAAAAAAAAACCCTTTAACAATTCAATTGGAAAGAAGACTGAATTTAGAAACTAAATTCTAAATTAGAGGACTTAAATTCTATTCTGGATTATGCTATTAACTACCTGTGTGACCCTGGACAAGTCACTTAACCTCTCTAGGGTTCAGTTTTTTAATTTAATATCTATTTCTTTATTTAATATCTATTAAATATGGCTCAGGCAATTCCCTAAGACTAAGTTAAAAAGGAGTAGCAAGCCCTATACCAATGAAATCATAGCTTTGGATCAAAATAATGCCTTAATGGCAATGATGTTTTCTATAGCTGCATAATTACTAAAAGATACAGCAAAATCAAAATCTTATTGTTTGTTTTTTGTTGATTATAAAAAATTTGATTTGATGAAAAACAAAAAACAGGGAGATAAAAGAGATGAGAGAGAAGAAGAAGAAGAAGAAGAAGAAGAAGAAGAAGAGAGAGAGAGAGAGAGAGAGAGAGAGAGAGAGAGAGAGAGAGAGAGAGAGAGAGAGAGAGAGAGGCGAAGGGTTGGGGGTGGAGATCATGTCCTGTCAACTTTTTCCTAAGTGTGATCAACAGGGTTGATTATCTGGGTAACAATAAATGGCAGCATTGTCTGGATCTTTAAGTCTATAAGTCATTTTGTTCCAAACTCAACCTCCAGGTAAGACCATTGCTGTTCCTATTCAGGAAGCCATCTTAATTGTTCTTTTTCCCATACCTTATTACAGAACTATAGAAAACCAGAGCTAGAAAAGACTGTCTTTATTCAGTTGTTTTTCAGTCTTGTCTGACTCTTGATAAAACTTGTGAGTTTTCTTGGCAAAGATTCTGGAACAATTTACCAGCTCATTTTACAGATGAGGAAACTGAGGCCAACAGGGTTAAGTGACTAGTCCAGGGTCACACAGCTAGTAATTAATTATCTGAGGCCAAATCTGAACTCAACAAAGATGAATCTTCCTGATTCCAGTTCTTCACTCTATACACTGTACTACCAAGCTGCCCATGGTCTAATCTAAACTTTATTTTACAGGAAAAAAGTAGAGGTCTAAGAGGTTATGTTTTGCCCCCAGCTTACATAATTTAGTCAACTGAGTGATAAAACCAGACCAAGAACCTAGGACTCCAAATTCAAGTCCTGAGTGCTTTTTAAATTTGTTCCCTGCTTTGTGTTTTGGTATTATTTTAGGGTACAGTGTTCAAAAATCATCTTTCAAATGCTCTTTGGAAGAAAACACAAATCCTCAGGTCATTTTATGTTATGAAGACAAAAGTCAATTTTCCCTTTCTTTTCTAATTTGTGTTGTGAACCATCAGGTCCAATCTGGTTGTTCTTCATTGTTATTCCCATCTAACAGAAACCGTTGAGAGTAAGACTGCTCTGGAAATAGTCCAAAGCTGCAAGCTTTCCAAATGACCACAAGGTGACAGTATTGAATTGGTAGAAATGAACAGCAAGCCAGGTGAAGAAGACTTCTTTGCATTCTAAAACAAGAGGACATTATAGGCACTATTTTCATCAAAAGACTCTGAAATTCACGCAAGACTGGGAACACCACAAGGGGGTTCAATTTTTGGAGGTTTCAGCTGACCTTAGCAAGAGGTCCATTTTCACTTTGCCAAGTTGGGAGTTTGTCTGAAGTCAAGAAACCAACAACCAACGTCAGGAGTGAAAAGATGCCAACCCAGGTGTGCTGGATCAAAGGCAGACTATCTGATTTAAGGAGGGGTTGGCAAACATTTCACAAACACAAACTTGCTGTGTATATTCTCAATAATTAGACTGTTTTGTAGTGACTTGGGGAGGTGGAGGGAAGTCAGAGAGAATTAAAGTGTGCCTTGGAAATAAATTTCTTATTCCTGGAAAGTGACCTAATTCATCCCACCCACCCCCCTCAGAAGTTCATATTTGGGGGAAATATTTCAGAGAATCAGTGATGAAACTGGGCCCTTTTTCTGTCCCCAGCACTGCTTCTTATTTGATGGGGAAAACCTGAGGAAAGATTAGAGAAACAAGTCACCATTGGCAGGAGCCAAAAGGCAGATATGGCTTATCAAGTTTTACCCTTCCAATTACAAAAATCTTAAGAAATCCAGAAGCAAATGAGATGCCAGATTCACTGGGCCCCAATAGACTTCCTGCCTTTGAGGTTGGCAACATCCAAAAAGCAAAAATAGGAGCAAGGATGACAAAGAGCATGGGTGAGGGCTTCTACAGCTCTTTGCCCAGCTCATACCATGGTACATCTGATCAGTTGAGCCATGTGTTCAGTGGAAGTGACTTAAAGACCCTAAGATGCCCCCAAAGTCCAATGGAATCAATTCAACAAGCATTTATTAAGTGCCTACACAGTACTGGACCCTATGCTAGGTGTTGGGGACAAAAAAGACATAAAGGAAATAGTCTCTGCCCTCCAGAGGCTTATGTTTTACTAGAAAGAAACATGTACACATAAGCAAATGCAAAGTAATCTATGTATCCTATGAAGCATGGGATAAATTAGAGTATCTTACCATTTCTAGACATTTTAACCTAAATCATGGAGGAGTTTTTTGGTTTTGGGGGGGGGTTGGGGGAGCCTTAGGGGGTCATACCCACAGGAATATTTTGTGTTCACATATCCAAAAAAAAGGGGGAATAATTTATCATTCTTATGCCAAATTATATTTTCATTTTTAATTTCCTAATAAATTAAAGTATACGTGGTTGGTTCACTACCACCCCTCACCCTGCAAGAAATAATTTTTTTTTAAAAATCTTAGCCTAACAGCTTAGCATTATGAAGATTTGCCTCGTCTGCATCATAGGAGTGATCTAATCCTGATCTCTGGTTATTGTGAGAGTCAGCAAAAGTGGCCGCAGTACCATCTGCTACCAAAATTTAACCCAAACAGCATTGGAAATTCAGAGCCACCACTACCACATTTCCAAATGTTTAAGAGTTAACCCAAGAAAACAAAGTAGTTTCAAGTTTCTCCACCTTTAAAATGAGGGGGTTGGGCTAGATGGTATTTAAAGACACGTCTGATGCTACACACTATCCTGTAAGTATTGTACTGTGCAAGTCAGTCCTACATAGACATTAACCTTTGGTTCAAACCTACCATCAAAACGTTCAAAGCTGATAAAAAATTCCATACACCAAAATCAGCATTATTGACCAATAAAAAAAGAAAGTTATTTAATTCTAGTTTTGTTGTTGTTTTCGGTCAGACCACTGAATATCATGACTGAAGTTTAGCCATGTCAATTTACCACATCATTCCCCTCCTGCCATTC
Organism: Pseudocheirus occidentalis; assembly: GCA_028646575.1. NCBI lineage: Eukaryota > Metazoa > Chordata > Mammalia > Diprotodontia > Pseudocheiridae > Pseudocheirus > Pseudocheirus occidentalis. Next base: position 325,483,130 of record CM053593.1, on the reverse strand, counting down.
CTTCTTGTGACCATTCTGCCATTTAAATTGGATTATGCTATTAACCAACTGATCATCAACTGGGTAGGCATTTACACTTTTGTTCTTCAACATCCCTTGGTTATAGACAGTGAATTTAATAATCCACATCAACAAACAAAAAGAATATAAGCATTTGTTAACAGAATTCAGTATAAAATCTATCACAATATCCAGAAAAAAAATCTAGAAGGAAGAGAGGTCAGAGGAGCCAAGAGGGAGTAGTTTAGGGTAATTTTATGTAATAGGTATGTATACAATTCTAAAAATGTTCTCTCAAAAGTCACTAGACATAATTAACACAAATATATGAGACCAAGAGGCATTCCCCAAAAGATGTGGTCAAAGGATGCATAAATGTTTATTGCAAACGAGTGCAAATTGCAAACTATCAATGACTACATGAAAACATTCACTAATAATAAGGAAAAATGAAAATGAAAACAACTTAGATTTTTGTTCACACTGAAAACAGTTAAAGATGATCCCCAAAATGGGAAAAGCCTATTTGGGTAGGATTATAGGAAAATAGGCACCACAATACATGCTTAGCGTAGCATGTTTTTTTAATTCAATTTTATTTCATTTTCAGTTTCAAATTCTCTCCATTCCGTACTCATTGAAAGCTATGAATTAGTCCAACCATTCTGGAAAACAGTTTGGAATTATACAAGGAAAATCACTAAATTCCTTTGAAGAGGAAGGAAGACAAGGAAGGAGGAAAGAGCTAAGGGGAAAAAAGGAAGAGGGAAAGAAAGATGGGAGGGAGGGAATGAGGAAGGAAGGGAGATAAGATGGGAAGGAAAGAAGAAAAGGAAGGAGGGAGGGAAGAAACGAAGGAACGAAGGAAGGAAGGAAGGAAGGAAGGAAGGAAGGAAGGAAGGAAGGAAGGAAGGAAGGAAGGAAGGAAGGAAGGAAGGAAGGAAGGGAGGGAGGGAGGAAAGGAGGGAGGAAGAGGGAGGGAGCATTCAGTTTGGTGTGAGGGGCCTGGGAAATTATTCTGATGAAACAGAAAAAGGTATCAATAATTATTTCAAGTCACCAAAAGTCTTTCTAACCAAATCCAAGGACCCTTTCTCAGTTGTCATTCTCTCTGCACCATTTTGATACAACCTCCCCCTTTACCCTTACATATACACTTTTTGAAGTTGTCTTCTTTCTAAGTTTATATTACAGTTATGTAGTTGAAGGCATAGCAGATATGAGGTTGCATAACTTGCTTTTAAATCCCTGATTTCCTATTTGTTACCTGTGTAACCTCAAGCAAATCATATTGAGACTGTCAGCTCCTTGAGGGTAAGGACTGTCTTTCGCCTCTTTTTGCATCCCCAGTGCTAAGCATAGAGGCTGGCACATAGAAGGCAATTCATAAATGCTTATTGATTAACTTCATTTTTTCAAGACTCAAGTTTCCTTTCAATTCTATGAAATCAGGAAATTGGATTAGAATATGTCTAATATTGCTCTCAGTTCTAAATCTGTGATCCTATGATTTTTTTTTGTTAATTGCCTTTAACCTTCTGTCTACCAATGATCATTATTAATATTTGTTGATGCCATTTCCTCTTAAACTCCAGTTGTTGGTGTTCCCTAAAGTTCCATACTTATTCTCCGGGTCCTTTGTCTACGCCTTCATTCCCTTATAGAGCTAACCCATTCTCACAGTTTCAACTACCACCTCACTGCAGATAATTCCCAAATTTGTATGTCTAGCCCTTAACTCTTATCTGTGTTCTAATCCCATTTTGAAAGGCAGAGAATTGTACTGGGAAAAGAATAGTGGACTTTGAGCCAGGGGGCTTAGGCTTTAGCCCTCCATCTTACACCAAATGGCTACGTGACCTTGAACATCATTTTAACCCTCTGTGCCATATCTTTCCCTAAATATAACCATATACTTGACAGATTTCATAATATTGCTCTGCTAAAACATCTTCGGTGGCACCCTATGTACTACTGAATAAAGTTCAAACTTCTCTTCTTGGAATCCCAGGCTCTCCACCATCTGGTACCAGCCTCTCTCCAGCCTTATCTCGTTATCTTATTACTCTCTCAACCCTTGTGCACTCTATAATAATGATAGCTAACATTCATAAAGCACTCTGCATACATTATCTCATTTGGTTTATATTTATATTTCTAACAAGAAAAACTCAGCTCCTCAAATACTTTGCTCATACCTCCCTCCAAATCTTTGTTCCACTATTATGATTCCTGAAATGCCTTCCCTCCTTATCTTTACCCACTGAATTCCTACTTATCCTTTAAGCTCAACTCAAATGCCAGTCTCTTTCATGAAGCCTTCCTTGATCCACAGAAGTCAGTATCATCCTTCACTGTCAAATTCCATGGCCCTATATTTTACAGCACTTCAGTGTACTTATGGAATATTGTGGATTGTTGTTATTTGTTTCTGTCTTATTTCCCTACTGAACTCTAAATTTGATAACAGCAGGGCATGTGTCTTATGAAAACTTTGTTTCAGCATATAGTAGTAGTTTCATTAATATCTATTGGATGAATGCATTAATGAATTAATCTTTATAACAAAGAGAGACTGAGCTGAAATAATCTCTCAAATACTCCCCAGCTCTTAAAACCATGAACTTTATAAATTCCAATTAAATACAGTTCATCTCCACTAACATGCCAGCAACCAGGTAATGAACCTGGTCAAAACCAAACTCATCATCTTCAAACATACACACACACACACACACACACACACGTACTCACGCACGCACCCACTTGCATACACATATCAGAAGGAAAAAAAACCCTCCCAAAATATATATTGAATAAAAACAACTTTCAGATGTCTTTAAGCAGTTCTAGACAGAAAATAAACAGTGTTGTGGATATAAAGATTCATCTCACTTTGTATAATATGTGGGACTTTTATTTCTATGAAAATAATTTAATGGTTTAACAGGGTCAAAAAAAGAACTTATTTATTAAACAATTTTTTTAAAAAAAGATGAATATGAAGAATCATAATTCAAAGACATAAAATGGGAAACCATGCTTAAAATGTAAGAACTAAGGGCTACTGGTTACTGGTTCCACCAATCTCCCTTCCCTTGGGACATGACACTTGTCTAGTTAACAATTCTGTCCCTTTGGATGTTGCTTTAGGACTTCTGTGGTCCCTTGGATCCTAAGCCCAAGATGCCCCTTGCTCATAAACCTCCAGAAGGTTGTAATAATGGTGACTGATCTTTTTTTTTTTTTAAGATTTTAAACAGTTTATTTTTTAAATAAAATTTATCCTAAACAGAGGCCATGTGGTCTTTTGTTTTGTAGGGTGCTCCTAAAGTCTTAGTGAAGTGTTAATCTATTAAAGCTTAACAGTACACTATATTACAAGTAATACATGTTATTAATAATAACATATATTACCATTTTATAATTATATTATTAAAACTCTAAACTGTACTAAAACTTTGGGGATACCACACACACACACACATATATATATATATATATATGTAAAATGTGTAACTGTTTTATGACTAAAGAGGATAACATTTTAAAATGAGAAATCATATAATTATTTGAAGATTGAGGTATGATTTTTAAAAGGCTATACATTCCATAGGGGAAATTTGTCCCAATTGTTACCTTTTAAATGAAAAGTAACTACTGGAAGCTATGAGTCTGATTTAAACCATCCACAGAGATACAGGAGACAAAGGCTGAGGAAAGGGGAGACTGAAGAAACAGCAGAAAATGAAAAACAATTTCTCAGGGTCAGCTAACAAGAAAGCTTTGGTTACTAGTTGACCCAACCTTTGGGGGCCAGAGCTTCAGGTCCAGATATTGCTCTTTAGCACCCCCTAGAGCTTAAGAGAGGTGAAGCTTCTCAAGAGTACATGTTGCTCTTGGCTAACCTTTCTAACTTGAAAAGGGAAAGACAGGTGCTGTTACTGTTTTGCAGTATAAGACCAGGCTTGCCTTGACCAGAGAGGTAACCTGAGCTGTTTGTTGTGCGACTGCATTCTGATTGCACAATGCAGAACCCTGGTAAGTACACAGCTGTCTGGGTCTATATAGGCAAAGATAACCAGACTCATGAACTTTGCAGTTCTTTGATTTAAATGAAACTTCTACTCTCATTAAGTTTCTAAATAATCTTTAAGGGTGATTATAAATTGAAAGAATTTATACATGCCATATTTGAATATAGAAGAGAAGAAAATTTGTCCAGCTGGAGAGCAGTGAAGATCTACAGACAGTTAGCAGAAAAATAGCTTCATGTGTTACATGTTCCTGAACATCAATCAATCAAGAAATATTTATTAAGTACCTACTATGCACCAGACATTGTGCACACCAAACCTCAAAGTCTCAACTTGTGAATTACCCTGAATATCTGGGTTTTCTCCCTTATCTGCTTCCCTTGAAGGTTCCTGTGTGTGTCCACTTTCCTCATCATTTATTAAATGCAATGGTGAGTGAATGTCTTAGGTTTATGTGCACATCGCAATATATTGTAATTCACATATATTTTAAAATATAAAAATAACTATGATATAATTGTTTATTTTGCTTTCTTGTTAATTAAATTATGTTTAAGCTCTAGAAATATCATCATTGTAAGTGTGGTTTGTAGTCATAGAAATACACCAGTGGGAACTCAAGAGCCAGAATGGTAAGTATTCCCTCTCAAGAAGATTTCCCCCTGAAACCCTAAGAGAATTTTAATGTAATCACATACTGGTCTTTCTCTGAGAACCTAGACCTGCCCCAAGTTAAAGTGAGTCAGCCCAGAGAGTGAGCAGGTGTCTACATAGCTAAGATGTAAGACCCCCCCTCCCCAGTGTGGGTGACCACTCTATCCACCATTGTGGCAACGTGTTCATTAATTATTTCTGTGAAAGCTCTCTCCAATACTCAGCTTCCTTTCTATCCAATCCCACACTATGACTTTTCTAACAGCTTCCTCATCATTGTTACACACACACACACACACACACACACACACACACACACACACACACACCAACTTGAGAACCTCCAATGAAAGGAATATTAGACTTGAAGTCTAATTTGGAGCCCCTGGTCTACCATTTATTAGCTATACGTTCTTGGTCAAGTCATTTAACTTCACAGAGCTTCAGTTTCCATATCTATAAAACAGTTACCATAATATTCATGCTACGTACATCAAAATCTTGCCATGAAGACCAAATAAAATGTGCATTAAGTACTTAACAGTCACAAAAAAGGTTTATTAATATAAACTACTATTTTCATTGCTTGAAGTGCCATGTGATCTAGTGTATAGAGAGTTAGCCTTAAAGACAAGAAGACCTAGATTCACATCTTCCTAACCACATACTGGATATGTGACCCCATCCTTAAAAAAGAAAAAAAACAAGGTACAAGTAATAGAGATTCGTGGTTTTGTATACAATGCCCTTTTTCTGTGCTTTGAATCTGGAAATGTTTGTGTTTGTTATTTAGTATAAAAAATTTTTAAACAAATGAAAAAGGAATAGAGGGGGAAACACACTATTACTTACTTGGGCTTTTCTTGTATGCACTTGCCAGCTTCTTTCCTTCATATCCAGCCCTGTGATGTCAGAAAATTTATCTCCTTCCTTGTCAAGATAATATTAATTGCCTTTTTTACTATGAAGGCTCAAATCTTAATCTTCCACCTTACTTTAAGAAGGGAATTTTTGGATTTAATTTGGATCTTTAATGATAACACCTGCAACATCTTTTATTCTGAATATCCCAATTCATGCCAACAACGGGTAACTGAGTCCTCTATACCATTGTTGGATTTTTATTTCAGCAAGCAAGTTTGAAACTATGCCCCAAAAGCCGCTAAACTATGCATCATCTTTGACCCAATGATATCACTACTATGCATATACCTCCAAAGACATTAAAGAGAAAGGGAAAGTATACACTTGTACAAAAATATTCATAGTAGCATTCTTTATCATAGCAAAGAGTCAGAAATTACGAGTACCCATCAATTTGGAAACAACTAAACAAATTGTGTTGGGTGCACTTAAGGGCAGCCTCATGGCACAGAGGCTAGAATGCTGGAACTGCAGTCAGGAAGATTCATTTTCCTGAATTCAAATCTGACCTCAGACATTTCCTACCTATGTGATCCTTGGCAAGTTGCCCAACCCTGTTTTCCTCAATTTCTTCATCTGTAAAATGAGCTAGAGAAGGAAATGGAAGAGCACTCCAGTATCTTTGCAAAAAAACCCAAAAAACAAAAAAACAAAGGATCATAAAGTATCTAATATGACTAAACAACAACCAAGAAAATATGCACTTAACAGAATATTATTCCACCACAATAAATAACAAAATTAATGGAATCAGAAAAACCTGAGAAGATTTGTATGAACTGATACAGAGGGTATTTCATAGTACCACGATCATAGAAGCATAGATTTAAAACTAAAAGGAACCTTAAATGATAACATGTCCAAACTGTACTGACAAATGTCTAAAAACCAGCTCTCCTCCAAAAATATGTAAGTAGGACACATTTTAAAATTTATTCTGAATTATTAACATTTTCTCTATCACTTTCTAAAGTCTAGATAATCAACAAGACAAATATGTCAAGCCCTGATTTATAGCATTTGTACATTCAAAAGTGTAAATGATCTCATTGAAAATTTAATTGCCTTCCCCCATTTTGGAGATGAAAAAACTGAGACACAGAGAAATTAAATGACTTGCCAGTGACACAGCTAATAAGTTTTGGGGGGTATAATTTGAACCTAGGTACTCCTGACTCCGAATCCACTACACTCTGTCATGTAGCCTTTCCTACCTTGCATCCTCCATCCAGAGAAAGAACTGATAAATAGATGTATAGAATTATAGATATATAGACATAGATGTAGATATATACTTATTTGTGTCTAATGGTGGCCATCTCTAAAGTGAAAAAGGGGGGAAATTTTAAAAAAGGAAAAAAGAAATTTGTATGATAACTTGTAATTTTAAAAGGAATAGCAAATTATACATAGTAAATTTGCAGTTTCATGTGCAATTATATTTCTTATTATACTTTGTTATGAACATCCTTGTTTTATTCCATAAATGTAAAAGAAGATTTTTTTTAAAGTAAAAAGAAAAAAATAATTAAAAAGCATCCTCACTCAAGCCCATGCTTCTTTCTGTTCTTAACTTTCACTTATAGCTATGTTTGACTAGCATTTTTGTTATAGTAGAAGATGCTTTCAGATAGGTAGCATATATTGTATTATGTTCAGGGAGTTCTTTTAATTTCTCCCAAACTCCATTGCTTTTCAAGTCAATTCCTCCCTGAAATTCACCCAACAAACTAGTGGATCCCATGGGGATGAAGTAGTAGGTTGGAGCTGTATTCATTCATTTTCTTTTGTACAGGTCAGAACCTGCAATTTCATTGGCATGCCACATACCTGATGAGGAAATACCCCCCTGCCAATCTGAATTGGTTACTGTTCTCCAATTTACATTCTTTGAGAATTACCTGGGCATTAGGATATTGAGTGATTCACCCAATCATGCAGAATGTGTCAGAGATAAGACTTAAATGAACCTAGGTCTTCCTGATTCTTACAAGTGTTCTCTAGCCCCCAAACCAGGCTGTTTTTCATGGCACTGGCACCCACGGGAATGGAGAAATATGCTGGGTCCATATTCATTCAGCAACATTCAACAAACATTTATCCTATATGCAAAGGACCGTGGCAGCAAAGGGAAAGACAGAAAGGTGAATGAAAAGTCCCTCAGCCATTAAGGAGTTTGTAATCTAATTGGGGGGAAATTAAGACCTGGACCCAATAACTATAATAACCAAGTAGAGTGTGAAGGTGTTTGAGAGGTACCAAGTTAACTATGATATGAAGTGAATACAAAGTATATTAGAATATAATAGAATATTCACTGTTCATAATATAGAATATATGAATGGACCCAAAGAAGAAGTATAACAAAGCACAGGCCTGACCTCCATGCAAAACTTCAAGGCCATTGAGGAGGTTAAAAAAGAATCAGGTGTGGCCTGTTAACAGCCTGGAGCTTCTGACTTTTAATCCAGACTCTGAGGAAAGCTTGTCTCCCATTCTGGCTACAGCCCAAAGCAAGTCTCTGCCTGTTTCCCTCCCGGCATCCCCTTACGTCACTGAGGTTTACATAAGGGTTAATTATTTTGTGTCTATAAAGTACTTTGAAGATGAAACACTGTTGAATATTATCTCTGTTGCATACTGAGAGCTAATGATGCCCAATTGCAGTTAACTAATGTCATCCTGCACAGATGGAAAATGAAGGATGGTAACCTCCTTGAGAGAAGTAGCCTGAGTGACCAGGTACCTGCAAAAGTCCCAGTGACATTGGCTTGTATGCCTAGAAAAGCAATTTTGTAATGTGTTGTGAAAAAGGCACAACACCCTCTAGACACACACACACAAACTCACATATACACACAATATAAGATACAGTGAGTCACGGGCAGCAGTCACAGGAAAGGTTCTTTTCCATGAGAGTTAATGAAAGGAAAACCGTGCCAATGGTCGGTCTGTCAGGAAGGCAGCAATTTAGATTTTCTATCCTGTCATCAAACTGACCGTCACTTTCAGTGTATAGCAATTTTTCGGTCTGTGTTCAGTAACTTTTTCCAGATTTAATTTAAATCTCCCTCTGTGATCCAAAGACCTCTTTCTTTCGGTTACCTCTTGGGACTCTTGCTTAGAAGATGTTAACTGCTGCTCCTTGAAGCCAGAGGAGTCTTTTCCCCGATCTCCAGTTTCCCAGAGGTACAGAACACAGGACCCAAACTCACTGTGCCTTGGCTGGCTTTGGGAATCATCTTTCCTCATCCCTTGAGGCCTCTCCAGGTAATGCTTACAACGTCTCAAATGGAAGGAAGATAGGAAATGAAGTTTGCTCTTCACTGTGAGGTCCTGGATAGAAAAAGGACCCTCTTAACACATTTATTCAACAAACTCCTTGACAGGGGTTGTTAACAATAAGGCTTAAAATGAAGTTAGAGAGAATAGAAAAAAAAATGTCTGATAGACTCCTACATGGCTTAACACACACACACACACACACACACACACACACACACTCACCCCTCCGCATTTCAGATTCTGGGTTTTCCACATCAAGGCCAATTTAATTTTACTAAAACTTGGCTTTTAAGATTAGATCCAATTAGAGACCATTAGTCCAACCCTCTCAGAGGCAACTGAGGCTGAGAACTGAAGTGACTTTCCCAGGGGTCATCCAATTAACGAGTATCTGAAGCAGAATTTGGACTCAAGTCTTCTTGCCTCCAAGCTCTGAGTTCTATCTAGGGAGACTCCTGTATTAAGAGGAATTCTAGAGACTAGTCTCAGTTATAAAACTAACTAACTTTGTGACCTTGAGAAGGCTTGTTTAACTGCTTCATTTTCCTATGACCCAAAGAAAAGGTAACTAAATAACTTTTAAGCCCCTTCCATCTCTAAATGTGTAGTCCCATGAGTATCTTTGATTTTTGTAAAATATTCTAACTGAAATATAGAAGGTACAGATTGCTGTTTTCTTAACTAAACTTTGGTTATTTGTTTAAAAAAAAAGATTAGGTCCAACTAATTAAAAGAATAGAAATGATCTGGATTCAAGAAAGATATGTAACTCGATTAGTTTGGTTAACTAACCACTTTGTGAATGTAACTCTACTTTTTAAACCGTTAAAAAAAATCTGCAAAGCCTCTTCCATAAGAGAACAGTCTAATTTGAAGTTAGAATCTCTGTCTTGGGTCTTAAGCATAGAAGAAGCTGAAATTCTGTGTCATGGGCTGCTCATCTTATTCCTTTGAAACTCATTTCTTCTCTGTCTTCATTCTAAAGGTGCTGAGACATATTGAGAGCTGCTCACATATCTCACTGGCTTATCTGCCCTTACCTAAGGAAAACTTGGGGATATCAGTACCTGGTACTTCCCATAGTGTAGCCATCAGTCACTACTCATACTAATTAGCCCAGCTCAACTGCTCCTACCCAAGTAGCACTTAGGGATATTAACATATGGTACTTCCCCCAAAGGGTAGCCATGTGTTCCCCAAATGTAAATGCTCAGACTCACATGGTATCAAACAGAATAGGTTTTACTTAGGAGTGTAAAGAACACAGAAAGCATTTATACTCAAGCCCACAAATACTCTAGAAATTTATATTCCCTTTACGGTTGGCTTCTACTTTTTCATAGGGACTACAGAATTTTCTAAACTTGTACTATTATGAGGGCTTTGCCCTCAAAGGGAAAGAACTCAAGGTCCAGCTCTAAAGCTGTAAGCCTAGGAAGGAATCAAGAGATGCCTTGCCTTTCTGAGGGCCAACCTTCTCCAGGGTTGTACACAGCCCCATAATTTAGAGTTCTGCTCTAGCAAGGGACGCAGTAAAAAGCACAGTTCTCTTCCACTCACAATTCCATTGCTCCAGCATTCTGACCTCTCACCATACCAGCCCTTCTCATCAAAACTCATACTCAAGTGCTGCTATTATTTCTTCCCAGCATGGGAGGGCTGTTTCAAGAGCTATTCAGCTCTTCTTTCTCAAATGCTCACCTCAATGATTCCTACTGCATCAATATTGCCCAGTACCCAAGCCTCCTGGCCTTTCCCATTTCCCATGTTCTTCTTTTGAAACTTGGATAGGTCATGCAATTTCTGTTACACATTTATACAAAATGTATTTTTAATCCAATTAAATATTTTATTTTTCCAATTACATGTAAAAACATATTTTAACATTCATTGTTTTAAATTTTGAGTTCCAAATTCTCTCCGTCTCTCCCTTCCCTTCCCCCTCATCGAGAAGATAAGCAACTTGATAAAGGTTTTACAAGTACAGTCATATTAAACATTTCCATATTAGTCATGTTGTGAAAAAAAACACAGACCACAAAACTCCCCCAAAAAATAAAGAAAAAAAGATTTTAAGTATGCTTTGATCTGCGTTCAAACTCCATCATTTCTTTTTCTAGAGGTTTTGTTGCTCCCCTTCTTCTTGGATCATCTGCCATCAGGAGTCCTTCGGAAATGCCTTAGATCATTATCTTGCTGAGAAGAGCTAAGTCTCTCAAGGGTGATTATTGTACAATGTTGCTGTTATTGTGTTCACTGGTCTCCTGGTTCTTCTCACTTCACTTTGCATCAGTCCGTGTAAGTCTTTCCAGGTATCAAAAATATTTCTAATTCTTAACTACTATTTGCCATTCCAGATTTGACATCAGAGGACCTACAAGCGTCTGAACGCAAGCCTTGTTACTCACTACTTGTCTAACCTTGGATAAATCATTTGACTTATCTAAGTCTCAGTTTCTTCATTTTTTAAATGAAGGGATTAGATTAGATGACCTCTGAGGTCCCTTCCAACTCTATGATTGTGAGTTATATTACAAATTTGTGGTCCTGTGGTATTATGGAAGAAGTCACAGACTGAAGTAAGCTCCCTTATAGCACTGCTGAGAAGGCAAGAATTTGAAATATGAAACAACTAGAGTTTAAATCTAAAGCAATAAATGCAGGGTGTCCCAAAAGTCTTAGTGCAATGTTTAGCTATTAAAGTTTTAAAATGGGGGCAGCTAGGTGGCACAGTGAATAGAGCACTGGCCCTGAAGTCAGGAGGACCTGAGTCCAAATCCAGCCTCAGATACTTGACACACTTGCTAGCCACATGATTTTGGGCAAGTCACTTAACCCCAATTGCCCTCCAAAAAAAAACAAACAAACAAACAAAAAGTTTAAAAATACACTAAGATTCATTTTCATCCTGTTACCTGCCCTTGCTTCTGCATGTCTTTTAAAAATGAAAGTCAATTCAGGAGTTCATCATATATCCATATTGGTATCTTATACAACTCTCCCCTTCTTATTGCAATCAATTGTGTTTGTGTTACCAACATTTCTTTCTTAAGAGCATTCGATAGCAATCCCACTGAACTGATTTCCCTCTGTAGAATTTTTTATATATATTTATTTTATTTATTTTTTATATTTTTGCTTTTTGGAGGGGAAAAGCAGGGCAATTGGGGTTAAGTGACTTGCCCAAGGTCACACAGCTAGTTTTTTGTGTGTGTTAAAAATGTCTGAGGCCAGATTTGAACTCAGGTCTTCCTGACTTCAGGGCTGGTGCTCTATTTACTCTGCCACCTTGCCACCCCTCCCTCTACAGAATTTTAAGCTATGCAACCCTATTTCTCTTTTTCTTTTCTGAACTCTTTGAAACTTATTCTTCAAAACTCCAGAACATCAATAAAATACTATTATGCTGTAAGAAATTGTGAAAGAGATGGTTTCAAAGAAAACTGGGAACTGATGCAGAGTGAAGTGAGTAGAAAAAGGAGAATAACATACTACAACATCAATATTATAAAAATGAGCAATTTTGAAAGACTTTTTAAAAATACATGTGTGTCAGGCTCTGCCTAGCTTTTCCCTCCTTGTCTATCATGAAATCTAAGGTAGTGTTCACACTCTCACAAGGATCCCATTATTTCAACAACTCCTTAATTTCAAAAGAGAAAGTGTTTTCCTTAGGGCACTTCCTCCACCTTTTAAATAATAGAATTATTATAGCAAGTCATACATTTATCAACTATGCTACTTTTTACAAAAATAAAAAAAGAGAGAGAGAGAACTTTAGGATGTGTCTGAAGAGTTGAAATTCCACATTACTATTATGTCATGCCTCTGGGCCAGAAATGTGGTCTCTTTTCCAAATTCATCCTGAATTTCCTCCTTTAGGTTAAATAACCAGTACACTTATTTTTATCTACATTGACCCTCACTCCAATGCTTTCCAACATGTTTGTCCTAATTCTAGTAGATGGATTTCTTCATGAGTTTATTTTCCTAATATACAACTTAATATACTTTTTCACCCCTTTTATCAAACCTGATTTTGAGTAAGGGATAGTGATTTTTCAGTTCTGGGTCATATTCCACTAAAGCTCGGTGATATCCCTGACATCCAACTTATCTCCTTGTGTTATTATTTCTCATTCATTTTGTGTATTATCTACATTTTGTATATTTTTTAAATAAGTAGCTAAGTATTTGTTGCTTCCTTTCTTCTTGGATCATGTTCTATGTTGGAGTCTCCACTGGTCTTCTCCTTCCTGTGTCATTCTCTCAACATATGACCACCTTGGTCTCCCTTAACAGAGCCTCCCCAGTCACTATGACTCCTGTCTTCTTCCTTTAAGTAGAGTTACATAGTTTTTCTTCTGGTGGCATCTATGGGTCTCCATTAATATTCCATGAGAAGCTACTTCTTCCTCAGAAAGGCTGTTATCTATTGCTATGGGAATAGCACAAAAACCAATATAGTTTATCCCTCAGAGAAGTAACATTCAAATGAAGGAATACAACAGATGTACACAGGGAGTATAATTCAAAGTAATTTAAGGACTGAGATTACTATAAATTTGGCGAGTCGTGAAAAGTTTCACCAAGGAGGTGACAACTCACTTCAGCCTTGAAGGACAATTAAGATTCTTAAAGGGAGAATTTTTTTTTTTAAAGACTACCTTCCAGGATTGGAACAGCTTCTGAGAATGCATAGAGGCAAGATATGGAATACCAAGTTTGGGGGATAACTAGTAGTGCAGTTCAGCTAGAATGAAAAACATGTGAAAGGAAATGATTCCAAATAAGTCTAAAAGAATATAGGCGATAGATCGGTAAAGACGTTGCATTCCAAGTTGAACTTTGTCCTAGAGGCAATAGGAGTCATTTTTTAAGGAGTCAAAGAAATGACATGCCACAATACACCTGTGCCTTAGAAATGTTGCTTCAGTGGGTATGGTGAAGATTAACTGAAAAAGGGAAAGACTAGAGCTAAAGAGACCAATTAGAAGGCTATTCAAATCGTCAAGGTAAGAGGTGATAAAGACCTGAAGTTCTATGGTAACCATGTTAGTAGAGAGAAGGCTGCAAGAGATGTTGTGGATAGAATCAATGTTTGTCAATGCATTGGATATGGAATAAGATAGAGAGATCAAAGGTGATTCTAAAAATAAAAAAATGTTTTAAAAATGTAAAATAAAAACAAAAACAAAAAAATGTGACTCTAAGATAAGTCAGTCAGTTGACTAGGAGGATAGTGGTACCCTCAACAGAAATAGGAAAATTTTGAGAAAGTGAGGGTTTAGTAGAGAAAATGATAAGACTTCTTTTAAACATATTAAGCTTAATATACTGACAGGAATTCTAAGAGGAGCTTTCCAGTAAGAAGTCAGAGATACTGGGCTAAAATGGAAGACAGAAAATAAGACTAATTGCATCTTTTCTCTCCTCTCATGAACAATCAGACTGCAGACACCTTCAAAGCATTTCTTGCCCCTTCAGTATCTCAGTAGGTGGCAGATATAGAAATCATAAAACTGTTCCCCAGCTATCTCCAGGATCTCTCTTCCTGGGTCAGGGTTGGCTCTCTTACTTCCATGAATCCATGCTGTCAGGTCAAGGTAGTTTCCCAAAGAGGAATCACACTACTACAACTCAGTCTCAAGGTCTTAGGGTAACCCCTGGTAAAAAGGGAACCACTTACCTATGACTTGCACTGTAGTTCCAGAACCCCAAACCATATACTCCTCATTTACATAAACCAATCACAAAGACAACATTAATCCTTGAACATGAAATGTCTTCTAAACAAGAAAACAAAAAGAAGAAAAATCATAAAATTTACTAAATAAAAGGCAGAAGCAGAAATAATCAAAACATAACAGTTCATCCAAAAACCTGGATCACACCTTCTTACTAACGCACAGTGTCAGAAGTGGATAGGGAAGGAGAAAGTGGGTCTAAACTTATAAAAACCTAGCAGGGAGGCACGTGAAATGGGATCTCCATTTGCCTGGGGCAACACCCAATCCTGTAAGCCTGGATGGATGCAGTTTCTTTAGAAAACAGTCTGTACTACTCATCACTTTCTACGTGGGAGCACGCTTCTTCTGAGCTTCTCTGCTCTCCTGAAGAAAGGGTTTCTTGTTATTGTCAAGATGTAAAAAGAAGCAAACAAAAAGGTGTAAAACAGCAAGAGAGTTGAGATCTGCAGAACTTCCCAGGTCTGCTGTGTTGGGGAGACTCAAGCCACATGACACTATTTCATTGGAAATAATTGCCTTTAAGCCTAGGATCTTCAAATCTATTTAGGTCTTCTTTTTATGTGTTTTATGGGGTTTCCCCATCTTGAGCCATAGAAGACAATAAAGAGATAGGCAAGGTTTTAAAGGTTTGCCCCTCTCCCTTTCAACTTGTAGAT
The DNA here is from genome assembly GCA_028646575.1 of Pseudocheirus occidentalis. Lineage (NCBI taxonomy): Eukaryota > Metazoa > Chordata > Mammalia > Diprotodontia > Pseudocheiridae > Pseudocheirus > Pseudocheirus occidentalis. The sequence continues at coordinate 325,467,824 of CM053593.1, read as the reverse complement.
GGTGCTAGAAAGTAAAGCAACCTTTCCCTAAACAGATTTTCATATAGCGTAGGAGACTCTTTTCCAATAAGCTCCCAACATCAAAGTTTTCTTCTAATCAGATCAATTCTTAGCATGGACTGCACAGCCTGTTTCTAATCACATGATCTTAGTATCTGTTAGTTTCTCAACTCTGTCAGTCTAACAGCTCCATCATTTTGGGTTCTGTTCTCTGAGGTCTTTATTTCTATATGCTATTTTTCTCATCACCTTCTTTCATTGGTTTCTCTGTGTCTACTCTTTTGATTTGGCCAATGATGCTTTCAATCAGGATCTCCTCACATGTAGTGATCCAGCTCTAACTTAGTGTAAGAAATCCCCCATTTTTCTGCCAGATGTCACACAAATATTCATGTACAGTAATCCCATAGTTCCCTCCACTGAAAAAACAGTTCTTTGACTTAGAATTTCCTAGCAATAAATTTTCAAGTCCTAAAAAAAATGTTTAAAAAAAAAGTAAATTAGTCCTTGGAAACAATGCAAGTCCAACTTATCTTTATAATAAGTCAGTAAGTTTGCCTCTGAAGAGAATGCTTTTACTCTCATCCTCCCAGAACTTTGAGTGTCTCTCCTCAGGCACTGTTATCTGAGGGGTGGGCATATACTGAATTCCTTGAAAATTATTTGTTTTTCCCCAAGAAGTTTAACTCTGATTTTTACATGAAATGTACTCTTTCTGTCCCTTTCAGTAAATAAAATACCCATGTAAGAAAGGTGCAGTACCTTACACATATACATCAATATACTTCAATCTTTTAATCTACCTATGATTCTATCAGGGTGGTCACTCATTGAATGAGTAAAGAATGCAAGCTCTCTGTGTGACTTGTTCTCATCTTTCTACAAATTCTTCATGAGAATCTCTTTAATACATTGAAAATTTTCCCCTAGTTCTTTTGTATTTAGTTATTTTATAGCATAATATGTTAACTGTCCACTTGTTATCCCTTATTCTTACCACATGACTAGCCTAGCTGAATTGCATTATGTGAGAAAAATTTATTCTTCATCTACTTTGCTTTTCTTGTGCATATTGATAGATTTATCCTTTTGAGTGGTTGTTGATCTTATTGAATCAGGAACTCTTCTAGGCTTGACACAATCAGAATAATGTCATCTTACAAACATATATATCTGAAGAAACTCATCCCTTATACAATGAATACCTCTTTCATTTAGATTTTTCAGCAATCAAAACTATACCAAACACCATTGGGAAGCACATGTTTCAGCTTACTTTCAGCTATAGGTGACCTGTAGACCTTGTTCAACAAGAAAATTAAAGCACTATTTGAAGACAAAAGTAAGAAAAATAAATAAATTGGTAGGGCTTTTCAGGAGACAGAAAGTGGGAAAGCGAAGATGATTATTTGTTTTGGTTGTTTCTTCTTTGTTTTCAAAGAAGACCAATGACATTATAATAAATGACATATTGACTCATGCATGAGTTGGATTTAAATGAGGCATTGTTGCACAGTCATCAGCCTCTATCTCAATTCCTGGGTCATCAAAATTCAGTGACAAGACAAAAGTCAGAATGACTAGTGATAGTCCAAGATAGAGTGGATGACTTTTGTGTCTTCAGTGTCTGACCAAGCTCTAAGCACTCCACAGAACTTGCTTCAGTCACTTTTATGGCCATTGGAAGATGTTTTCATCCACCTGTGCCACAAGGAGAAATCTTTACATGTTTGAGGTAGACCTTGCACTAACTCACCGACAAGTCTGAGTTCTATTGGTTATTCTCGACTGGTTTCTGTTTGCCAGAATGGTTTACTAGGGTGTGACCACTGCACATACTGCAGCTTTTTAGAGCCAGGTGAGAGTTGGGTGTCAGGTGAACACCAAAGATGGATGAGTAACCCTGAAAAGGGCTTAGCAAATGTTCAAAACAGGGACTAGTCCTCCTTAAACACCCATTCTCCTGGCTCTCAGAATTCTCCTGGCTCCACTACATACTACTCACTTTGGTCAAGCAATAAGTTCTAGAGGCTCAGTTTTCTCATTAGTAAAGTGGTGATAATAATTCTTCCACTTACATACATCACAAAGATGTTGTGAGAATCTGGTGTTCTGTAACTCTAAGGCACTATATAAGTAAATTATCAACATGATATTAGATTTGTTGAGTTTGAGGTGAAGAAATAACCAATTGAAAATTTCTGATAATCATTTGGAGATCTAGGACTCGAATTTAGAGAGAAGTCAAAACTGGAGATAGAAAACTGAGAGAAAATGTGTAACACAAGCAAAATGAGAAACTACCAAAAAAAATCAAAATAAGAGATACACCATCAAAAACAGGCATATTTTTAAAAGATGAGCTGATCATTTGGTGAGAAGAAGAGAAGACCTTTGGACAGATTATGTGCTTCATTGGTGTACTCCCAGACTGATTTTTTTTTAACTGGTAAAAGAGGTCATTCTTTGCCTAATTTCTTACCTAGCTTTAATCACTGAATAGGCAGTGTTTCAGTCAAACCGAGACCTGTTCATGATTTTAGCTTAAAAAGGTCAAGGTCAGGGCAGGTAGGAGGCGCAGTGAATAGAGCACCGGTCCTGGAGTCAGGAGTACCTGAGTTCAAATCCAGCCTCAGACATTTAACAGAAAAAACTAGCCGTGTGACCTTGGGCAAGTCACTTAACCCCAACTGCCCTCAAAAAAAAAAAGCGAAAATAAATAAATAAATAGGTCAAGGTCTCCCGCATCCAGGGGCATTTCTAGTCATCTTTTTTTTTTTTCTTTTTGGAGGCAAGAAGGCAGGGCAATTGGGGTTAAGTAACTTGTCCAAGGTCACATGGCTAGTAAAGTGTTAAGTGTCTGAGGTCAGATTTGAACTCAGGTCCTCCTGACTCCAAGGCTGGTGCTCTATTCACTGTGCCACCTAGCCACCCATTTCTAGTCATCTTGATCTATATCTTTCCACTGGACCCAGACGGCTCTGAAGGAGAAAGTGAGACTAGTTAGTGACTCAGCACAACTCTGCCTTACTGAAATCCAGCTCATTCGCATGTCATGGTCTCCTCTCCCTGATGTCATGGTCTTCTCTGAAGGACAAACAACAACAACACATATGTCAAGCAAAAAGAAGGAAGACCACCAAGTGTTGGGTCGTTCTCGCCTCTGGAGAGCTTACAGAGGGATATGGGAAAGAGTCGCACAGCACTCACTCATCTGTCTGTATATTTGGAGGCCCTAAAAATGAATGAGTTATAAGAGAGAGAAGAATAGAGAACTTTGTACTTCCCCTAGTGTCTACATACAGTAGGAACTAAATCAATAGATCTATGAACAAGAGTAGAGAGCCAGAGCTAACACTTGGGGATGATTATCTTATCTAAGTTGTGGGTAGTAATATTCTAGCTTGTGTAAAATGAATATAAGAAAGAAAGAAAGAAATCATTTCAATATTAGAAATTTTATCTAAGTTATCTCTGCTAGCCATTTTGTTAAGCTAGACCTGCCAGAAATATATCTGAGACCATTTTACAAGTATAATTTCATGAAGATTGATGGTATAACTTCTAGCCTCATTATCTTGGGTAAGAGTTCCAAATTCATTAAAATGGGAGACTATAAGCGGCCAGAACTTTAAGAAAGGATCTTAAAACTACAAAGACAAGTTAATAACTAATAAGAATTTATCTTCAAATGTTGTATTTATTTCAGAAACGTAGAAGCAATGTAGGTAGTAGATAGAGTGCTGGTCTTAAAGTCAGGAAGACCTGGGTTCATATCTTACTTCTGATAATTACTAATTCTGTGACCTTGGACACAGCCTAGGACTTTTCTACTAAGACACAAATGGTAGGAATTTTTTTTTGTTTTGTCATATTTTAAATTTTTTTATCAACGTCTTTATCCATCTTTATTTAACATTTAACATCTTTATCAATGTCTGGGGCGTTTTCTCACATCATCATAATTCTCTCTAGTATTTCTTCCCCTCCTCCTCTCAGAGAAAGATCCAATATTTTTAATGTTATTTTTTTAAAGACAAAGAAGACAGTAAAGGAAAATTATCAGTACAACTGATCAAATTATCAAAAAAAAGTCTAAACATATGTTCACTGTATATTTGTGTACCTCCCACCTCTGCAAAGAATGGGTGAGAGGTGTTTTTTCGTATCTTTTCTATTGAGCCATATTTATTTATTATAATTTTATAACTTAGTTTGCCGTTGTTGTTCTTTATGTTTACATTGTTGCACCATGTGTATCACTTTCTTAGGCCTGCTTTCTCCACATAGTATCCATTCTTTCCACGCTTCTCAGTACTCATTATGTTCATCATTGCTTGCAAGACAGTAATATTCCATTACATTCATGTACTACAATGTGTTTAACCATTCCCCCAATGAAAGGGAATCTACTTTGCTTCCGGTTCTTTACTATCACAAAGAGTGCTGCCACAAATATTTTTATGTATATGGGAACTTTCTTCTTATCAATGAATGATCCCTTTAGAAATCTCTGGGGCAATTGATAAGTGGTCAAAGGATATGAACAGGCAATTTACAGAGGTAGAAATTAAAGATATATTTACACACATGGAAAAATGCTCCAAATCACTATTGATTCGTGAAATGCAAATCAAAACAACATTGGGATACCACATCTCACCAGTCAGACTGGCTAAGATGACAAACCAGGAAAATGACAAGTGCTGGAGAGGATGTGGAAAAATTGGAACCCTAATGCATTACTGGTGGAGCTGTGAACTGATACAACCATTCTGGAGGGCAATCTGGAACTATGCCCAAAGGGCTATAAATAATATCATACCCTTTGACCCAGTAATACCACTTTTGGGGTTGTATCCCGAAGAGATCACAGAAGTGGGAAAGGGTCCCATATGTACAAAGTATTTATTGCAGCTCTCTTTGTGGTGGCAAAAAAC
>CM053593.1:325445932-325462384 GCA_028646575.1 Pseudocheirus occidentalis | reverse complement strand
AGAAAGAAAGAAAGAAAGAAAGAAAGAAAGAAAGAAAGAAAGAAAGAAAGAAAGAAAGAAAGAAAGAAATGGAGGGAGGAAGGGAAGGAAGGAACGAAGGAGGGAGGGAGGAAAGGAAGGAGGAAAGGAGGAAGGAAGGAAGGAAAAAGAAGAAAAAAAAGAAAAAATTCACTCATGATTATATCATCTCCTCTCTTCTTTCCTGCTCATTCTCTGAGATCCAGTCAAATATTTAAATTTATACTTAAATACTTACATTCTTAGCTTTCTACATATACCTCTTTTTCAATATAATAATACTTAAATAATGATATAATAGTTTAAAATAATATTAAAATAATCATTTTTAAATGATATTATAGCTGATACATGTATAGAAACTAAAATTTACAATCAATAATCAATCAATTAGACCTTATTAAGCACCTACTATGTGCCAAGTGCTGTGCTAGACATTGAAGACACAAATAGAAAAACCAAATAGTCTCTGCCCTCAAGAAGCTCAGTTCCTGGAGCTTCTTGGTGGTGCTCCTGGTGGTACAGTGAATAGAGCAAATAGTTCAAATCCAGCCTCAGATACTTGACACCAACTCGGTGTGTGACCTTGGGCAAGTCACTTAACCCCAATTGTCTTGTCTTCTGCTCCCTCCCCAAAAAAAGAAGTTTAGTTGCTATTAGGAGAAACAACACACATAGAAGTAAATAGAAAGTATATGCATGATAAATTCAAAGTTCAAGGGGTACTTATGGTGGCCCAGGAAAAGTCTCACACAGGAAGCAGCACTCACATTAGACTATGAAGGGAGCTAGGGAATCTCTGCATTAGAGGTGAGGAGGAAGTGCATTCCAGGAGGAGGAGACAGCCTATGCAAAGGTGTGAAATGTCATGTATAATGAAAAACAAGTAGTCCAAAGTGTCTAGAAGGGGGATTACATGAAGGGGAGTAATGTGTAAGAATCCTAGAAAAGTTAAGTGGGAGCTAGATTGTAAAGGGTTTTAAATGCCAAGGAAAGGAATTTGCATTTTATACGAAGGGCAATGAGGACCCACTGGTATCATCTGAGCAGGGCAGTGACATGGGCTATGCCTGTACCTTCACAATATCAGCTGCATTTCATTACTCAAACATAACTGAGAGACCATAAATGGTAAAGCATTTAGAAGAAAAGAGATTTAAAAAAACCCCAAAACTCCAATATATACTTACTAGACATAAATTGTGTCTCTCTAATCACTGGGACCTTTTTAGCTAGAAGAGCAAGCTAAACAAAAAAGAATTATTAATTCATATTTTTATAGCCTCCCAAAATCAAGGGACATATGGGCATAGATTCCATTAAGCAAAGCAATAGACAGCTGGTGAAGGGAAGGTTTGTAAATAAGCTGAAGGTAGCCTTTCTAAGGCAATCACAGCTTTCCATTGTCTCTCTAAGGCAAATTTGGGTACAGTAATGCATTGCTGGTAGAACTGCAAATGGGTCCAACCATTTTGGAAAGGAATTTTGAATTAAGTAAACATAACTACTAAAATGCTCAGCCCCTTTGACCCAGAAATTCCACTCCACTGTTGGTCATATACTCCAAGAGGGTCATGGACAAAAAGAAAGGTTCCAGAAAAATCAAAATATTTATAGCAATACTTTTTGTGGTCACAAAGAAATAGACACACCATAGATGCCCACTGATAGGAATGGCTAAACAACTAAAAAAAAATTGTGATAGATAAATGTAATGAATATTACTGTTATAAGAAACTATGAGCATGATGAATAAAGAGAAGCATGAAATGAGATGAACAGATTTAAAGTGAAATAAATGCATCAAGGAAAACAATGTGCACAATGACTACAACAATTCAAATGAAAAGAACGACCACAAAGTGATTGAAACTGAGTGTAGCGAAATTATAAAGGACAAGGCTGGCCCCAAAGAAGAAAGAAGAGAAATCACGTCTCCCCAACCCCTGTCCTTGGCAGACATCAGTGTCAATGAATATGGAATATTGTATAGAAGATCAAATTTTCTTCAATGTGTTCATAGGTTTTACTAGATTTTTTTCTCTTATTTTTCTTTAAAAAAAAAAAATCTTTCACATCAGGGATGATTCTCCAGGTAGGGAAAGGAGATTTGTGTGATATAAAAAGAAAAGATGTAAGCAAAATCTACTTTAAAAAAGAAAAGGAAAGAAAGGGAAAGCCTTCATCTAAGAGATGGAACTGATAGAGAAAGTCACACCTTCAGGGAGGAGTTGAGAAAGGCTGGCCCCACTCAAAGGAGGCTGGAGAGGAGCCATGAAGGAGTAACTGGCTCTGTATCCTCTCAAAGCACGTCCTCCCCCGTACAACTGCACTAGTAGCACTAAACCTTAAAGCAATTTTCCAAACCTAAGAAATAGTAAGCAAAAAAGAGTTGGGCTAACTGTGGGGTTTCCCCTAAAATTTGGAGGGCAAAGGTTTTTTTTTCCCCCAAAATTATTCTTTCTTTCTTCCCACCCACTCTTTAGCTTCTTGCTCCATCAGGTCTCCTGACCTACTCAACCATTGGGTCAAAGGACTTTTCTTTAGTCTTTGATGGTGAGCCAGCAATTTCCTCGGAGCCCACCCTTTCTCATTCTTTTTGGCCAGAAGGGATCACTTAGTAATCAGTAGGCTACATTCTTATCTCCCTGACTGGTGAGGTGCTCCTTAAGCTATACTCTTATGTGTTTCCAGTTAGTTAATCCTTATGAGGTTTCCTCTGCAGAGATCAAATAAAGTCTAGTGTTTAGTTCATACTTAATAACAAATCCTGAGTAGCCCCTGGATGCCAGTCTCAAGTCCCAAGGCAGAGAAAGCAAACAAAAGTCATCATTTGAAAAAAAATTGATTATGAACATGTTCCATTCTATGTCTGCTTGAGATATGTATGAATCGAATGAATTAGTTAATGATTAAAAATACATTCACCCCCAGGTAAATACAATCACCCCCAGGAATAAGTTGAATTTTCTTGAGATAAGGAAAAAGTATGGCTATAGCACAGAAGAAAGTTCACCATACTCCCATTCACATATTCATAAATATAATCTAGATACCCTATCCCCAACATTCACACCAGACAAGGCAATATCAGTAATGGTTTCCTTTCTAATACAGGCATTGGTTTCCTAAAGCATGACAAGAAGCACGATAGGATTAGACCCTTTAATTTGTAACGAGCAATTGGTGGCACAAAATTAGAGAGTGGTTTCATGATGTTTTGTTGAGTTTTATTTATAATACATAAAAGAAACTACATTGACTGAGGAAACACGGCATATGTATACCCTGACAAATGATCTCTTGAAGCCAGAGTCCTGTTTGCTTAATTCTTTGCTCCAATTTGCTTCAAATGCTTGTTTCTATAAAACAGACTTACTTGCTTTGGGTAAATATGTTAGTAGTGGGGAGACTAAGTAGCACAGTGAATAGAGCACCAGCCCTGGAGTCAGGAGGCCCTGAGTCCAAATCCAGCATCAGACACCTAACACAAAAACTAGCCATGTGACCTTGGGCAAGTCACTTAAACCCTCCAATTGCCCTCCAAAAAGAAAAAAGAAAAAAAAAGTTAGTAGTAAAACTGGAAAGGTCCCAGAAATACCATAGAGGTTCATTCTAAACTCCTAGAATGGGCCTCTAGGGTTTCAATTACAAACTTGTACCCTTGAATTTATTTCTAGTATCTTGAATAAGAACCATTGAGAAGAGGCAGAGTTATCACTAGTATGAGGCAAAGCCTCACAAGAGACCACTGTCTGTGGGCTTGCCTCATGGTTCTTCACTGATCTATGTCCCAAAAGTCTTGTTACTTACCATCTCTCCTGGACCACCTTCCTCTCAACCCCAATAGAGAAAAAGGCTGGACCAGTCCCTGTCTTCTCATGGCTACACAATTGGCCATACTGCCTTCTGTTCTGAAAATGCCATCCCACCCCCAAACAATCTTCATCTGCTCAACCCAACTCCCCACAGGTGGAAAAAAAAAATAACAACCTCTACGTATAATCCTATTAAAGAAAAAAGACTGCTATACACAGCATTAGCCAGTCTTGTTTTTCTTTCATTCGCATTTTCATGGGTCATATGGTGAGTTGCAGTGAGAAGCCTTGAGTTTAAATCTGGATTCTGTCATTTACTAGCTATGTGGCCTTACCTAGTGGAACCTCAATGTTCTCCTTTGTAAAATGCAGATAAGTACACTTCACAGAGTTGCTGTGAGGATCAAAAGAAAGTGATTAATGATAATAAGGCACTAAATAAATATGAATGAGTTCTATTTAGCACTTTGTTCCCTGAAGTTGTAGGTCTTCTGTCATCAAATCCCTGTAATTTATAGGAATTCAGAACTGAAGTGTATTGTGAAATTACTCCATCAAGGTTCACACTGCCCAATTATTCTCTGCTGTGTCCCCAAGGCATTCTACTTTAAGAGAAGATTTTGACAGGGCTGCCTACTAATAAGGTTTTTCAAAGTGCCTCTCAAAGGTACTTTGAATGACTGTGAGCCAGAGGCCAGGATGATAGTAGTCCCTTAGAAATAACCAGGAAAAATACACTAACAACCTGTAACACTTCCAAACTTAATTCCAAATATTCCTGGTGCCTAGGAGGCACCAGAGCATGAATGCTTATATGTACAGGACAATTCTGTTTTCTCCAATGTGTAAACCCAAGGAAGACTTTTCCTGTAGGCTTCTACTAGCTCTGTCTTGTATTTGAGAAAAGGAGATTGGTATTATTAGTTTGAAGACCAACAAATAGTCAATATTCAAGTAGTATTTTACAAAATACTCTTCTAGGCCCAAAGGTATTATATAGAGTGCTGAAAACCCAGCCTGTCAGTCAATGAATCAATAAAAAACATATAGACCATATGCCAGGCACAATGCCACATAATCTTTCTGTTACCAATAAATCAGTATTCCAAACTAAGTCAAATTTACAAGATTTGATGCCATTCCCCAATTGACATGAGGTCAAATCAACCAATCAACTTGTTTAAGATGAAAAAAAAGGAAAAATGACAAATGCTAGAGAGGATATAGAGAAACCGGCACAGTAATGCTCTGTTGGCAGAGCTGTAAAGTAGTCTAAAAGGATTCTGAGGAGCAATTCAGAACTATGAAGTTCTAGTCATAGAACTAGACAAGGGCTATTGACTGTAAATTCCCTTTGACCCAGCGATACCTCTTACTAGGACTATACCCCAAAGGAAATCCAAAAAAGAAGGACCAAAAACTTTTATAGCAACTATTTTTGTAGCAGCAAAGAATTGGAAACTTGGGGGGGATCTCCATAAATTGGAGAATGTCTGAACAAGTTATGGTATATCAATGTGACAGAATACTACTCTGCTGTAAAGAATGATGAAGGGTTTTTGAGAAAAACCTGGGAAGACTTCTATGAACTGATACAAAGTCAAGTGAGCAGAACAAGAAGAACAATCTACATGGTAATGGCAACATTGTAAAATAATCTACTTTAAAATGCTTAGTAAACCTACCCAGAAAAACTGAGTATAATCTGGGGCGGGGGGGGGGGGGACAAGAGGAGGGAATGAACATTCAATGAGATAGAGGAATTTCAAGGGTTCTTGAGAAAAAAATCACAGCTGAATAGAAATTTTTACTTTCAAATACACAACTCAAGAGAAGCATAAAAAAGTAAACAGAGAAATAACAAGGGGCTTAAAGTTAAACTGTTTACATTCCTACATGAGAAGGTGATAATTGTAACTCATAAGACCTTTCTCAATATTAGAGCAGTTAAAAGGAATATATATATAGACAGAGGGCACAGATGTAAGTTGAATATGAAGGAATGACATGTAAAAAATAAAATTAAGAGGTGAGAGAGGAATGTACTAGGAGAAGGAGTAAGAAGAGACAGGATGGGGTAGATTATGTCACATAAAATAAACAAGAAATGTTTACAATGGAGGGGAAGAGGGGGGAGGTTGGGGAGAGTGAATGAAGCTTACTCTCATAAGAATTAGCTCATAGAGGGAATAACATACCCACTCAATTGAGTATAGAAATCTATTGTACCCTACAGGAAAGTAAAGAGGAAAAGGAAAAGAGAAGGGGGGATGATAGAAGAGAGGACAGATTGGGGAGGGGGTAATCAGAAGCAAAATACTTTTGGGGAGGGACAGGATGAAAGGAGAATAGAATAAATGGGGGAAGGGGAATAGGATAGAGGAAAATACAGTTAGTAATAGTAACTATGAAAATAATTTGGAAGCAAATTTCTCTGATAAAGACTTCATTTCTCAAAGATAGAGAAATGAGTCAAATTTGTAAAAAATGAGTCATTCCCCAATTGAGAAATGATCAAAAGATATGATCAGCTTGCAGATGAAGTAATCAAAGCTATGTATAGCCATACAAAAAAAAACTCTAATTCACTATTGATTACAGAAATGCAGATTAAAACAATTCTGAGGTACTACCTCATACATAGCAGATTGGCAAACAGGACATCAAAGGTAAATGACAAATGTTGGAGGGAATGTGGGGAGAAATGAGATATCAATGCATTGTCTGTGGAGTTGTGAATTTATTCAATCATTCTGTAAAGCAACTTGGTACTATGTCCAAAGGGCTATAAAACCATATACCCTTTGAGCTAGTAATACTACTTCTAGGTCTATATCCCAAAAGAAATTTTTTTTAAAAAAAGGAAAAGGACCTATATGTACAAAAATATTTATAGCAACTCTTTTCTGGGGACAAAGAACTAGACATTGAGAGGATGCCCATCAATTGTGGAATGGCTGAACAAGTTATAGTATGTGATTATGATGGAGTACTATTGTACTCTAAGAAATGATGAGCACGATGTTCTGAGAGAAACCTGAACTTATATGAACTGATGCAAAGTGAAATGCATTGTGTACAAAGGAACATTAATATTGTAGAATGATCAGCTATGACTGACTTAGCTATTCTCAGCAACACAACAACCTAAGACAACTCTGAAGGACTTAAGAAAAATGCTATCCGTCTCCAAACAAAGAACTAATGGTGTCTGAATGCAGATTGAAGTATATTTTTTAACTTTATTTTTTTCTTGAGTTTTTTTGTCTATGTTTTCTTTCACAACATGACTATTATGGAAGTGTTTTGCTTGATTACACATGTATGACCTATATCCAACTGCTTGTCTTCTCAAGAGGGGAGTTGGGGAGCGAGGAAGGGAGAGAATTTGGAATTCAAAGTTTTTTAAATGTAACTGATGAAAAATAAAATGCTAAATAAAATTTTAAAATAAAAATAAATAAATATAATAAAATACTTAGCAACTCTAATCAACACAATGACCTACCACAGTTCCGAAATCCTCACAATAAAGGATGCTAATGTCTATGTAAAAAAAAAATGACTGAGAATACAGACTGAAGTGTATTTTTTCCTTATTTTTTAGAGAAAGGGAGAGAACATGGTTAATGTGGACATTTGTTTTGCATGACCATACATATCTGTAATAGGTTTTGTTTTCTTGCCTTCTCATTGGGTGGAGGAGGAGGTGGGGAGAGAGAGAATTCGGAACTGAAAAAACAAATTTTTTTTAAAAGGCTGTGCTTTAACAAAAAACAAACAAACATCTTCCAGTCACCCTGCTTCTGCTAGTCTTCTTCTCTGATGAAGAAACCACTCTGGTTGCCAATCAGCTCCACTTATTTTACCCTGGATTTACAGACCTCTCAGATTTACATAATAACCTCCAAACCTGGACAGATAGACTTGAAAATTACATTCGATCCCCTACTCAGGAAAGGAAGAGGGACTAGCACCTATGAACATAATGTTTTAGAAAGAGATAAGGCACAGCCTTATGGAACATGCACTCCTATATTTTCCAGAAGTAATATAGGAGATTAATCAGGGAATCCCTACATTAAAGACTCCATTTTAGAGACCAGCTTAAAGGGAATGGCTTCTCCCACAACAATTGATTCCATAATAGTTTAGAACCAAATGGTTCATTGTCATTCTCTGAGACCCATCATCCATGATGCCAAAAGGCATGTCTATTTCCTCCATCAGAGGACATAGTCAAAAGTCTCTCTGCCTTGCAAGGTAATCATGTTATTCCACACACTCCCTTGATGCATTCCCCACAATCAGAATTTTAGCAACTTGAGCACTATAAAATTAATCTCTGCAGCTGCTAGCCCCAGCTATGTGGGTCAGTAAAGTGCTTAGATAAATCCAGGTTTTCCCTGTGTTATTACACACTCTGGTCACAACAGACTGAGAGCCAGGAAAAACAAGAGTAAACGCAGGGAGTCATGGGAATATAGCCACAACCTGTGGTGCTCTAATTGTTTAGATGAGTAATTAATATGATTCATTTCCCTGAGATTGTCTCTTGCCTGGGTTACGCCCTCTAAACTCTTAAAGAGCTATAATTATTTCATTAAATATGCACAGGAATTATCAGCTCATCAGTGAAGTAAGTGAAGGTGTTCCCCTCTTCTAAAAGACAGGCACATTTTATGCTCCATCTTTCCTAGCCAACCTGTTGTCTTCTCCTGAATAGAATGTTTCTCCTCCTATCAATGAACTTTCCATGAGAAAGAGCAGAAAATGCCAGGGAACTTGATGGACCTGGGGTTTGGAAGGGATTATATAAGATAGAGGCACACTTCCTGCCTGATGAAAGCAGCATTAGGCTGTGTTAAAAAACAAACTTGTTTCAATGTTGTTTTAAAATGTTCTGGGCAAAGAATTACAGACTTAAAAAAACACACAGCTTCTAAAAGGGTTTGTGTCAAGGATAGTTTAAGAAGCAAATGGTTGCAAAGCTGGCTACACCCAATTCCAACTCATGGGGTTTCATTGTATGGCAAAGTAAGTCAAATACCTAATGGAAAGGAATAAATAAAAACAGGTCAAGGCAGGCTGGCAAAGAATCATCATAATTGAGAGAAAACAGTCAGGAGATGTTTTTCTTGCTTCAGAGAGTTCAGAGACTACTCAAAGGAGAGTATTCTTTCCTTCCATCTGCCAGTAAGAAGGAAAAAAAGAATGCCAAGGAAGATGAAACTTTTAACTATTTCAGCAGCAAGTTGTGCAGAAAAAAAAAGTCTTAATTTTAAACTAAGATATCCATAACTGGTAGCTGTGAGAAACTCTTAAGGGCTTGGGTTGCCAATGTTACTTGAAGTTCCAGAACTATAGCAACCGCAATAGGGATTTGAATCCAAGATAAGATTCTTATGGGTGAGTAAGAATGAACATATTAAACAGAGTTTAAGGAGAAAGCTCAGGCTAGATTAAACTGTGATTTATAGCATTCCTATTAGAGAGAAATGAAAAGGGTTTTCAAATGAGAAGGGAGAGGGAGAAAAGTGACTATGTAGACCCACTGTGCTATCTGCCTCTTAAGAATAGCTACAATGTGGGGAAAAATAGTTTTTGACACTAATAGAAGTAGACTAAAAAACAAAAACAAAACCCAACATCGAATAATAAGATCCATGGCCTCAGAAATCTGCATATAAGTGAACAAACTTTAGCTAACATCAAGATTGTTGGAGGGCTAAGGGAAAGGATAAGACAATCAACTCGTGTCAAGAAATCCAGGAACCATAGTGGAAGAATCATGGTAGACATTTGTGCAAATATTAATGGAATCATAAACAAAAACAATACTGTGTGGGACATAGACTATAGATCACCTGGACAGAAAGAGGAAGAGATGAGAAATTTAGAAAACAGATTGATCATAAGTTTGATGCAGATACCTGATAATAGTACTGATGAGAGATTTCAATCATTCAGGCATCCCTTAGAGCTTTCTCTTTGCCAAAACCAAAGCAACTAATACTTTGTTGCCTTGGTTTAATGATAATTTACGTTTTTAATGTTTTATTGATGTCATTTTTTACATCACAATTGCCCAATATGCTCTCCCATGGGATAATTCCTTGTAATAAAGAAAAAGTTAAGCCAAATCAGTTTATAAAAAGACACTGTCAGTGAATCTAACATTTAACATCTATATTCATGCAGCTGTCTACCAAGAGAAATGATAGGTGTTTTGTCATTTATCCTTCAGAACCAAGATCAGCCATCATGATTGATCTGAATTTAGTTACCTTTTACTGTTGTTTTTTATTCCTAGTATTGTAGTCACTGTGTGTGCTATTCTATTGATTCTGCTTTCTTCATTCTGCATCAATTCATACAAATCTTACCATGTTTCTCTAAACTCCTGACATTTTCTGTTTCTTACAATCCATCAATCTACAAATATTTATTAAGTACTTCCTATGAACCAGGCACTGTGTTAGACACTGGGGGCTTATATACAAAGAATGAAACAATCTGTACTCACAGTGAGCTTATATTCTAATAGTGATAAGTCCATTTATATATACCACAATTGATTCAACCATTTCCCACTTAGTATCTAGTTTTTAAATATCACCAAGTGTGCTTCTATGAATGATGGCTCTTTCTCTCAGACTTTGACTTCCTTGAGATTAATACTTACTGGGGGGTATGCTAGTTCAAAGAGTATGGCCCTTGTAATAAATGGTGAAACATACACTGTTCATCTGTGTGCCTATAGCTTCTCCTAGACCCACTCAGGCCCCCCAAAATATATATAGACCACCAAGAACCCAAGAATCCTAGGGAAAACAGAACTTGGTTTTTTAGTTTCCCAAAGCTTTTCTCTCTCAGAATGGAGTGGAAAGGAGAGATGACTAAATGACAGTTTCCAACTTGGATCCAACTCAAATTTCCAGAAGGGCCAGTTTTTATAGATGAGCTCAGTGATATCTTGGCAGATGAAGCCTGTGGTTTTCTGTTGTGTGCGCTGTCATGGCAGGGACCTCTGACTGCTTCTCATATCAATTAGCTGATTACTCTTGGAACAAGGGAGATGGATTCAGCAGGAGGATCTTCACCAGGAATGGAAAAGGAGATGGAAGTCCTTGCCTGGGCAGCCAGGTGGCACAGTAGGTAGAGCGTTTGTTGGGACGGGAGTCAGGAAGACTTGAGTTCAAATGTGGTCTTAGACACTTCCTAGTTGTGCGATCTTGGGCAAGTCACTTAACCACTCTCTGCCTCAGTTTTCCAATATATGCAATGGAAATAATAACAGCACATACCACCCAAGGTTGTTGTGAGGATCAAAAGAGATAGTATTTGTAAAGTTATTAGAATAGTGCCTGATACACGTAAGTGCCTAATAGGTACTCGTTCCGTTCCCTTCCCTATCATAAAGGATATTTGGGAGTTCAGGGGAACTTTGGAAAGAACAGAAGGTACCATTTGCCTTGGTCTCTTCCTGTTTCATGGGATCATGTCTTAAGATATGAGATCTTAAAGATCACCTAATCCAACCCCTTTGTTTTATAGATGAGAAAACTAAACCCCAACAGAGATGAAGTAACTTGCCTGGGGACACATAGGGAGTGGCAGAGCTGGGATTCAAACTCAGCTCATAACCACCTATTAATGCTGCCTCCTGGATAAAAGCGTGCAGTGGGTGCCCTTCAGGCATTTGCTCATCCTGAAGAAGTACCAATCAGACACTCTGTCTCTCAGTTTTACCATGATTAAGCTTACAACATGCCCTCTGTGGGTGTTCACTCTTCACTCTGGCTGTTGCCAAAACCTGGAGAAGGTGCCAAGAAAGCATTTACCCAGACTGGGTCCCGACACTTCAGGACTAGCTGATGGAGGCATGTGGGTTAGGCATGGGCTTTCCATCCAGATGGTGGAGATCATTGACTACCAGCTATAGAAGGAGACAGAGAGGGCATGCTTAGATGATCTTTTTCCCTCTCCCCTTGTGATTTTTAAAACTGTACTGCTTAGAGCTGCACAAGAAGAGAGTTATATTCATAAAGCACTTTGCAAATCTTGATGACCTATGCAAATGTCAATTATTTTTATTACTAACGAGGAAAGGTTTTAATAAAGAGGAATGGTACTTTCTGTGAATATACAACAACCTACTTTAATTCCAATCTAAATTTTTTGTCCCTTTAACTTACCTGAAGTTATCAGGAATATCAAGAATCCCCGAAGCATGGAAAATAGATTGGAATCCAAGCCCAAGTGAAAGAAGTGGAGAAAGTAATTGTCTGATCTTGACCATTCTAACTCATGTGTACATAGATGACTAGAAAACAAGCACTTCTATTTGATGCTGCAAGTTACAACATTTCGAATTCTTTTCGTCCTCAATGACTGAGCTAAATTTAAAACATCTGTCTCTCTCTTTGATGACACAGATACTGTTTGAAGTCTTTCTTACAACATTCATCTGTCAACATTCAGTGATCTGAGGAGTCGTGAGTCTCCTAGTCAGGAAAGGAGAACAAAGTCAGTTCCTTAATTCAGGTTTGTCTCTTGCCTCTCCTACTTTTGTCCTGAATACAGAGGTGCCTTTCATAGATTTTAGAGAGAAAAGGCACCTTACTGCTGTTCAGTCGTTTCAGCTGTGTCCAACTTTTCGTGACAGTCTTTGGTGTTTTCTTGGCAACAATACTGGAATAATTTGCCATTTCCTTCTCCAGCTCATTTTTACAGATGAGGAAACTGAGACAAATGGGATTAACAGATTTACCCAGAGTCACACATCTAGTATGTGTCTGAGGTCAGATTTGAACTCATGAAGCGAAGTCTTCCTAATTCCAAGCCCAGAACTGTGCCACTTGGCTGCCCATACCTTATAGGTCACCTAGCCCGACCCCCTTATTCTGCAGATTAGGACACTAAGGCCCAGAGAAGAAAAGGATTTCACCCAAGAGCTAATTAATGAGGAAGACAGACAGGGATGTAAACTCTCCAGAAATATAAGCAGGACACACTTTTAAAGTCTCATCTGCCTGACTAACATTTTCTCTATCACTTTCTTAAGTCTAGAAAAGCAATAAGCAAAGCCTTGATATATAACTGACAATTTCCGAGGTATAAACGCTCACACTAAAAACGGATTTGTGGGCTCTTCTGAGCCGGCTCCAGCATAGCCCTCACGCCAGGACTAGAAGAGAGGTGTCCTAGCTCCCAGTGCGATGCTTATTACATCAAATTCTCTCTTTCTGGTCAGTACAGATACAAGAATCCTGAACTCAAAAGTCAGAAGTAAGCCTTGGGGCCCTTCTACTTAATCCTGGGCAAATTTTAGCGCATCTCTTAATCTTGCAGAGCCCAATTTGCAACATAATCAATAAACATCTATTAAGTGCCTACTATGTACTAGACACTAGGTTAAGCAATGCCAATGATAACACTTTCACTCAAGAAATCACTAAGTCAACCAATCAATGAGCAAACAATTAGAAAGTGTCAAATAGGTATTAGGCACTGTGAAAAACTGGGGATAGAGCCTTGGTCTCAGAAGGATCTGAGTTTGAATCCTGCCTCCAACACTTATAAGCTATGTGACCACTCCCCCAATCCCCCAGCGAGCCCCACTTAACTTCCCTTTAGCCTCAGGTTCCTCATCTATAGAAAGGGTATAATAATAGCCCTACTTCACAGGGTTGTTGTAAACAATGTCCATCTTTAAACAGAAAGTTCTGTCAGCTGCCAGGGTCATGCTAGAAGACCTAACTTGCTACAACCTGTCACAGTTTATCCTCAAACGGCATATAGCCTTTCAGATGATATATTCATATTCACTGATAACAATGCATATCATTAATATTTAATAATTAAATTTGTCATATGTAATAATATACATTTGTATATTAAAGTGCTTTGCAAACCTTAAAATGCTATATAAATACTGATGAAGATGATAATGATGATAATGTCCCTAGAATACAAAAACAAAGAATGAAACAATACCAACTCTCTTCTAATGACTATTTCAGAAAATTGTGAGAAAAAAAACTTGTAGCTTAAAAGCACTATGTGAAGATGACTCAATAGTAATAATAATTAATTATTGTAAGTAATTGATTATAAGTATTATAATAATTAATGATCAATAAACCTGAGATCTCACAGATTTGTCTGTGTCTCTTACAAATACAGATTACAAACACCCACATTTTCTCATTTGGTGTTATATTTGTTCACGGCCTTCCATTAGTTCTCCATGCTGGAGAACTCATTCATGGTCTGAAGGCATGACCCCAGAGTGTTTTTGTTTGTTTGTTTCAACCTTATTGAATCCTTTATGATTTCTCTTTTATGCTTCTTTTGCATCTTGTCTTTGAAATTCAGATTTTCTAATCACCTCTGGCCTTTTCCTTGGGAAGGCTTGAAAGTCCTCTGTTTCATTGATTATCTATTCCCCCTTCCCTCCCCCTCACCCCAAGGCTTATACTCATTTTTGCTGGGTAGTTTTCTCATCTGTAAAATGAGCTGGAGAAGGAAATGGCAAACTCCACCAGTATCTTTGAAAACAACTAAAAAGAACAACTAAAACAGATAAAGCTTTATTTGAAAACAACTAAACTGAAAATAACTAAACAATAACAATCCCCATTTTACAAACGAAGAAAATGAAATGTTAAATAATTTCCTCAAGATCAAATAGATAGTGAGACCAGGTCTTCTGTCTTCAAATCCAAGGTTCCTTCTACTCTAGCATACTACGCTTCTTAAGACACATAATACTGAGGCTGCGGAAAGAATTGTGGATTTGGAGTCGGAAGACCTGGGTTACAATTCTGACCCTCAAACGTACTACCGGTGTACCTTTGGTCAATAGTACTCTGGGACTCAGTTTCTTTATCTGTAAAATGAGGAGGCTAGACTAGATAGATGGCCTCTTAGTTCCCATCTAACTCTAAACTATGGTCTTATAAAATGAAGAAAATTTCTATCCATATCAGTGTCACTACTGTTTCATACATCCATCATCTAATATGGTGAATTTGCCCTCCATGGTATTCATTATATCTAAAATATGGTCACTGCCACCTGGGAACACTGAATTGAACCACATGGTAGGCAATTCTAAAGTATCCCAGATTACGTATGTGTATGTTCTTTTACATGTGTTCGGATACCTTTTAACACTTGCCATGGTATTTTTGTATCCAATTTTTTCAAGTATAGTTAAATCCCTCGAGGGCAGGGGCCAATTCTTATATCATCTGTATTCACAATGTCTTTGGAAGTATCCTACACAGGGAGAGAGTGTGTCTCCTATTTAATAGGAAGATGTTATTTGCCTGGAGACTAGATAAGTCACTCAAGAAGGTCTTAAACTAGATATAGAAGGAGGAGAATTAAAGGTGCCTGGCCATAATAACTAAATTTTGTATCAAAAAATGCAATGGGTATAACCTAGAAAGAATAGCAATAAAGGCTTTGAAATATTCAAAAGAGAAAATAGCTAAGGGTTATCTGTATATAAATGCACAGAGTATGAAGAATAAACTACATAAACTTGGTATCAATGCAAAGAAATACAAGGAATTTACAAATCATGATGGAAAGAGAGTCATAAATGGAATACTATGACAAAATGGGATTCAACAGCATTAGTTTAGTAAGAAAGGATGATGAGGCAGTATTGTATATAAAGAAGATGTACACCTGTGCAGCAGCAATCTATGAAGCTTAAGGAAGAAGCTTGGCATGTGAATAAGAATAAAAAACAACAGGCAAGGTATCATGGTAGGAGTATATTCTAGAGACCTGACAAAAGGAAAAAATTGATGATGAGTTTCCAATACAGATTATGAAACTGGCAAAAAGGCAGAAGGATTTCAACTATTCAATTATCTGTTAAATTGTTCTCTAGTGCTCTCTTCCCATTCCCCTCCTCTCCCCCCACCCTCTCTCTCTCTCTCTGTCTCTCTCATAGAAAGAGCCGTTGATAACCTTTTATTGTCCAATGTTGATCATTCTTGAACTCTTTTGTCTTTGAATTTGTGACAGATGAAGTACAGAGAAACAAATATTCCTTAGACACAAGGAGAAAAGTTTTCAGAATTCAAAGATAATGTGAGCAAGATCCCGTGGTTTGAGGCTTTAAGACAGAAATTGGCTCAAGGAGTATGTGAAGATCTCAGGGAATAAATTTCAAAGGTCCAATTAGAAATTATTCCAAGAAGAAAAACTATAGGTATCTAAAGAGACTGACATGGCTGTCTCTGAGCATAGATTTTTAAATGACATATGCAAAAGATAAACTCAAGAACATAAGATTGAAGATGAATCACAGATGAGTGACAGGGTCCTATAAGATAAGCATTAGAAAGAACTTCAGTGGATTATAATCTCAATAGGAGTTAGCAGTGTGACAAGCCAAAAAACAAAACAAAATTCATGCAATTTACAGTCAGGGAATTGTAGTATCCCAAACAAAGGAGTTATCATCTATCTAAATATAGTCTTAGGAAGATTCAGAATACTAAGGTGCAGTGCAGAGAAAGGTGGTGACCTCCCTTATCTGCCAAGGGTTTGGGGTAGGGTCTCTAGTCACAGCCTGTAATGGTAATAGAAT
>CM053593.1:325434143-325445432 GCA_028646575.1 Pseudocheirus occidentalis | reverse complement strand
TCTTGCAGGCCAAAGAGGTTTAGTGATATGTTTAGGGTCATGTGGCAATTCATATCAGAGCCAATGCTAGAATTCCTGTATCTTCATTTTTCAGCCCAGGGCTTTTCCCACCACATCAATTCTTATTGCTGATGAGGCAAAAACTAAAACAATAAAATCATAAGAAAGATCTGAAACAGAACTTTTTAACCATGGCAGACCTCTTTGGCAATCTGGTAAAGCCTATGGACTCCTCCCCTTCTTAGAATAATATCTCTAAATACACAAGATAAAGAAGATAGAATTATATGGAATGCAAAGAGTACAACTGTCTATTGAGATACAGTCATCAAAATATAAGTTTCTATGTCCTAGGCTAAGAACTCCTGGCTTAGAAGGATGGAGAGCTTCAAAGTGTGGTAAGTTCTGTAATAAAGAGGAAAATTGTTAAGGGCAGAGAGACCTGAATGGATATGTGCAAAACCTTATTACTGGAGATTTGATTCAGAAGATTCATTCTAGTAAAAACAGAGACTTTTGCCATTTGTCCCTTTGCACAGACTCTAAAATATTCTTTGATTGACACTTTTGTGAATAGCAGGCATGGGCTTTGATATGTAACTGGTTATATTAGTCAATATAACACATAGGAATCATCCCAACTAGGAAGACCCATCAGCTCTGGTAGTTTTCCTTTGCTGGACTAACAGGACTTTGCCTTTCTTTATATACCCAACACTCAGCACAGTGACTGGTTCATAGGAAGCCTTAGTACATGCTTATTGACTTCACTTGACTTAGTTAAATGGGCCATGACAAGCGTTTATGGAAAGCTAAGAGAATTTATTCCCAGCGTGGCCAGTAATGACCATTTTTCCTGAAGCAGGTGAGTATTCTTGGATGAGTTTGCTGGCAAAGTTGAGGTGTTAATGATGCAGTCATTATACTGTCCTTTTACAATCCTGCTAGCTCATCCCATGATGTAGTTGCTTCAAATGCAGGCTGGCTTTCATCCACAGGGTTGAATTCACCTACCACTGGCACTGTCTTTTCCCAAACCAAAGTTACTTACTCTTGGTAAGTAACTCTGACCTTGGTCTGGATTGTGGTTGATGAATATAGTCTGGAATCTTAATTTTCCTCTTCTGAGGTAACACACTGCTCACACAGAACTCATTCATTAATGTGCTCAGCAACTATTTACTAAACACCTATTATGGGAAATACTCAACACTAGGCCTTGGGAATGGTACAAAGATAAACAAGGCTTGGTTCTTGCTGTACAATGCTTGAATCCAGATTCTAGCATTGTTAATCAGGACAGTTACTGGTAGGGTAGTCTGGTAGTATCATGCCCCTCATATTCTGGCTTATTGGGCTTTTAATCCTAAGAATCTTGCAGGCTAAGGAAACTTTCTCAATCTGTTTTGGAAAAAGTGTTAAGGATCCATTTTTATATTTCACTGTTGTTTTTTCCTCCCTCTTTTCCCAGACACAAAGTAAGTGTTAGACAGGCAGCAGGTTTGATATATCTTAATTATAATTTGTTTTTGAGTAGGATCTATTGTTGGAACTAACTGACCTGTTTGTTAAATGTATTTAATTCTCTCCAAAGTTAATATTGATCTCTTAATTGCCAAATCTAATAGCCTTTTGTCAGTCCTCATCCTTCTGGATCTCTCTATAGCCTTTGATACTCTTGATCATATTATTCTTCCCAGTATTCTCTTTTCTCAAGATTTTCATGACACTGCTCTCTCCTGGTACTCCTCCTACCTGCCTGACAGTTCCTTCTTAGTCTTCTTCGCTGGGTCTTCATTCAAGTTGTACCTACTGGTCATGGATTTTTTCCAAGACTCTGTCCTGCCTCCCTTTATGCTGTTTCACTAGATGATCTCATCAGTCCTGTGGATTCAATTAGTATGTCTATGCTGATGATTCTGAGATCTAATTATCCAGTCCTAAATTCTCTCCTAACTTCCCTACTATTTATTGGACATTTTGAATTGGATGTCCAGTAAGCATCTTAAACTCAATATGTCTCAAAGTGAATTTACTCTTTCCCCCCAAATCCTCCGATATTCCTAAATGCCTGATTGCTATCAAGAGCACCACCATCTTCTCAGTTAGCAGGCTTCCAAGTTAGGTGCTATCTATACCTAACTCTTGTCATAGTATGTTTCCAATCTGTTTCTACAGAGGTGGAAAATATCTTTATAACATCTCTGGTACATGCTCACCTCTCTCTTTTGATGTAGATGCCACCTATTGGAGAACCTCATCAATTCTTTCCAGGGCTATTAAAATATCTTCTGGTTGGTCTTCCTGCCTCAAATATTTCTTTATTCTAATCCATCCTTCATTCAACTATAAAACTGGACTCCCCAAATTAAAGGTCTGACCCTATTCAGTACATTCCAGTGGCTCCCTATTACTTCCAGAATCAAACATAAAATCCTCTATTTGTCTTTTAAAGTCCTTTGTAATCTGGCCTCCACCTACCTCTCCAGCATTTTTGCATCTTATTCCCCTCCATGTATTCTACAATCCAGTGCCACTGGCCTCAGTGCCATTCCTTAAACAAGACGCTCCATTTCTTAACTCTGTTCCTAGGCCCCTCTCCTAACCACCAGGTCCTGGCCTCCCTACTAGAACATGGGAAGCCTTTGCCTGTCCCCCTTAATACTAGTACCTTCCCTTCATTGATTATTTCCCACTTATCCTGTATGTAGCTTGTTTCTATATTGGTGTTTACTTGCTGTCTCCTCCATTATAATGTGAGTTCCTTGAGAAAAGAGACTGTGTTTTACATTTCTCTGTATCCCCAGTGCTTAGCACAGGATCTGGTACGTAGCAATCAATGAATGTTTATTGACAAAACTGACTTAAATATCACTCTATAGTCCAGGTTATATATAAGAATTTGTATTAATAGGGCCTTGGAAATAATTTAGGGCAGCCATGTGGCACAGTTGGCAGAGTGCCAGGTCTGGAGTCAAGAAGACTCAATCTCCCTGACTTCAAATTTGGCATCACACACTTACTAACTGTGTGACCTTGGGCAAGTCACTTAACCTTGTTTGCTTCAGTTTCCTCATCTGTAAAATGAGCTAGAGGAGATGGAAAATCCCTCTAATATCTTTGCCAAGAAGACCCCAAATGGGATCTCAAAGAGTCAGACACAATAGAAAATGACTGAACAACAACTGAAGAGATAGCAGCTGGGTACATCATCCTCATTATCAAGCATCATCATCATCTTCATTCCAGGTGACATTTGTATAGTGGCTTATGAAACCATAAAGCATAAAAACTATAAAGCAAAGTGCTTTACATGTATTATCTCATGTGGTCTTTAGCAGTGCTTTGTTTAAGGTAGATATTAGCTGATTTTTTAATGGCTCATTAGGGTGGGTAGTCATCTTCATCTCGTTATCCCTCACCATTCCCTCCTTTACTTCAGTCTCTGATGAAGACAGACTCTGTTGGGTGCCCTAGTTTCTTCCATCTTCTTCAGCATATTGTTCCTTCTCTTTTCAATCTTTCATTTCTATCTACTAGATCCTCTCCTACTGCCTAAAAACCAAGACCAAATCTCTTCCACTTTGAGGAAAAAACCACACAAACCCTCACTAAATCCCACCATCTCTGCTAGGCATCCTCTTATATCTCACTTCCCTTTCCCAAACAAACTTCTTGAAACATCTGTCCATACTGGGTATCTCCACTGGTTTCAGATCACCTTGTTTACACTCCAGCTTCAGAAGATGGAAGAAGCCTTTGGTGTTTCTCATGGTTGAAGATATATAGGCAAAAAGGTCAGCATAATGCTTGACTGTATTGTTTTGGTAACTAGACTGTGTCTCCATGTTATCAGTTCCTCAATTTACTAACTCTGCTGTCTAAACTAAGGTCTGGCTTCCTTTACCCTCCCTCCCCTTTGCTCCTACTGCTAGTAGAACAGCAGGCTTGGGGCTTCTGGGCAACACCTAGTAAGAGAGACTCCCTCCATCCTCTTTTCCTTCCCAGTTGCCATAGTTTCAGGTCTTTCCCACTCTCTCACACCTTAGATGTCTGTAGACTCAGTTCTGCATTTTCATCACTGCCCTCTATGTGCCCTCTTTCAGTGTTCTAAGCATCCCAGGAGGAAAAACTGAAAAATGAAGCTGTATTAGGGTGTTAGAATCCTGGCAGGAGCCACAGTGCCCTGTGATAAAGTCATAAAACTTTGTTATCTTAAAGTAATTTTTTCTTTTATTTAAGATTTTTTTCATTTATACATAAAAATGTACCATTCATTTTAAAAAATTTTGAGTTCCAAATTCTCTTTCTCCCTCCCTCCCCATCCCCTCCTTGATAAGGCAAGCAACTTGCTGATAGATTATGATATTTGTGCATGTGCAATCATTATGCTATTTTTTAAAAAAAGGAATGAATTGCTGTGGATTCTCCAGGTGATTACTTTCTCAAAGCAAACGGGACAATACTGTTTTTTTGCTTATTCCCCATCTGACTGACTCTATGGTTATAACATGATGTGAGACAAGTGTAATGCCATATGTATAGCCATTTTCACACCCAAGATGGGCACTCAAACTACCAGCGTCTTGCTCACCTTTACTGGTGCACCTCTGCTTGGGAGCAGCTTGCTCAGGGAATCTAGAATACCAGAAGCTGAGTAGTCACACATTTTGATAAATGCAGTTTTCACAAACTCACATGGGGAAAACTGTGCTCCCAAACAACTCAACTACTGAACGCCACACTGTGTACTTGCTTCTCTATTCCAATTTCCTTTACCACTCTCCTTGTTAATTTCTGAGTTGTAGTCTTGGTAGACTTGGCGTATCTTGCCCCATAAGTCTTCTAAGAAGCTCTCTTATTTCTCCTCCATTTTTTTTTTTCAAAGTAGACACATAAGGAATTTCAGTCTTGACAGCTCTTCCCAGGTACCTGACTTTGGTTGGCAGGACTGAGTTGCCTGGGGCAAATATGGATAGGCTGACTTTAATTAAAAGAGCCATATATATCTAAAGTTGACATTTCCATGAGGGCATTTTAATGCTGTTGCCATCCTTTTTTAGGGAGAAGCATTGGTGTAGTTCTTTCTTTCTTTTCTTTCTTTCTTTTTTAGCAGTTGGTTTAGAAAAATAATTGAGGAAATCACTGTTTATATACAAATTTCCTTAGATGGCTATAAAAGAAGACAAGCCACTTGCCTACCTTTATTTAAGAGGTAATTACAGTGTTCCCCATAATGCTTTCCAGTGAAATTATATAAGTGATTAGAAACCTCAAAAAATCCAAAATTATTTGTGTTTTTGAACAAGAATTATATCATTGTAGGTCCAGATGGTGATTACAACAAAGGATATAGGGAAAAGCTTAACTACATTTGAGAGTCAATATAATGTCTTTGTGTGAAGAAGAAGGCTCTGAATAATAGAGTACATGGAAGGGGGGAGAAAGGTCTAAGATGCTTGGCAAGGTAGAAGGAGGCCTGCATGCCAAATAGAGGATGAAATTTGATCCTAGAGATGATTGGGAGCCATTGGAATTTATTGAATCAGGGAGTGTCAATGTTAGAATAGCTCTTTAGGAAAATCATTTTGACAGCTGAGTGGAAGCAGGACTGGGGTGGGCACATGCTTGAAGTAGGGAGACCCACCCAAAGCCCTGCCTTGTTTAAAAGAGCATAAATAGAATTGATGTTCCTATAATTACTTACCTGCATTCTTGGTATCATTCCCTTCTGCCTCCTCCTTTTCCAACAGTCATCTCCTCTGCTTCACTTAAATCCAATTCACTTGCAAATCAAGACATCAGCCTCCTGTAGTTCTGGGTCCTCTTCCAGAACAAAGGAGGAACAACAACAATCTCTTCTTCATCAAGTGACTATTTCCCATCTGTCTCCAAAGAAATGACCCTCAATCCTACCAAAAAATAAAAAAATAGCCTTCCTGGTGATGATTCTAGCTCAACCAGTCACCTTCTCAGTTTTATTAAATTTCTTGAATATAAAAGATCCCCATCTGATACTTACACTAGTAATCTAGTCTGTCTCTTCAGCCTTTTTGATGAGACTCATCCCTGCACCAGTTCACTGAAACCACCCTCACTAAGGCTATCAATAATCACAGAACTGCCAAATCCAGTGACTTCTGTTTTTCTTATCTTCCTTGGCTCCTCTGCAGCTTTCAACACTGTTGACTATCCCTTCCTCTTGAGTAGTCTCTCCTCCCTTAGTTTCAGACACAATATACGCCATGATTTTCCTCCTAGCTTTCTAATTATTCCTTCTCTATTTCCTTAGTAGGTTGACTAGAGAATTGATCATTTTCAAAATCAGCGCCTACAATTCTGAGCTCCAAACTCACAGCCTCAACTGTCGAAAACTTCCTATTCATGACTGTTAAATGTTCCCCAAGATCTGTCCTTAATTCCCTTTTCTTGTCTTCCCATGCTTTCTTGGCAATCTTATTGATTCTCAGCACTTCAGCTATTACCTCTAGGCAGATGAGGTACCTAAATCTCTTTTCTCCAGTCCTGATTTCCCTTCTGAGATACAGGTTTACATCTTCGACTACGTTTGGGAAATCTCAATTCAATTTAGCAAACACATTTCTTCAGCACCTACTCTGTACAAGGCACTGAGCTAGGAGCTGGATATACAAAGACAAGATGAAAAATCGTTCCTGCCCTCAAGTAGCTTACATTCTATTGGGAGAATACAGATTAAAAACAATACAAATATCATCTTATTTGATCCCTATAACAACCCTATGAGGTAGGTGCTGTTTTTAGTCCCATTTTACAGATGAGGAAACTGAGTCAAATAGAGGTTAAGCGACTTGCCCAGGGTCACACAGATAGTGTCTGAGGTAAAATTTGAACTCAGATCTTCCTGACTCCAGGTTAAGGCCATTAGCTCTTCCACAGACCATAATCTGTAGTCAAAAGAAACTTTCTTCTTTGAGACTATTTGCTTTATATGTTATACCAGGGTGACCCCTTTTCAAAATTTCATTTTATTTTGAGGTACTTTTTATTGATGCCTTTTGACCATATATTGCAGTGATATCCCACCCCAACTCTGTTTGAATGCTTTCTTGTGACAAAGAAAAAAACAACTAAGCACACAGAGCCATTGTAGAAACCGTTTGACAATGTATAGCATCGTCTGTCCTAGTGGTCTCTCATCTCATTACTATGAGGGAGGAAGGTAGATCGTGAGCACTGTCTTTGGTTTTGTTTTTATTACTCAGAGTTCAATTTTCTTTAAGGGATCTTTTCATTAACTCATTATGTACCTTATTCGCTTGGTTCTGCTTATTTTGCTCTGTAATGGTTCTTCTATGTTTCTCTGAATCTTTACATTAATTCCTCCTCTACAATACTCCCTTACATGCAGATAGCATTGTGTTCTCAGCCAATTTCCAATCGGTGGCACACACTTTTTTTCTAGTTCTCTGTTCTTTGCTAACAGAAGGAGGGAGAGATTCTGTAACCATTTTGCACATTAGCAGCTGATGCTGGAATGTGGAGTCCCCATGACCATTTTGGTTTTTTCCAGTTTCTGAAACCTCCTGGGACAGCTATCAAGTGAGTAGGATGTTGATGAAGTAGAGAGGTTATTGATAAGTTTCTATTTGAACTATGGTTACCCCATAGTTCATAGTTCTTTTTTCTGACATAGGGTAAAAGAATTTCTTCTTCTTCACAAAAAAAGCTGAGGAAAAAAATCCTTATTAGAAGGATAAGAGAGGACCACCTACATGGGACTTCTGCTCAGAGAAGTCCCTCAGGGTCCTGTAGAGCTGCTAATCTTGTGAAATGCTAACAGTGACTTCTTCTTTCCAGTGCTAGGCCCTCCCTGCTCATGTCAGCCAGGTCCTCCCTCAACGTCAGTGAATGGGTATCCATGGGCCATTTCAGGCCCTTGCTCAGTTTGCATACATCACATTACATCATCCCACAAAGCATCTTTCAGTCAAACCTCACACAGTGCAAAGAGGTCGGCTGTGTTCAGTGGGGGTTAATAGTTGTCATGGGGACTCCACATTCCAGCATCAGCAGCTAATGTGCAAAGCATGTTGTTTGAACCTGGCCAGGAGGAGACCATGGGAAAATTCTTGCATACTTTATGAGATAAAAACAAACCCACTTTAAAAAAAAGAAAAGAAAAGAAAGGGTGTCTGATCTCTCTCTGATGTTCAGCTTCTCTTTCTTCTCATGATCGAACATTTCTTTCAACAATGTTGAAGTCAGTTTGCATGGAATACCTTGGCCCTTAAGTGGTATTTGAAGTCCAAGTATTTTAGCACAACACCTGAGGAGACAGCTAGTAAAGGGCTCACTTCTGGGAAACCATGATCCCTTGCTTCCTGGCTCTAACTTTCCATGCATTGGCATCCAATGCTGAGAATGAATAATCTCTGAACACTTCTCTTATCCCTGCTGTTTCCCTATTTAATACCATTACAAAGTCTCTTCCAAACATATCAGATAGAAGAGGGTGCAGGGAAGAGGACCATTACATAATTCCATTGTAGCAAAAACAGAAGGAGAGACAAAATAGCACTGCCCTTGGCTTGCCATGGAAGAGCTGGACTTTTCTTCCCCTGCCCTCTTCCACGGGAACTCTCCCTAATGGCTCTTGCTTTTTATTGCTGTGCAAGAAATTCAAAGAAGGCAATGAACAAATGTAAGTTTTTATCCCCTGATGAACCTCAGTATTTCAGCCACATGAAAACTGAGCTGGAAAGAATCTCAGAGCTCATCTAAATACTGTTTATACCTGTATAAAGAGGAACTTTCTAACAGTAGAAAGAGCATTGTGCTTTGAGTCCCAAAGATGCGAATTCAAATACTGCTTTAGACAGTTGCTTGCTGTATGACCATGGGTGGGTCATTTGATTATTGTGTCTTTCACTTTTGCTCATCTGTAAAAAAGATAAGGTTGAATTGTAGGGTTCTTTCTAGCTTTAAATTGATGCTTCTATGACCTTATGAATAGGAGCTTTTTCTTCATCATCTCCTCTGCAGCTACAGGATACACCATCCCTTCTGTCTATATGATGGAACTGTGTGTGTGTGTGTGTGTGTGTGCATGTGGGGACGGGGGTGGGGGTAGGCTAGAGAGAGCTTTTAATTTGCTTAGCTAGCATAACCTGCCCTGGGGGTTACACATGGGCCTTAGGATTTCTGGCCCCTTCTCAGATACTATCTTAATTAGAAGTGAAGGAAAATTGGTACTTCGTTACTCAGACTGTGAAATAGGCTCCTGGATCAATATTCAATGCCCAAACTCTGCCTTGTACTGATTCTTGTCAGATTTTATGGGCGTCACCAAGGACAGAGGTCACAGATGGTCGGACAATTAACCCCAGCCCCTCCCCAACCTTCACCTAAGATTTTAGAAGATGGTCTTTTATATGACTTTTTTTTTTAGGAGGGAAGGCAGGGCAATTGGGGTTAAGTGACTTGCTCAAGGTCATGCAGCTAGTAAATGTCAAGTGTCCAAAGTCATATTTGAACCCAGGTCCTCCTGACTCCAGGGTCAATTGCTCTATTCACCCAGTTGCCCCTGAAGATGGTCTTTTGATACAGGGTTGAGACATTATTGGTGAGCATGTTCTGATACTAAGCTACTTTGGACTTTGATCTTTTATTGTTAAATATCATTTTTAAAACAATCATTTTCTTTCTTTTGTAAAGAGAAAGGCAGGGGTGGGGGTGGGGAAGTTTGATTCCATAGTCTCAACCTTCCATCCCTCCATTTTTCTTAGTCACAGGATAAAATCACAGATGATGAGGTGTTAATGAGTTAACAAAGTATTTTATGTCCTGTTACTCCCTTTATGGAGTATGAACAAATCATGATCTCACTGATAGTATCCTATGTATACATCAACTGACCTGGGGATGAAGGGTGAGTGAGAAAACAATTGCCCCCTCCGCCTCCTATTTTAAAAATAAAGTTTTATTGGTGCTTTTTATTCCTTTCCTAATATTACCTCATCCCATCAAAGCGTTCCTTGGAACATTTAAAAAAAGTTAAGCAAAACCAACCCATTTAGCAGCTATATTCAACAGCAGATTTACAACCTGTATGACCAGGGTTATTCAGCAAGTTAATGGTGGAGCTGAAATTCAGGAACTCACTTCAGCACATATTTATTAAGTGCAAACTGTGTA
Organism: Pseudocheirus occidentalis; assembly: GCA_028646575.1. Taxonomy (NCBI): domain Eukaryota; kingdom Metazoa; phylum Chordata; class Mammalia; order Diprotodontia; family Pseudocheiridae; genus Pseudocheirus; species Pseudocheirus occidentalis. Next base: position 325,435,256 of record CM053593.1, on the reverse strand, counting down.
GTCTCAGTATGAGCTATTCAGTTCAAGAGACTCCTGTGTCTGACAAATGGAATTGTTTTGGTTGGATTACTTACAAAGGCTTTGTTTTAGATGCATGGAGATAGAAAGAATCTAGCTGTCTTGAGATGGACCTAAGCAGTCACAGATGTTTTAAATGGTTCTCTTTACCCCAGGGTCCTGAATCCCAGGGATATAGTGTCCCAGGTGTAAATAAAGACCGGACATTTGCTCTACACAAGGTTCCTGTTGGAGCAGAGGAATCTGCCCCTTAGGGGGTGTGATGTGGTGTGTTAGCGCTAATATAGGGATCCTGCCCACATGTATGCAGGACTTGGCTCAAGCTCCTCACATCCAGGTTGTCTACCCTCCACAGTCTTTTCTCCATCCTTGGTGAGAAAGTGCCAGATACATTCCCCAGAAACAGTGATACATGCCATCCAAGGCAAGCAGTCCTGGCTCCCATACTGCATTTCCTCAGCATCCCACAGTTCAGGAGTTCAGTAGACTTCCCTAAAGGAATTTATATTCTACCAGCAGGACTCAATATGTAAGCCAATAAGCATGGCATAAGGAAAATTAAGGAACAGGAGAGCCCTGCTACCTGGAGGAAAGGGGAGGGGGGAAGGAAGCCTCCTTGATGCTAGTGGCACCAGAGGCAAGCCTTGATGGAAAACTAAGACTCTGAAAGGTGGAAGTGAGGAGAGAGTTTGTTCTAGACACGGATTGTGCAAATGTAGGGAGATAACAATTTCAAGTTGAGGGAGAGCTAGTAGTCCCGTTTAAGCTGGAGCACAAAATTTATAAAAGGGAACGCTATGAAATTAGTCTGAAAAGCCATGTGGTTGCCAGATTGCAGAGGGTATTAAATGCTAGGCTAAGGAGTATGTATTTTATCTTATAGGCAATGAAGTGTGAGCCATTAAAGGTTTTTGAGCAGGGGAATGTATGGTAAGACCTCATATTAGAACTCAGATATTTTGTGTACCACTTTATCATGTTGCTTCCTGAAATCACTTCATATGATGAGGGTTATGATTTAACACCTAGTATACCTAAATCCAAGATTTATCAAAGGGGTATTTATATTTCACCCTAATCTAGAAGCTCAGAGTT
>CM053593.1:325422501-325434043 GCA_028646575.1 Pseudocheirus occidentalis | reverse complement strand
TGCCCAAGGGTCTTCCATAAAGCTCTTCAAAATGAAGAAAATAGCTATGCTCTTGTTCAGTATTGGTGTTCTTTCCCTGAATTAATTCCACATATTCAACACACACTCACACACACACACACACAAACACACACACACACACACACACTTTCTCTCTCTCTCTCTCTCTCTCTCTCTCTCTCTAACTACTCTAACTTTGTAGCTAAAACTCCAGGAATCTCCATTTTGACCCTTTATATCAAACCCACAAAAAATCCTTATTCAAACTGTAAATACTCAAAACTCTTGGTTTCAATTAATTTCATTTTAATTTTCATGTATAGATTTCAGTGTGGTTACTAAATTTACAATAAATTCATTTTTACAAAGTGCCTCATTTTAATACCTCTATTAATTTGGCAGAATTGTATTTATAATGAGAGAAAGGGATTATTGTTGCTGAGAAGTCTACAAAGGTGAAAACAAATTGCAATGATCTTTCTCACAGCTGTCTTTCAAGAATTGAAAACATGTCCTCTTGACCAACGGTCGTTACACATACTTCTATAAACTCACCAACATGTTTGTTTTTGTGTTTTGGGGTCTTTCTGTAACCTAAATTTATTAGTGTACCATTAGGTTTAGGAATGGCTAAAGGTAGATAATCATGGGGATGTCGTTTTTTGTCCCATAACACTCTGTGAGATCAGTATAATAATACCCATCTTATCTAAGGATAAATTGAGGAGACCCAGGAGGTTAAGAAGCTTGAGCAAAATCCCAGGTCAAATGTCAAAAGTCAAATACTTAAAGCCAGGGTCAGAGATCTAGAAGTGGTGGCTGATGGGCAGAGGCCAAAGGCCTGGACTAGTTCTTTCATTTGACACTTCAAAGTACTTGACCATACCCTAATTTTGAATCTATAAACATGTTTCCATTTAATTAGGACAATTTCACTCCTCCCCCATTTTCTTTTCTTTCTTATTTTCACAATTTATCACGCTGTTTTCTAGCCTCCATGCAGAACTGGATTTAACATTTTGTTCCCGTATTTTCTGTGAATTGATCAAAGGGTCTGCATCCTTATTTTGTATAATCGCATAGCAACATTTCTGATAGTGCAAGGTTGTAACCAAATTCTTGTTATTACCAAATATAAAATCGCTGCCTATTAAAATATTAAAATAGCATACTCTAGGTTATAAAGCAATACCCATTGCTTCCTCAGGCATCCTGATTGACAATTGCTATGGATTTTATAGCCTGTTTCCTAATGGGGTTAGTGACATCAGAACTATAAAAATGTATTTATATAGCACTTTAAGATTAGTAAAGCACTTTCCTCATAATAATCCCTAATAAGGGAGACACTATGGAGAGGCAATATAAGTATTATTATCTCCAGGTTACTGGGGTTCAGCCACTGTGCATGCTACAGCTTCTTGGAGCCACAGATAGTTGAGTGACAGATGAACACCAAAGGTGGATAAGGAGCCTTGAAATGACTTCAGCAAGCCCTTACACCGGAGGTTCTAGTTGTGTCTGAGCACCCCAGACAACCTTTATATAGCTCTTATAGACTATTTAGAGGAAGGATCTTTCTTTCTCACTCAGTTGCCAGTCATGTCTGATACTACCCCAGTCATGGGGACCAGTGGTCCAATTGAACATGTCTTTTAGTAAGGGGCCAGAATATACGTCCTACATGGCGAGGGAAGCAAAGATCATCCCCAGCCCAATGGATAATGTTCTAGTCCAGGATATCAAGAGAGAAGAGAGACTTCCCTGATTGTATGATAGATTTGAAGGTTTGCTTGTTTGAAGGGGGAGAGGAAGGAGAGAGAAAATAGCTTAGAAAACCAGGGGCTGTTTTTGCTTTTCTTTTGTATGAATGAATACCCTTCTCCCTTGTCCCCCTCCCCACCACATACACTGTATGAAGGCCGGGTATATTACATTTCACCCTTCCCCCAGGGTTCTCTAATGCCCTTTTGGGGATTTGACAGTGTCCTGTCTCTCTGCTCTTGGCTCAGTCTCCAACTGATTGTGCTCTCTAAATTGTAGGGGTCCTTTCTACCCTAGATCCACTTAGCCACTTAATTATCATGTAAAGGAAAAGCAAATGGAATTGCAAAGTCACTGAACTGGACTAGAAGTAAGTTCAGTAAAGAAGTAGTGGGGTGGCTAGGTGTTACAGTGAATAGAGCACCAGCCCTGGACTCAGGAGGACCTGAATTCAAATTTGACCTCAGATACTTGACACACTTACTAGCCGTGTGACTTTGGGCAAGTCACTTAAGCCCAATTGCCCTCCAAAAAGCAAAAAGCAAAAAAAAAAAAAAAAGTACCAAAGAATGTCAAGTGCTTGTGGATGTTAGGTGCAAGCTTTCTCCCAAGTAGTTCATTGAGCATTGGCTCTCACAAAAGGCAAAGTCTGCTTAAATGTGGAATAGCAATGCGAACATTTTTACTAGGCAATATCATTCAAGGGATATAAACTTTAGATTCCTCACACTAAAAGAATATCAATATTTATACAAGATTCAATTATATGGAAAATGAACATTTCAAAAGTAGCTAGTGAAAATTTTGCAAAATTACGTCAATGGAACTGACTTATGAGAGAGCACACATTGGAAAAAAATTGACTACATAATTACAGCCTATTTTTTTTTGTTGTTGTTGTTGCCACTTTCTGTAAGATCTTGAAGTCTAAGTATCCAAACTTTAAAGTCACTGGCAGAGAATCTTGCCAGGAGATTCTCTTAAATGTAAAAATCTCCATTTTATTCCAAACAAAGTAAAAGAAACACATTCCCTGGGACTTCCTGGAACTTCTCTGGGACCCCTCCCTTCCTTGGTACAGCCAGGTATGTTACATTTCATCCCTCCCCCAGGGTTCACTGGTACCTTCCAAGGAATTTGGGACTATCTAGTCTCTATCATTGGCTCAAGTCCCCCACTCATTATGTTTCCCCAATTCCCTCTGCATGCCAGTTTCCATAGGAAGAGCAAATACCAGGAATGATAGTTTTTTAATCAGTCAACAAATATTTATTAAGTACCTTATTAAGGGAAAACCATTGCATGTTCTAGATGACTGACTTACAGATAAACTTTCTGAACATAATTGGACTATATGGTTACTGAAATCCCTTTCAGTTCTGAAATTCTAGGACTGACTTCCAGTAGCTTTAAAAAACCCATAGAACTCTTCTTTCCTTTCTTCAACACCTCTCACCATGAATACTGACACTCCATGTCCTTGAACAATAATAGTTTACATTTGTATCGTGTTTTAGCTTTGCCATTGAGTCCTCACAAACACTCTGAGAGGCAAGTAGAACAAATACTGTCATTCCCATTTTGCAGATGGGGAAAAGGACTCTTGAGTGGAGGTAAAGTCATTTGCCCAAAGCTAATAAGTATTTGAAATCAAATTGAAAAGAAAGTCTCCCAACATGTCTTTATACTACTCCACACTGTCTTTCATCATACTCTCAACCTGAAAGGATACTGGATCTTCAGAGTATCTATGTTTTAGGTTTATACAGGCAGCTGGTGGGACTGTGGATAGAGTGCTGGGCTAGCCCAAAGTCAGGAAGACCCAAGTTCACATCTACCCTCATACGCTTACAAGCTGTATGACGTTGGCTAAGTCATTTAACATTTGCCTGCCTCTGTTTCCTCACCTGTAAATTAAAGATTATAATAATACCTGCCTTTAGGGTTGCTGTGAGGAGCAAAAAAGATAATATTTGTAAAAGTTCTTATCTCAATGCCTGGCACATAGTAGGCACTATACAGATGCTCATTATTATTATTGTTTTTTGTTATTATCTTTTGAAGAGATCACCCCTGAGATTTCATAGTTGTACAGAACGCTATGGAGACGCTCCCTCTACTAATGCAGATTGAATAACTGTTCTGCAATCTGTCACCTTAAAGAACTGCATGGAGGTTATGCCCAGGATAATAGCCCAGTATGTGTCAGAGGCAGGCCTTGAACTCAGATCTTGCTAACTAGAGGCCAGCCCCTCTATTCACTAAGCCAGGCTGCCTGCCCCTCCTGCGTGCCTAATGCAGTCTGGGCTTTATCTACAAGTGGGCTAATCATTCTTCACCAAGAGAAATATTTAGGACCTATTCAAAACCATTAGCATTGTTGGCTCTGACTTCAGATAAGCAGGATAAACAAACCTCCGCCTCTGTGGGAACGAGCTTTGCTGTCTTTCCCTGCTTTTCTAACCCCTCAAAGCCAAGTTTTCAAAAGTCTCAGAAGTACCTTCTGACTGATTTCATTGTTTTGTTTATTGTCCTTATCACATGGGCCAGATAATTTCACATTCCGTAGCTAACAGAGAGATCTGTACCATGGGCCAGAGACTTTCCTCACCTAACACTGCAATTTATTTTGGAGGAGTATATAATATCCTTCCCATTTAGGCAAGGTCAATATGGAGGCATTTGCAGGTAGATTGTTCGTTTATAATCTCTGGTTTACACATACAACCTGTAACATCATCATCATTATCGGTGGCAGCAGTATCATAACCTTCACCACCACCATGAAATATTTAGGGCAGTGGTTCTCAACTGCCAGGGTACAGGAACCCTTTAATACTTGTACGTGGGCATATCTGCATGTGGGTGGACCCGCCTGGAGACGGATAGAGGAGCAATGTGTCGGTTCCTAAGACCATTGGAAATATGTGTTTTCCGATGGTCTTAGGCGACCCTTGTCACCCCTGTGAAAGGATCGTTCCACCCCCAAAGGGGTCGTGACCCACAGGTCGAGAACCGCTGATTTAGGGAATGCCTACGCAATTGTCTTAGAATCAACGAAGCATTTTAAAGGCAACCACAGAGAATATCTAGTCAAACGTTTTCCCTTAATCCTGAAACCTAGTTCCAACATCCCCGACAAATGGTTATTTAACTTTTATTTGAGCACTATTTTATTTGAATTTTGGTATTAGTACCAGTCATGGGGAACTCACTGTCATACAAACAATCCACTTCATTGTTTTGCATAGTCATAATTGTTAGGAAGTTCTTTCTTGTAAAAAACAAACAAACAACTTACTTAATATTTTACTTTCCCCCAATTACATGTAAGAACAATTTTAACATTCTTTTTTTCTTCAAATTTTGAGTTTCACATTCTCTCCTTCCCTTTCCCCCCCACATTGAGAAGGCAAGTAATTTGATATAGCTTATACCTGTGTAGTCTTACAAAACACATTTCCATGTAAATCATTCTATGAAAGAAAACACAGGCTAACTCCCCCTCCCCCAAGAAAAATAAAGTAAAGAAAAAGTATCTTGGATCTGCATTCAGTTCCTACCAATTCTTTCTCTGGAGACGTACAGCACCTTTCATCATAAGTCTTACAGAATTGTCTTAGATCAATGTATTGCTGAGAACAGCCAGGTCATTTAATATAGTGAGTCATCATACAATGTTGCTGTTACTATGTACAATGTTCTCCCAGCTCTGCTTATTTCACATTGCATCAGTTATGGAGGTCTTCCCATGTTTTTCTGAGAGTATCCTGTTCATCGTTTCTTAAAGCACAGTAGTATTCCATCATAACTACACAACTATATAGAACCACTTGTTCAGCCATTCCTCGATTGATGCCCATGCTCTCAATGTCTAATTCTTTGTCAGTACTAAAGGAGGTACTATAAATATTTTTTTTTCCCTATTTGGAATACAGACCTAGTAGTGGTGTCGCTTGATCAAAGGATATAAATGGTTTTATAGTCCTTTGGACATGGTTCCAAATTGCTCCACGGAATGATTGAATAAGTATACAACTTCACCAACACTACATTAGTATTTTAATTTTCCCATATCTACTCCAACATTTGTCATTTTTATTTTCTATCATATTAGCCAGTCTGACAGGAGTGAGGTAGTAGCTCAGAGTTGTTTTAATTTGCATTCTCTCATTAATAGTGATTTAGAGCATTTTTATATGACTATAGATAGCTTTGATTACTTTGTCTGAAAGCTGAATTTTCATATCCTTTGACCATTCATCAATTGAGGAATAGCTCTTATTTCTATAAATTTGACTCAGTTTCCTATATGTTTGAGAAATGAAGTCTATCAGAGAAACTCACTTTTTTTTCACAATAATAATTACCAACTATGTATTTCCTTTCATCCTATGTCCCCCATTTTTCCTACTCTCTTTTCTTTTACACTGTCCATTCTCAAGGTGTTTTGCTTCTGACTTTTGCCTCTCCCAAACTGTCTTCCCCTCTACCAGCTTCCCCCATCCCACAGCTTCTCTTATCCCTTTCCCTTCTTACTCTCCTGTTGGGAAGATAGATGTCTATACTCAACTGAATGTGTATATTATTCCCTCTTTGAACCAATTCTGATGAGAGTAAGGTTCATGTGCTCCCCTCCCTGCTTCCTCCATTCCCCCACCCCCACTCCCCACCGTCCTCCACTGTAAAATCTCTTTCAAGTTTCTTTTATGTCAGATATTTATCCCATTCTGTCTCTCTCTTGTCTCTTCTCCCAGTGCTTTCTTCTTTTCTATCTCTAAATTTATTATTTATTTTAGATAATCATATCATCACATTCAACTTACTCTGCTTTCTGTCTATGTATATTACTTCTAACTGTCCTAATAATGAGAAAGTTTTTAGGTGTTAAATATATCATTTTTCCCATGTAGGAATATAAACAGTTCAACCTTATTGAATCTCTTATGATTTCTCTTTTCTATTTACTTTTTTTATGCTTCTTTTGCATCTTGTATTTGAAATTCAGATTTTCTAATCAGCTCTGGTCTTTTCATTGGGAAGGCTTGAAAGTCCTCTGTTTCATTGATTATCCATTCCCCTTCACCCCCCTTCCCCCATGAAGGATTATACTCATTTTTGCTGGGTAGGTGATTCTTGGTTATTATCCTATCTCTTTTACCCTCTGGAATATCATATTCCAAGCCCTCTGATCCTTTAATGAGGAAGTCACTAAATCATGTATTATCCTGATTGTGACTCCATGATATTTGAATTGCTTCTTTTTGGCTGCTTGCTGTATTTTCTCCTTGATCTGGGGGGGTCTGGAATTTGATTATAATATTCCTGGGAGTTTTCGTTTTGGAATCTCTTTCAGGAGACGATTGGTGGATTCTTTCCGTTTCTATTTTCTCCCCTAGTTCTAGAATATCAGAGCAGTTTTCCTTGATAATTTCTTGAAAGATAATGGCTAGGCTCTTTTTTTGATCATGATTTTCAGGTAGTCCAATAATTCTTTTTTTTCCCCCCAAAAGTGAATCAAAAGTGTATTTAAAAAGGTAAAGCTTTTATACAGACAATTTTAAAATGAAAATTTATGTCTTTGAATTAAGCAATATTACAAGCTATTTATAACAAAGTAGTGTTTATATCTCACAAATTGTAAAAATGTCAAAAACTCAAATTACAACTTGGATCCTTGGTGATTCAAAGGTTTGATCCCAAATGATACAGGCCAGGTCCCATCTCTCTGTGAAATAGTCCTCCTTCAAACATATCATATACATTAGGATAGCTGGCTGCTGTTGCTGTTCCACAGTGGATTTTTTGGTCTCTGGACATTAAAACATAGCCACTTTGGCCCCAACTTTCACCCCAGCTGTTCTTGACAATCCAGTATTTCTTTCCATTTTCTTCGACACCATAGCCCACAACTAGCACACCATGATCTAACTGTTGACTACTGCATTCTGGTTCATAATAAACACCAGACTGATAGAATTGGAAGGGTGGATGTCCTGCATCAACGGCAACAGAAACGGGACCCATGGTTGCCACAGCCTTTTTAAGAGCATTCTCCTGCCCTGATGGGATGTCTACATATCCAGTGACATTAGCACCAGAGCATTCTTTTTTATACCAACAATTACTATCCGTTCCTTCATATGGATAGGATTATTCTGTATCAATGCCTCCATTTTTCTTCACATATTCAAAGGCATTATCCATTAAACTGCCATTACAGCCTTTGCTGCCAGTATCCCTAGAGCAGTCAACCAAATTCTGTTCACTAAGTGAAACAAGTTTGCCTGTCTTACATAACCACTGGCCTTCCAGGGAACCAGTTGCGCTAAATGCCCAGCAAGAACCACACTGACCCTGATTCTTAACAGGAGTTACATAGCCTTTCTTTCACCAGTCTATGGATTTAGGGATCGTTACAAAGACAGGTTCATGATACAGGGTTCCTTTGGTCTTCCTTTGAAAACTGTTTTGTCTAAAGCCATTCATCACTTGTCTGAATTCCTCATTGGTCATATCACCAAACTTGTTCATTCCCATCTGGAAACCATGTTTGCCAGAACTGTACTCCAGATTGTGCATTCCAATCATTCTTAAATTCTTCTTCCATGTTGCTCTTCTCCAATTATCTTCATTTGCTCCATAGGTCCTTCTGTGTTGTGACTTCCATTGGTTCCATTTAGCATCTAAAGTCCGGTCAAGTTGTGGAATAGCATTTGCTCTTCCTAAGCATAGGGAAGCTAAACACAGGTAGAAATTCACGTTCCAAACCTGAGTGTCTCAGCAGCGGCAGCGGGACCTGGGGAGAACCAAACCTCTGATGAAACTAAAGGGTCCAGACGGGAGATTGCTTCCAGTCCAATAATTCTTAAAGTATCCCTCCTGAATTTATTTTACATGTTAGTTGTTTTTCTAATAAGCTTTTTCACATTTTCTTCTATTTTTTCATTCTTTTGATTTTGATTGTTTCTTGATGTCTCATAAAGTCATTAGCTTTTTTTTTGTTGTTTGTTTCTGTGATTGTTTTTTCCACTTACATCAGGTTTTTTGGGGTTTTTTTGGGAGGGGGAAGGCCGGGCAATTGGGGTTAAGTGACTTGCCCAAGGTCACACAGCTAGTAAGTGTCAACTGTTGGAGGTCAGATTTGATTGCAGGTCCTCTTGACTCCAGGGCAGTGCTCTATTCACTGCACCACCTAGCTGCCCCAGTCATTAGCTTTCTAATGACTTTATTAGAAAGTCTAACTTCCAAGGCATTATTTTCTTCAGTGAGCTCTTGTACCTCCTTTTCCGTTTGGCCAATTCTAGTTTTTAAAGTTCTCTTCAGTGAATTTTTGTATATCTTTTCCCATTTGACCAATTCTGTTTTTCTAGGCATTTTTCTCTTCTTTGGCTTTGTTATGCCTCTTTTACTATTTAGCCTATTCTATTTTTTAAGGTGTTATTTTCTTCAGTATTTTTTTTAATGCCTCCTTTACCAAGCTGTTGACTCCTTTTTTCATGATTTTTTTGTACCACTTTTATTTCTCTTTTCAATTTTTCCATGACCTCTCTTACTTGATTTTTAAAGTCCTTTTTGAGCCCTTCCATGTCCTGAGACCAATTCATATTTTTCCTTGAGATTTTGGATGCAGGAATTTTGACTTTGTTGTCTTCTTCTGAGTATGTGTTTTGATCTTCCTTGTCACCACAGTAACTTTCTATGATCAGATTTTTTTTCTGTTGCTTGCTCATTTCTTTGGCTCTTCCAAGGTGGTACTATCTAAGGAATGACATGTTTATTATTCTCCTGTACTGTGTACTGGTTTGTGAGTGACCAAAAGCACTCTTTTCAAACCTGGAACTGTGACTAGGGACCCTCTTCCCTTGCAACTGTAAACTCTGCTGTGCTGGTGCTTTTCCTTACACTGGGGCTACCCAGCACTGTGACACAGATCCAAGTAGAGGCAATACAAAAGAATGCTGTCCCTGGTGCCTTGTTGTCTGATCCCCTTACCATCTATGGGCTGAGAGGTATGGAAACCACCAGTACTTCTCTCTCTGAGTCCTGTTATGGTTCGCTGGGTCCAGGTCTGCACTGGTGTGACCTGCACTGGACTGTAATCCTTTCTTACTCTCGTGCAACAGACCTTTCCTACTGACCTTTTAAGTTGTGGGCTGAAAAATTGTTTCACTCTGTCTTTTTGTGGGTTCTGCCACAATTCACTTTTTGTTTGTTTAGAGTCACTATTTAAAGGTGTTTGGAGGTGTTTGGGGAGAGCTCAGGTGAGTCCCTGCTTTTACTCCGCCATCTTGGCTCTGCCTCCAGTGATTGATTCTTCCTACCTTTTACCAACTTCTGATTGATCAGAGTAAATCTCATCCTACTTCCACATGACCACCATCTAAACACTTGCAGACGCTTTGTGTATATCGTTTATATCCTTCTTCAGGCTTCTTCAAGAGATCCTCAAACGGCATCTTTTTGAGTCTCCTCGCCATCTTTGTTGCTTTGCTCTGGAAGTGCTCCTTTTTACCAGTGTCTTTTATAAAATATAGCTCCCAGAACTGAATCCTCAGCGCTTAGCATCGTGTGTGGCACATAGGAAACACTCAGCAGATGCTTGTTGACTGAATGAAATATGTGTTCTGACCATGTAGGAATATAATGACCTCTCCAAGTGCTTAAATGAAGATATTCCAAAGAAGCTCCAAACCTGAGTCACCCTGTCAGAGTAAGACCTATAGTAACAGGGAAGCCTCCTTTTCCACTAGGGAATTTAAATATTCACTAGCTTCTAATTCTTCAGGCATTTCTACCAGTATCCCCTGCCTAAAATTTCTGTTTCTTTTTGGACCAGATAAAACCCACCTACTTCACCCAAATTGGGTACTAACTCCATTCAGGACCCAATAGACTTCCCCATGTCCTTCCTCCCTGACTACCTGTCCATTGTGAGAGTGCCTTCTCTCATTAAAGTTTGTTTGCATTATGTTTATGTTTATGCTCCAATTTTGTGCTGAGTTTTGTTCCATGGTGACCGGCCTCCCAGTCATGGCTTGTTCTCTCTTTAGGGTGGCTGGGTGGTGCAGTGAACAGAGCACCAACCCTGGAGTCAGGAGCACCTGAGTTCAAATGTAGCCTCAGACACTTAACACTTAACTAGCCGTGTGACCTTTTTTAAGCAAGTCACTTAACCCTAATTGCCCTACCTTCCCCCCTCAAAAAAAAAAAAGAAACAAAAGAAGTATGAGTCACTGTGACTAATGAACTCATCAGTTGCACCTTCAGCTCAAGACTGTGACCTAGAGAATATAGAAGGCAAGGGCTGGATGGAGAAGAACCTCATGCACCTGTGTCAGGGCTTGCCTCCTCCCTGACACCAGCGCTGTGTAATGCCAAGCAAAGGCAACTTCCAAAGTTTGGATTACCAGCATAGCAAACCCCATTTATTCCACAAACTTTCACAGAACAGGGAAAATCAAAATACAGTATAACTCATAAATTTCACAAGTTCTCAATTCAATCCAGGTCAGTCAAAGTCTCTTCTCAAATGGAGATCAGACTACTCCACCCCTAGAGGGTACTTTCATTTAAGTCTCTTCTCAGATAGAGATAGAGTTCTCAATCATCACAAAAAGGCCAAAGGTTTCCCACCCCTGGACTCAAAGTAATTACAATACCATCCATTAACACCAAGCACTTTCTCAAAAGGGAGCTGGAGAGCACAAAAAGCCATCCACCCTTAAGCCATAACAAGGTCAAGATAACATCTCAGCATTGAACACCCAAGGGAAGG
>CM053593.1:325400474-325422001 GCA_028646575.1 Pseudocheirus occidentalis | reverse complement strand
GGGCGATGGAGGAGGACATAGGAGAGAGCAGATTGGGGGAGGGGCTTTACAGTGGGATCACTGTTTTGGGGTTGGGGGTAGGGGAAAGACAGGGAGAAAATTTGTGACTCAAAAGCTCGTGGAAATGAATGATGTAAACAAGAAAATAAATAAAATAATTAATTTCTTTTTAAAAAGAGAGAATTGCATATTCATATCCTTTGACCACCTGTCTATTTGGTGTTAGCTATCTAAAACATTTTTTATATGTCTTGGATATCAAACTCTTGTCAAAAATTTGCAAAAATATTTTCTCTTTTGACTCCCTCGCTATTTTAGGTGCATTATATAGGTGTATTTTTTATATGCAGAAAAGTTTCCATTTCAAAGAATCAGTTATCACTATTATCCTTTGTAAGTGCTTGGGTGGATACATCTACATGCGGCTGAGAAGGATATGAGCTCTTTAATTGTTTGTTTAATAGTATGGTCTTTAAGGTTGTAACCTTAGTCTGTGCCAGGCACTGTGCTAAAATGCTTTGCAATTATTATCTCATTGGATCCTCACAACAGCTGTGAGAGAAGGCAGATGCTATTGTTATACCCCATTTTACAGATGAAGAAACTGAGGCAAAAGTGGTTAAGTGATTCACCCTGGGTCATATAACTAGCAGGTATCTGAGTATACATTTGAATTCAGGTCTTCCTAACCAGGCTAGGAACTTTACCCATTGCATGGCCTAACACTGACCTGTGATAGGGCCCTTGCCCCAGTATATCCTAACAGGAATGGGGAACCTGCAGCCTGGAGGTCACATGTGATCCTCTAGGTCCTCAAGTATGACCCTGTGACTCAATCCAAACTGAAGTTGTTCTGTGAAGTTTGGATTTGGTTATAGGACCATACTTGAGGACCTAGAGGGCCACATGTGGCCTCCAGGCTGCAGATTCCCCACCCCTGTTAGATTATTATGCAGCTCACCGCTGATTGATACCATCTCTAGTTGACTTTATTTCCTACATTTGCCTGGAAATCTCCTTTTGACTGTGCTTTCCTACTCTGCCAGATGCCTCCAGAAGTTCTACATATGCTCCCCTTCCTCAGATTTTGTAAGCACCAGTTCCTTCAGACCTCATCCATTGTAAAGTTCTTATATCTTTGTAGTAATAAGGACATTAGTTAGTGGAGCCCCCTTCCAGCTCTCTTTCACATCTTCAGTTTTTCAGGGTGGCTAGTGAACAGGGGCGCAGTGAATAGCACACCAGCCCTGGAGTCAGGAGGACCGAGTTCAAATGTGATCTCAGACACTTAACATTTACTAGCTGTGTGACCCTGGACAAGTCACTTAACCCCAATTACCCTGCCTTCTACCCTCAATAAAAAAAGTATCTTCAATTTTCCCCCTTTCCTTTTCACCCGCTTACCTGTAAAGGCTATATTCTTTCTGACCTCAGGTCACCTTCCCCTCATTGTTAGACCTTGGTTTGACCCCATCACATCACTCTTCTTTATCTGCCTACTCTCTTATACTACCTTCCTCCTCCTTTGAACTACCTACCTGCTCCCTGCTACCCCTTTTACGTGTCCTTCCACATTGTGAAGTAGTGCTATAAAAGAAGCAGTCACCAGGAGGCAAGATGTTACCTCCTGTCGTTTTGGGTTTTTTTGAGGGAGGAAAGCAGGGCAGGGTTAAGTGACTTGCCTAAGGTCACGGGGCTAGTAAGTGTTAGGTGTCTAAGGCCGGATTTGAATTTAGGTCCTCTTGATTCTAGGGCTGGTGCTCTATTTACTGTGTCACCTAGCCATCCCATATAATGCCTCCTGTCTGCCTCTTCACTGTTACCACTATCAGATTTCCACCTTCATACCCTGTCTCCTTGTCTTACTCTGCTGCTGTAGCTATTCTTACCTGCTGCATTTACTCATTCCTCTCACATCTCTGTTGTTCAGGGTGTTAGAGAGGCAAACAGTTTCTTTTGAAACGGACTCTTCTTTTTATTATTGACCATCTATTTTTTGTCTTATATGGTTAAACTTGGATTTGCAGGATTGGTCATTGTGTGCTGCATCCTGAGCTCCATTGGTCTTTGGAACACATTACTCCAGTCCTTCCCTCCTTTTCTGTTGGGTCCAGAATAGGCTTGCATGATATCAAATGTCCTTTGTCTTTGAATGTCTTTCCTAATAGCTTGTTGTTTTTGAAGTGTTAAATATAACCACTATGTGTCTTTGGAGTTTTCAGTCTTGGTTTTTTTCTGCAGGTGATCTGTGAATTCTTTAACTTGGAATTTCATTTTTTTTTCTCCTGGAAAACTCTTTATTGTAGGTGGAATGGGACACAGCTAGACATAGTAAGTTAGATGATTCCAATTTTGTTGGCAACATCTAATGCATCATAGTCTGGAGCAAGATGGACGTGGGCCGCCTTTTCTCCATCATGCCGGATCAGTGTGTTGACTTTGGCCACATTGATGTCATACAGCTTCTTCACGGCCTGCTTGATTTAATGCTTGTTGGCCTTGACATCCACAGTGAAGCCTAGGGTGTTGTTGTCCTCAATCTTCTTCATAGCAGACTCAGTGGTCAAGGGAAACTTAATGATGGCATAGTGATCAAGCTCGTTTCTCCGAGGGGCACTTTTCTGAGGGTATTTGGGCTGCCTTTGAAGTCTTAGTGTCTTGAGTCGCCAGAAGGTGGAAGATGTTCGGATCTTCTTCTTTATGTGGCTATGGCCACCCTTTAGCACTGCCTTCTTGGCCTTCAGGGCCTTGGATTTGGCTTCTGTCTTGGGGGGCACAATGGCTTCCTTCTTCGCCTTTGGCGCCATCTTGGGGGGAAAAGGCTTGGAATTTTATTTTCTTTGTTCAGAAGTGCTAAAGAGTTCCCTCCTATTTTCTGCATTTGTTTCATTTTTTCATTTCATTCATTCAGTTAAAGGTGTTCTTGTCTTTTGATCTTCTGGGAGACCTGTTATCCTTAGGTTAACTCTGCATATCCTGTCTTTGAATTCAGTGTGTTTTGCTGTATAGTGAACTTATTTTCTTTTAATGTTATCATTTATTGCTTCTCTTCTTCCAAGTTGTCTTTCTCTTCTGTGTATTTGCATACCCAATCTGTTGTTCTCTCTTTATTTTCTGGGGAAACTTGCCATTGCAGATTCAGATTTTTCTATGCTGTTTGTTTTTGCTGTGTAAGGTGGGCATAGCTTCCCTTCACATAATTTTCATTTTTCTTTTAAACTACTCAGTAAGAATGTGTTGTTGTTCCATGTTCTCCTCAAATCCACAGGGTGCTCTATCTCATCAATTGTTGAGTCATTTTCCTATATTTTGTGGTGTTTATTCATAGGTGCCTGAATTTGTTTAACAGATCTGGAGGCCATACATCCTTCCATTCCTGTTTTCCCTCTTGGTTTTTTTTTTGTATTTGTATTTATTTGTGTATGAGTTTTCTTCTTCCTGAAATCTCTGTTCTCCCCCATATTTTTCTTACCACTTACTTCCTTACTCCCCCCACTCTGGTTGGAGGCTGGATCTCAGAGTGTCTCAGCTTCCTTCTAAGATGGGCATCTCACAGTTCACCAGTTGAGGCCTTTGCCTCCCATGACTTTTGGATGGTCAGAGCCCGCTGGTGCAGTTGGATTCCGTTCTCTCCTGCAGGTGTGGTAGAGTGCTGCACAGAGCTCCACAGGCACGGCGTTTTGTCCTGGTGCCCTACCTCACTCCCGTGGTTCTTAGGCGGTTCAGAGCTTTGCTGCCCTTGCGCTTCCTGGTTGTAGCCTCTAGCGGGTTTGTTTTTCCCTGAGGGACTGTGGCCAAACAGGCTGTCAGGGCTCTAGCAAACTTCTACAAAGTGTATCTGAGGTCTCCTGGACACTGGAAAGAAGGAAGAACTACAGGGGCAGCTAGGTAGCACAGTGAATAGAGCGCTGGCCCGGAGACAGGAGGACCTCAGTTAAAATCCCGCCTTGGACACTTAACACTAGCTGTGTGACCTTGGACAAGTCACTTAACCCCATGTTGTCCTCCCTTTTCCCCTCAAAAAAAGAAAAAAAAAAGAAGGAAGAGGTACCAGGTTACAGGGATAGATTTTGATG
This sequence comes from Pseudocheirus occidentalis, assembly GCA_028646575.1. Classification (NCBI taxonomy): domain Eukaryota; kingdom Metazoa; phylum Chordata; class Mammalia; order Diprotodontia; family Pseudocheiridae; genus Pseudocheirus; species Pseudocheirus occidentalis. The sequence continues at coordinate 325,417,925 of CM053593.1, read as the reverse complement.
TAATCTTGTATCATGTTCTTGGGTCTGCTGGTGTAACTTCTGTGTAATGTCAGAGATGGGAGAGGGAGAGAGGCTTATTGAACTCAGGGCCTTTTTGCAGGTTGGGGTGGGACAGAGGGTTCTTTTTACCTTCTTTGCATTCTAGGTGGCCGAGATGGTGGAGACAGCTGAAGTTGCTTTCTTTGTTCATAATTTCTGTTTTGGAGAGGCTTGAGAGGTCATGGGGATGGGAGAAAATGGCTAGTCTGCCATCCTGTTGTTCACATGACTCAGAAAGTCTGTATCCTTATTAGGATAATAATTATTTGCATAGAGGTCGTCTTTGAAGGTATGAGAAGGAAAGAAGCAACTTTTTAAAAAATAATACATATGATTAGGCTTTTAATCAGATTTTAACATAGAATTGTAATACTGATGACCGTGTGACCTGCTTGCTTTTTGAGGCCATTACTGCTCTTCACTTTTTTTGTAAGTGAGAAGTAACATGAGAATCAAATAGGGTACTGTTTGTTTAAATGAAACTCCTGTTTACCAGAAGATAAGCCAGACTAAATAGAAGATTCTGTTTCACATCTACTGATGACAGGTCATTTTGCTGGTAGATCTTCACAGCTATTTTGTCATAGGTTATGCTGCCACCTGGAGGCCAACATTCAGATGAAAAAGGTGCTAAAGAAGTGATCTTGGATGATGATGAATGCCCCCTACAGATCTTCAGGGAATGGCCAAGTGACAAAGGTAAATAATGTATTTCTTTTTGCTGTTTAGTAGTTTAGTTTATATTACAAACTGTTAAATTATTCTTTATTCAGGATTGTGAGGCACTGTTTAGAACAAATTGCTCAGTCAATGACCATTTATTATGTGTGTCAAATACTGTGCTAGGTGTTAGGATACAAATTCAAAGAATAAAACAATTTCTAAAAGAGTTTATATTCTAATTAAGGAGGGAGCAGATAGATATAATTTATAAATTAATAAACCATGTTATAATAAATATAAAGTAGTTAAATACAAGAGAGGTCCAGAGTGAGGTCACTAGCAGTTGGGGACATCAGTGAAAGCTTAATGTAGGAAAAATGGTGCTGGGGCACTGCATCTGGAAGAGAGAGAGGGAGGTGGGCCAGAAGGGAATTCCAGGTTTGGACAGCTGACTGCACATAGGCAGAAAGACAGGAGATAAAAGACTGTGTGTAAGGAGCCAAGAAAGCTAGTTTGGCTGGATCATGGTTTGTGGATTGTGTCCTCTGAAGCTGGCAAGATAGATGGGGGCCAGGTTGTGCGAAGCTTTAATTTTGAAATAGAAGAATTTCTATGATAGGTGAATAATTTAAGTTGTTTCTGTCATCTGGTACAATGTGGTCTTTGGTTTATGTAATGTGTGTGTTTTTTGTTGTTTTTTTTTGGAGGGCAGTTTTGGTTAAGTGACTTGCCCAAGGTCACACGGCTAGTTTTTTTGTGTTAAGTGTTGGAGGCCGGATTTGAACTCAGGTACTCCTGACTCCAGGGCCGGTGCTCTATTCACTGTGCCACCTAGCCGCCCCTATGTAATGTGTTTTGAGTATTTCACATTAATGTGATGATAATAGCTAGCAAATATAGAACAAATATAGAAGGTTTACAATATGCTTAACATTTTATCTTATTTGATCCTCACAACAACCTTGTGGGATTTGTTGTTCAGTCATGTCTGACTTTTCTTGACAGCATTTGGGGTTTTCTTGGCAAAGACACTGGAGTGGTTTGCTCATTTTGCAGATGAGGAAACTGAGGCAGACAGGGTTAAGTGACTTGCCCAGGGTCATACAAGTAAGTGTCTTAGGCCAGATTTGAAGTCATGAAGATGAGTCTTCTGGACTTCAGGCATGGCATTCGATCCACTGAGCCACCTAGCTGCCCTATTGTTACTGTTACTTTGTAAGGAAGGTGCTAGTATTATCCTTATTTAGTAGATGGCAGCAGCAAAATTGAGGGTGAGAGAGTAAATAGTAACTGACCCAGGGTCCCATAGCTGGTAAGTGTCTGAGGCAGGATTTGAACTCAGATCTTCTTAACTCCATGTATGGCACTTTTATCTACTGTACTACCTAGCTGCTATACAGTATCTTGTAATCTTCCTGGATACCAGGAATTTGCAAGAAGGGTAGCCAACAAAAGGTATCATGTCCACAAAGAGGATTTGAGAGTTTCATGAGTGGCCCTTGATGCAAATATTCAGAAAAAACTTCTGTTACAAATAAGATAATGTAAGACAAATAGTCTTTCACAAATCTTCAATAATTCTGAGTTATTCAGAATTAATGATGCTTTTGGAAAACTAAATAATCAGATTCAATAATGAAAAGAACTCAATATGAATACAAAGACTCTGGGGGTTCAAGAACTAGGGTTCTAGTCATGTTCTGCTATCAACTCATTGCATATAACTTAGGGAGGTCATTTAATTTCTCAAAGCTTTAGTTATTTTGCTAGATCTCTTTATTTTCATATAGCTGAAATTCTGTGAAATGCTTGAGTGATGTTAAAGTATTAAAAATGATAAAACAATTCAGATGTCTAATTTTTCTAATTTAATGCCTTTCTAGTATATATTAATAACTAAGATTGATAATTTAATTTTCAATAATTTAACTATCATTATATCCTTAAAATTGTTTTAAAAGCTCAGGCCATTATTTTTAAAATGTTTTATACGATCAGTGAATGTGATAAATCAAAGTAAAGACTTATTCAGTATGAAGTACTTAGAAAGTTATGCTAGAATTTTTGGAAATCAGCTTCCATAGTACATTGTCAAGAGTGACCTGAGACTTATTGAATTTTATACTTTTTTCCCCTAGGAATTTTAGTCTTTCAGTTGAAGAGGAGGCCACCTGATTACATCCCAAAGAAACTGAAGAAGCAAATGGATGGAAAACCACCAAAGGGGAAGGAAAGAGTTGATGGGTCTGGGTATGGCTCTTCACTCCCACCTGAAAAACTGCCCTATTTGGTAGAATTAAGCCCAGGTAAGTGCTCTGGCTTACACAGATGTGCTTACTATAACCTTTTTTCTGTGCATTGACTCAGTCTCTTGACTGTCCAATTAGTTTTAAATAGGTGTCATATAAAAACTTGTGCCTGTGAGGTCAAACAGAAGTTTTTACAACAAAATAGTGATGCCTCATTTTTCAGTATTTGTAGGGATTTTGTTGTACTGCATTGAAATAACATGTGTATGCCACAGGGAAACAGAAGACTGTTGCTCATAGAGAGTTATAGGACATGAATTAAGCCATTTTTTGCAACAAAATCCTACTTGAAAAGTTAATAAAAATAGTAGGGTTTTCCAGACAGAAGAATTTTTTTTGTATACTAATTTTTATTTGTATAAACAATTCCTAAAAACTGTGTAATATGTTGGGTTGAATATTGTTTTGGGGTGTGCTTGAGCCTATGTGTACTGGATTGTTAGTGTGTGAGACCATTTACACTTCAAAAATGCACAAATATTAAAGGTCATGGTTTTGATTTATTGTTCTATTAATTATCTGGGGTGGGGAATTTGGGACCTAGAGGCTCCCAGTAGCCCTCTAGGTCCTCAATTGCAACCTTTAAGTGAACCTACACTTCACAGATCAATTTGCAGAAACTTAAGAAAATGATGCAGAAAATGTTTAAAATGCATATTAAATTTAAAATATGTCCTCTATTCTATCCCCCTCCTCCAAGCAATTTGTTAAATATTTACTGTTTAGTGTTAAATACTGGCTGTTCCTCATTAATAGACATGTTTTTAAAATTATATCTTTGACAGAGTATAGGAAAGGAAGGTCTTTTAGATATTTATTGGAAAATTACATTTTTTATAGACCTGATTTTATACTAGTGGTATTTTGTTAAATATGTGCTTCATATGTGAACCAGTTTGCGTTTTACTATCTATAGATGGTATCTAAAGAAAAAGTGTGCCCTTATATTGATTGATATGTTAGTTTATGAAATGTAGACATTTAGGCTTAAGAAATTACAATAGAAAGTTCTTGACTTTTTGGTTTTGTTTTTTTTTTTCTTTAATGATCTGCTGGTTATTTTCATACTTGTCTAATGTCTGTACGTTACACTTTGAAAAACTAACACTATGCCACAGGGTTGCTACGTGGTTGTGAATTATATTCTCACTGTTTTATATACCTATAATATAAAATGTAGATATAGTATATATATGTATAGAAATATATAGTTGTGTGTTTTGATACATATATTCACATATATTTCTTCCATATTTGGTTCTACAAGTTTTATTCTAGAAACACTAGTATATCTGGAATCCTGCCTTTAAAATCTGATTGACTAGTAATTATATTTATGTGAAAGTTAACTCTGAGAGTAAGAATTATGTCTCATATTCTATGCTTCATAGATTTATTTCCAAAGCAGTCTGGATTTGACTAAGTTGTTATTTAATGGATTCTGTGTTTGATTTGGAAATTTTCTGATTCTAGATTACTATAAATTATATACAGGAGTTTAATTCTTTCCCAATGACAATTTTAATACATTAGATCCTAAAAGTTTCTGTGATAGGATTCACTTGATTGCTCACCTGTCATGCTGTTCCTTTGGTTCTAATTTCCCCCAAAACTTCATTTCACCTGGTTTTGTTTTTTTTGTTTTTTCCCCAAAAACTATTAAAGGGAAGTGCTTGTAACTTAAAATATTTGAAACAATGATGGTGTAACTCTAGGTAATAACTTTTGCACTAACTAGTTTTTTAGTTATTTAAGAAAAGATTAGCTTTGAAAGATATATGTCTGTGTATTGTATGTGTCTGTGTATATGTTTTCTCCTGAATTTTTTCAGTTAGTAACTTTAATGTAGCATGGTTTTATTTGGATTCTTTGGAACCATATCTGAACATTTCTGATTGGAAAATACTTTTAAGTCAACTCTTAATCATCTGAGCCAATAAAGTGAAACATAGATATGGATGGTTCCCATACATTTCTCTTTGTCTTTTGGAAATAAATTTTTGGAAGCAGATTTAATTCATTTTTTTAAAAATAAGCTTATATCGAAACTCTATCCTTAGAGCCTAAACCTGCATAAGTAACATGTTCATTGTAGGCAGTTAGCAAATCTAAAATTGAATCGGGATGAGGGGATTTAAGTTTGACCAGTTTGGGGGGCATTCTTATAGTAATTTTGGAGAATTTAGTGTATACTGTTTGCTATTACTTTAAATATGATAAAAATTTGGTGCATCTTATATTTGTGCATCAGTCTACTGATAATGCTGCCAGTTCATCAAGTAATAAACATACATGTAGGAATATAGTCAAGTAAGAAAGTAACTTTTAATGATAATTTCATGTAATATAATACTCTTTGCTAAAACTGACTTCCTATACAGGTAGAGGTTTATAACTATGTAGAATTTAAGGACATATTTAAAATTTAGCACAATCTTCTTACTAAATCATGATATAATGCATCAAAAAACACAGTAATAAAACACCTTTCTTTCTAATTACTATTTTTAGCCAGGTGATTCCAACCTGGCTAAACCATCCAATTTGATGCCAACATCCATATTGAATAAAGCAAATTCCTTTTTACAAAAGAAGCTCTTGTTGGTCTGTTAACCTTGATGATGCTCCCTTATGTAGCTTCTGTGTTATTTGTTTTCAGTTAGGCATATGGTCAACCCTGGTAGATTTAAGAGCCTGTGACTAGATAGAAAATTTAGGTTTTGTTCAGAGGTTTTATTTTATGGATTATGGGGGTGGGGGATAAAGAATTATTTCTCTTCTGGTTTTGGATCAAAATGTATTTATTGTACAGCTGGTGAAGAGTTGGAAATTAGTAAGAGAACTTATGTGGTAAACTAACTGTTGCTTTTGTGTATTGCTTGGTGACTGACCAATTGTCTCAGTGTTTGCTTTAATAGCTTGCCTGTTGGTTTCTACAACACCGTTGTAAACAGTTCATCCACTGTTTTTTTTGGGGCACTGTTGTTTTAGTCTTTGCAATTTTAAAAACTGGTGGGGGCAAAATGCCCTTTTTCATCCTATAAAATTGAATTTCAGTGTTGTCTCACTACAGTTTCACCCTTTCCTGTCTTTTCTTTTTCTTCCCCCTTCTGCATGTACTGCATGGTATCTGTCCTGCTGATGCTGCCTTCACCTGGGTCCTGTGCATGTGTTCTTAACCCCAGGCAGAAGGAATCACTTTGCCTACTACAACTATCACACTTATGAAGGTAATTCAATGTTTAATACTACTTTTATTAACCATATCACTAACCAATCATCTTGGATAATGTAACTGAAGTGGATCTAAAAGAATGTTCTATGATCATTTTTCGAAGTTAGTTACATGTTCTGTAGGTAACTTTTAAAAATAGTTTTAAATCATGACTTTTTAGTGTTATCTGACTAGAACTTGATAGGGATCTGTATGTTCTTGGCCAGGTGTCTTAACCATTCCAGACCAATGTTCTCATCCATAGAATGGATGGTTTGGACTTAATGATCTCTAAGGTTCCTTCTAGCTTTGAAGTATGTAATGGAAGCTCATTAGTCAAAAAAGTGACTTTGCTTCCTGGGGATGATTAGTTAGCTGAAAAGCAGAGAGGTAGTGGTGCAGTGGACTGAAAGCAGATCTTTTCATCAGCAAAATATTTGGGTTCAGATCCTATTTCTGGGTTTATTAGCTCTGTGACCCTGGGCAAGTTACAAACCAACTATTGATTTTCTCATTTGTAGAATCAGGGTAATAATGTCTCTTTTATTTATTTTATAAGGTTGTGTAACTCAAATGAGATTTATGCTTTGCAAAACTTTAATGTGCTATGTATGTATAAATGTCTCTTGTTCGTTGCAATTACAACTTTTGGGAGCCGGCTTTGGCTGTCTTTTGTTCTAACTCTTGGTGTTTGCAGGTATGAAAGTTAGCTTTCAAACTTTAATTGGCTGCATTGGTTCATGATGGGGGTGGAAAGTGCAGAATCTCTCCTGATTTAATTTTGTCTCCCATAACAAATCAGTATAATTTTTTCATCACCTTCCCAAAGCTGAAGAAGAAAAATTTCAGAGATGAATTCTGCTTATTTTCTAACACATACTTTCCTGCCTTTAGATATATTCCCCATGTTCCATGTAGCTTTTAAATTACGCAAGAATTTTCAGATGTTTTCTTTAGGCAGCCATACATTGTTGCCGTGTCAAAGGACAAAATATTTGTTTCTTTTTTCGTAACCACAGTTTTTATATCCTTAGGCTGCTGCATAAACCTGAAAGTGTATTAGTTCTGCCCTTTTAAAGAACTATGCAAAACAATAATCTTGATTTATCCAAAGTCTGTGAAGTCGGGATGGCTAGGTGGCACAATGAATAGAGCACCGGCCCTGGAGTCAGGAGTACCTGAGTTCAAATCCGGCCTCAGACACTTAAAACACACACAAAAAAAACTAGCCGTGTGACCTTGGGCAAGTCACTTAACCCCAACTGCCCTCCAAAAAAAAAAGTCTGTGAAGTCAGTAAATTAACTTTTACTAGGCGCCTACTATGTGCCACTGTGCTAGGTGCTAAGAAAACAAAGAAAAGCAAAAGACAGTTTTGCTCACAGTCCAGTTGGGAAGAAAACACACAAACACACAAATAATACATACAGCATAAATTGGAGGTAATCAACAGAGGCATAAAATTTCAAGAAATTTTTCTTAACGTTATTTGTTGCCCATTTTGGTATTTGTGTATCTAATTTTGTACTTGAACAATTTTATCTTTGTGAGTTCTCATTTTCATATTAAGAATAATGGAAGGAATATTGTTTCTTTTTTATTAGTTACTTACAGAAAATAAAAATGTAATAAAGTAACAGATTCATCCCATTTTCCCTTAAATTGTTCTACCAGAGTTAATATGAGTTACATGTGGATTTTTCCAACTAAGTTATCCAAAAAGTTTTGGAGTATGGACGTCGGACTTCCTGTAGGCCTACATGTTTATATGTTTTCTCACAACACCTTAAATTCCTTTCTGTCTATGAGCTATGTCTTTTTATGGAAAATATTTCTCTTTTCTAAACAAATAGCATTTATGTTCATTGTTTATAAAGGCTAACAAAAAGGCAGTACTTTTACTATTGTCACACTTGCTTAATGTAGCAGTTTGGAAAAGAAAATGAAAAAAACTAGGGGCAGGGAGACAGAGCTAAAATAAAAGTCTAAGCTAACAGGAGCTGAGCAGCAAAGTACTTCTCATAACCTTCTTTTGCCACCCCTAGTAACTCCCCTCACTATTTCTGTGTAGGAAATAGTTATTTAACATGATTTGGTGATATTGAATCATTCTCTTTATTTTAAAACTGCACTAGTCTTATTTCTTAGTAGATGGTAAATAGCCTTTTTTTTTTCTTTTCTAACTAGTACTAGTGGTTTCTTTTAAGGGGAAACAAGTTTGCAGTTTCATTTCCTAGACTATTTCAAACCTCATTTATAAGTTGCCCCCAGTGTAAGAAGGTAGGAATTTATGTAGAGAAAGGGAAAATATATATATATATATATCATTAGTTGGATTTAGAATCTGAGCTATTACAAATGAACAGAAATACAGCCCTACAGCACCCTCTGGGGTTTCTGTGTTTGAGATAGTAGGAAAAGGAAAGAGAAATGGAAGAAGAAATATTAGCTGTTTCTCTAACTTTATAACTCTTAACCCACGATTGAGTGAGTAGCTCTCTAAATGGAGAGCTTAAGAGATAGATTATTCTATCTAGTACAACACCCATTTCATGGGTGAAGTTAAATGAATTTCCCAGGGCTCTATAGGTGGCAGAATTAGAATGTAGATTGGAATCAAGTTACCTAACTCAAAATATGTGTGTGCGTGCGTGCGTGCGTGCGTGTGTGTGTGTGTGTGTAACAACTCAACCTTTATAGAGAATTCCAAGTGAATAAACTCTTTTACATGGCCAAGGCAGTTCCATATTTAATCTTCAACTTCAGATTTATATAATAAAAATTCCAGCCATCTTAAAAATCTCAATAGGCACTTTTGTATACTTTGTCTTCACATTTAGAGTTTGTGTTTATGTGTGTTTCCCATGTTTTTAACACTGTCTACTTTTTCATCTTTATTTTTAATATGTTTTATTTCTTCTATGTGTGTATTTGTGCTTTTGTGGTGGTGTGGTGGTGGTTGTTTTTTTTTTTTTTCCTTGTGGTAATTAGCAGGTTTATTTTCTCAACAAATTATACTCAGGAGACCAGGAAAGCTGTTAATGGTCTGACAATTAAATCTTGATGACACTTTCAATACTTTTTTTTCAAAATAACTTATTTATTTTTAGTTTACATCATTCATTTCAACAAGATTTTGAATTACGGATTTTCTCCCTGTCTTTCTCCTCCCCACCACCCCAAAACAGCGATCCCACTGTATGCTCCCTCCCCCAGTTGTTCTCTCCTGTATCCTCCCCCATAACCTCTCTGACTTTCTGGTAGGACAAGATGGATCTCCCTACCCCACTACCTGTATATCTTATTTCCCAGTTGCATGTAGTTAATAATAATAATAACAACATATGTGTGTGTATTGCATATGTATATTTAATACTTTTTAGGAAAAATTCTGAAGTCAGAATTCAAACCAAAGTGTCTCCATCTTTTTTCCCCTACAGCATTATGAGATCTTATTGATGAGTGTATCACTACCAGTGATATCATTTTCAACTCATCCTTACCTCCTCATCTTCTTTGCCTCAGTTACTATTTTATAAATTCTTTTCAGTGAGTCTTTGTAATATGCTAATGTAGTCTTCCTGTTGGTTTCTTAATATGCCGTGGGTGTCAGTGTAGCATTTATATGTCTGTTTATCAGTGACTTTAATGACATGCTTCCATCACATACATGTTTTAAGCCACCTCTTATTAGGAATTTAGGTGGCACAGTGAACAGAGTACCAAATCTGGAGTCAGGAAGACTCATCTTCCTGAGTTCAAATCTGGTCTCAGACACTTACTAGCTGTTTGACCCTGGGCAAGTTATGTAACCAACCCTGTTTACCTTAGTTTTCTCATCTATAAAATGAGCTGGAGAAGGAAATGGCAAATCACTTCAGTACCTTTGCCAAGAAAACCCTAAATGGGGTCACAAAGAGTTGGACAAGACTGAAAAAGGACTGAAGAACAAATTTATACTTTTGTAAGTCTTCCCATGCTCTTTGGGTTACTTCTAATTTTGATTCTTTGGGAACTTGCTTTCATGATTTTCAACTGTATTGAATCATTGGAAGAATATTGGTATTATATAATATTTTATCTTAAGGAGGAATTTGGGGGTTTGAAGGCACTGTTTGTTTTCTTAATTGCAGTCTAGTTTTCTTGTTCCTGTTCAGTTCTGACTTCAACTCATTGTCTATCTCCAGTGAGTGTCCAAGGCATATGTATAATAATTTTTTTTCACTAAGGCTTCCCTGGTAGATATTTAATAGCAATAATAGTTATTGACCAAACTTTAGAATTTTAGAAACCTCATTTAGAAATACTGTGAACTAGTACTTGATACATTGTCACCTGGAGGTTTGTGAAATCTGAAGGACCTCATTGTCTTTAGGGAGTCATTTTTACATTTGGACTCTGTCTTGGACATCAGCTGTAACAGTGACAAATACTTTTTGCATGTGTACATATCTTGGTTTTGTACCTCACTTCATATTAAATAGAATTATTGAACAGTTATTCTCATTCTTTATCACATAATTTTTATGATCTTAAGAAATATACAGAAAAATCTCCTCAGTGAAGTTAATTTTTTAAGGCTATATTTTCCTTTACTAATTCAAATATATCTTTATAATTGATTCAGTAAATAGAATGCAACCTTTTATTCTCTGCACATTTGAGACAATTTTATGATTATAGGTGTGGACCAAATATGGCTTGCTTTTGAAAGCATACATATTCCCTTCTCATATTTTTGCATCTTCATATGTATTTAGGTTTTTCTGTAGAGGTAAAGTCAGGTATTGGGTTAAAAGTTATTAATGACCTTTCCATCATCTTTTTTTTCAGTAGTAATGCTCTCCATGATACTTTAATCTTTCCTTGTTTTAAATATTTTAACTTTGATCATTCTATACCTTCAGAAATGTCACCTCCAACCTGGACCCTTTTTATATTGGTCTTGTCTAGCTACTCTTCCTGTCTTACTGATTTTGAGTGCTATTTCCACTTCATGTAGTACTTTAGGCACCCCAGTCATTTCCAGGTTTTAAGATATATTTTGACTTACTTGGAGAATTTCCCTTCTTCCTTCCTTATGCTTTGTAATAAACACTCATATGTAAACAGAAATAATCTTCAGAGTGTTTTTTCATTTGCTTATACTCATCTTTAGCATTGTAACATAGATGACCAAATGAGCTATAAAATGTGTGTGTTTGAAATTGTTTTATGTGTTGGTCATACTTTAAAATCCCTTCCAACTGAAATCCTTTCCAAATTATTCCTTTTTCTCCCTCCTTTCCTTCCTTTATTTAATTTTTTCTCAATTACATGTAAACATTTTCTAGAACTTTTTTTTAAATTTTGACTTCCAAATTCCTCTATATCCCTTCTTCTCTGTACTTCTTGAGAAGGCAAGTAATTTAATATACGCATGTCAAGTGATGCAAAACATTTCCATGTTAGTCATGTTGCAAAAGAGAACAAAGACCAGAAAAAAAAATAAAGTGTTAAAATGTGCTTTCTTCTGCATCCACACTCCCTCAGTCCTTTCTCTAGTGGTGGATGGCATTTATTTTTTCATCATAAATCTTCAGAATTGTCTTGCTCAGAATAGCTGCTGTCATTCGCAGTTGATCATTGTACAGCATTGCTGATATTGTATTGTGTATGGTGTTCTCAGGTTCTTTTTGCTTCGTAGAACATCAGTTCATATAAGTCTTCCCAAGTTTTTCTGAAAGCAGGATCCTGCTCATTATTTCTCATGGCACAATAATACTCTGTCACAATCATATGCCCAAATTGTCGAGCCGTTCCCCAGTTGATGATCACCTCAATTTTCAGGTCTTTGTCACCACAAGAGCAGCTTTAAATATATTTGTACACAAAAGGGTCTTTTCCTTTTTCTTTGATCTCCTTGGGCTTCAAACCTAGTAGTAGTATTGCTGGGTCACAGCATTTGTCCTTTTCATTTTCTGTCATATTAGCCAATCTGATAGGTGTGTGATGAGTATAAGCAAATGAAAAACACTCTGAAGATAATTTCTGCTTACATAAGAGTGTTTGTTACAAAGCTTAAGGAAGGAAGAAGGGAAATTTTCCAAATAAGTCAAAATATATCTTAAAACCTGGAAACTACTGGGGCCCCTGAAGTACTACATGAAGTAGAAATAGTGGTCAAAATCAGTAAGACAGTTGCCTCAGACCAACTTTTATTACCATTTCCAAGAACAAGCAATAAACCATCCTGTTTACCTGCAACTTCCTTATCTTTTGGATTTTGTGGTGAGAATGGAACTTGTTGGTTGTTGGAAAAGAAGCTGACATTTAGAGTTGTGACAGCTAAATTAATTTTGTGATAGTCCCAAAATCTGGTTGATTAAAACCTACTCCCATTTCTGCATTATTCATTACATAGGCGTAAAGGCTGCTCTGTATCATTTCTTATTATGACTTAAGAATTCAAAACCTAGTGACCACATAGTAACATTCATCCTTTCTATAACTATCATCCAGCAGCAGACTAAAGCTGTAACTTTCTGTATCATAGAAACTACTGAAGCTTCTACTCTGTTGGCATAGCCTTCAATAACCCAGGATAACGTGTAAGACATAATGTAAGCATTGGAGTAGAGCTTTTGTTGACAATTGTCTTTGACAGTATAAAGTATATATTATCATAGGCTTTGAGATGAAGGGCTTTTTTTTTTTTTTCATTTCCCTGACACACAGATGGTTCTGACTCCAGAGATAAGCCAAAGCTCTATCGTCTTCAATTAAGTGTCACTGAAGTTGGAACAGAAAAATTTGATGACAACTCTATTCAGGTGAGCAAAGTTATTGACAGCTTTCCCAGTTGATTTGAAATTCTGCCATAAAGAAAACAGATTGTTATGGCCTTCCAGTGTTATTTAAATGTTAATCTTATTGGTAAGTGCCATGCAGAATAAAATCTAAAATATACTTTCACTATCAATTTGCTTAATTCATACCATACTGATATATTTAAAGAACAGATTAGCTTTTATAACCCAAGTTTTCTTTATCCAGCAACATCTCGATTACTGTCTTGGTTTCATTGTTCCTGGAAGTATTATAATATATAATTGAATTAGAATTAGGGAGTTTTGTCTTTGTTGTAATCTGTGTAGAAAGAAGCATTTAACACATTAGTATATCTGGCAAGATTAAAGTATATTGAAAATAAGCTTTAGACAGATTTTTTTTTCTAGAATAAATAAAAATGAATTAAGTTACTTCAGTAATATATTCCTTGTTAAAAATTCAGAAGCATAAATATCCTCAGTATAATATTTCATATAAAGAAAAATAATTACAGTTTATTAACTTTTTCACACTTTTTTAAATGTGATTTAAATTTCTTTGGTTTATTTTTAATTTTAGTTGTTTGGTCCAGGAATTCAGCCTCACCATTGTGACTTAACAAATATGGATGGAGTTGTTACAGTTACTCCAAGAAGTATTGATGCAGAAACCTATGTGGAAGGGCAACGTATCTCAGAGACAACTATGTTACAGAGTGGCATGAAGGTTCAGTTTGGAACCTCTCATGTATTTAAATTTGTAGACCCCAGTCAAGATCATATCATTACCAAAAGATCTATGGATGGAGGCCTAATGGTTAAAGGTTCAAGGCATAAATCTGGGTAAATACCTTAAACTTTTAGAATTTTAATACTTCTTGTCCATTCCTGTTAATGACAATTTTTTTTTTTTTTTTGGTAAGGTGCAATTTGTTTGGGATTAAAAATTGTTTGTGTATGTGTATTTGTTATGATTTTGTTCCATCTGATTCATAAGACCATGCTATTTATTCTTCGTTTCATTGCAAAGATGATTCTGCTAATCTACCATCAATCATATATAATTTTGCTATATTTTTCTAATAGTGATAATAGATTTCACCTATAGATACTTCCTTTTTTCTCTAGAGTCTCTTGTGACTTAATTACATGCTTTTACCAGAAAACTGACCAGAGCCAGAGGTATAAGCCATGGAACTTAGTTTTTCACTAGGTGAAGCAAAATAATTTATATTGAACCACCCACTCCTACCACCACTTAAAAAAAAAAGTTAGCCAAAGAGGCTCAACCAGAATGTTTTATTTTATGAAAATGTTCATAGGCATAGTTAAACTGAAAATGACTGTACCTTTGTACATGTAGAGAATATTTTATTGGGAAAACTATGCTGTGTATATGTTGTTTCTAGTTTTTATCCTACTTGAGTTTTCCTGAAATGCATTTTTAGAAGTAAATACTGTAATGTTGATTATTTAAAATACTTTTATTTTCCCAAAATTTTGTTTTAGACCACAATAGAGACACAAATGGAGAACAGAGAAAAGAAACAAAGACAAATCATAAACTTAAATATTGGAACTTTAAATACAAAGTGTTTGGGGGGGGGGGAAGCATGTCATGTGCATAGCAGAGCATTAAGAGAGGATTTAAAATATATAAAAAATTTTTATTTCAGGACAGCCTATGTGATAAATAATACTCAAATTGAGAATTGCTCATCTGTTTAAAATGTTAGCTCCATCTTGTGCTTTTTTTTTTCTGGATTTGCTCTTGTTTCCATTTCTTAGATTTTCAAGAAAGACTTTTCTAAAATTTTAGTCCAAGTTATAATGATTTGTGGTAAACTTTCTAGCTGTATGCTTCCATAACCTTTATATTGGTTTTTATATAATCAAAATGATTTGTTTTTTATATTTTGGAATGCTCTCTATATCTTCTTCGGTTCTAAATTCTTCCCTTATCCATAAATCTGACATTAACTATTCCATGTTCTTTTAATTTGCCTGTGACATCACCCTTTATGTATAAATCATGTACCCATTTGGACCTTATCTGACATACAGTGTGAGATGTTGGTCTATACCTAGGTGTTTTCCAGTTTTCCCAGCAGTTTTTATCAAATGATGAGTTTTTGTTCCAAAAGCTTGGATCTTTAGGTTTATCATAATCAATAGATTACTGTGGTCATTTACTATAATGTAATCTGTGCCTAATCTATTCCCTTATCCACCACTCTATTTTTATTTAACTCCAGAATTTATTACCCTATGTTATCCTTTCCTCCTTCTCCCAATATATTCTTCTCTCACCTCTAAATTTTATTTTTATATATCTATCCCTTCATATTCAACTCACCCTGTGCCCTCTGTGTGTACATGTATGTGCATATACATGCACACAGATACCCACTCACACCCACCCACACATGTATGTATGTGTGTGTACACACACACACACACTCACTTTCTTCAACTGTCCTCAAACTGAGAAAAATCTAATGAGTTATAAATACTGTCTTTCCATGTAGGAATGTAAACAGTTCAGCTTTAAGAAGTCCCTTATGATTTCTTTTTCCTGTTAACCTTTTCATGCTTTTCTTGATTCTTGTATTTGAAAGTCAAATTTTTTGTTCAGCTGTGTTCTTTTCATCAAGAATGCTTTAAAGTCCTGTATTTCTTTGAATTTCCATATTTTCCCCTGAAGTTTTATACTCAATTTTGCTGGGTAAGTAACTTTTGCTTTTAATCTTAGCTCCTTTAACCTCCGGAATATCATATTCTAAGCCCTTCGATCCCTTAATGTAGCAGCTGCTAGATTTTGTGTTATCCTGATTACATTGCCACTATACTCAAAGTGTTTCTTCCTGACTGCTTGTAATATTTTCTGCTTGACCTAGGAACTCTGGAATTTGACTGATATTCTTAGGAGTTTTCTTTTTGGGATCTTTGTCAAGAGGCAATCAGTAAATTCTTTCAATTTCTATTTTACCCTCTGGTTCTAGGATATCAGGGCAGTTTTCCTTGATAATTTCTTGAAAGATAATGTCTAGGTTCTTTTTGTCATCATGACTTTCTGGTATTCCAGTAATTTTTAAATTATCACTTTTGGATTTATTTTCTAGGTCAGTGGTTTTTCCAATGAGTTATTTCACATTACCTTCTATTTTTTTTTTATTATTTTGGATGTTTTATAGTATCTTTATTTCTCATAAAGTCACTAGATTCCATTTGCTCCAGTGTAATTTTGGAGGGAATTATTTTCTTCAGTGAACTTTTGACGTTCCTTTTCCATCTGGCCAATTCTACTTTTTAAGACATTCTTCTCCTCATTGGCTTTTTGGACTTATTTTGCCATTTAAGTAGTCTATTTTTAAGGTGTTATTTTCTTCAGTATTTTGGGGGTCTCCTTTAGTAAGCTGTTGTCTCATTTTTCACGAACGTTCTCATTTCTTAAATTCCCAATTTTTCCTCTACTTCTTTTACTTGATTTTCAAAAATCCTTCTTGAGCTCCTCCATGGCCTGCAACCAGTTCATATTTTTCTTGGAAGCTTTTGATGCAGTAGTTTTGATTTTGTTGCCTTCTTCATATTCTATGTTTTGATTCTTTTTGTCCCCCCAAAAAGATTGTATAGTCTGATTTCACTCCCTCTGTTTGCTCATCTTGGCAAGCAGTTGCTTGACTTTTGAACTCTTTGCCATGGTAGAACTCTGCTTCCGGAGTGGAGAGTACTGTGTCCCAAATTTCTGGCATTTTGTGCAGCTGTTGTCAGAGATTCTTGTAGGCACCTGCCTCAGAATGGTGGGGGAGGACAGCCCCTCTGTAGCCTAACCAAGCTCTGCCACACCAGCGTTTCTCACTCCAGGACTGCCGCCCAAGACTGTGACCCAGATCCAAACAAGACAAAGCTAGAGAATCCTGCCTCAATGCCAGCAGAGATTCCTGCAGTTGCTCTTTAGTCATTGCTTGGTTCCCCCCACAATCTGGGGGCCTAGAACTGTGGGAGCAGCAGCTGCAGGCCAGAGGCCAGACCACGGTTGAGAAATCTGGAAAGTGCCACAGCTGCTGGTGATTCGATCCTGAGGCCTGTACAGACTGGTCTGTGCTGCCAGTCTGTGCCGTGGCCTATGAGAGGTTGCAGTCCGCTATCATACTGGTGAGAGACCCTTGCCAGGCTATCCTCAGCTGGAGACGCATTTCACTCTGTCATTTTGTGTGTTCTGTAGCTCTAAAATTTGTTTAGAGTCATTTTTTACAGGTATTTGAGGTAACTGGGGATGAGTTCAAGTAAGCTCCTGATTTTACTCTGCTATCTTCTACTCCCCACTGCTCTGTTTCTTAGTATCGGATTGTTTTGATAATTACTACTTTATAATAGTTTGAGATATGGTAGGGCTAGACCACCTTCTTTTGCATTTTT
>CM053593.1:325382004-325399974 GCA_028646575.1 Pseudocheirus occidentalis | reverse complement strand
GCCATATTGGCTCCGCCCCCCTGGACTTTATTTTTTCTAGCTCCGTAATGTAATTTTTGATAGTTTGCTTGGTATGGCACTGAATAAATTTATAAATTGATCAATTTAGGTAGAATTGTAATTTTGTTATAGTGGCTCAACCTACCCATGAGCAATTAATATTTTTCCAGTTGTTTATATCTGACTTTATTTGAATGAAATATGTTTTATAATTGTGTTCACATGATTCCTGGGTTTGTTTTGGCAGGTAGACTCCCTAGTATTTTATATTGTCAACTGTTATTTTAAATGGAATTTCTGTCTTTTGTCCTGCTGATGATTTATGTGGTTTTATTTTATATCTTGAAACTTCGTTAAAGTTGTTAATATTTTCAAATAGTGTTTTGTTCATTCTCTAGGATTTCCTAAGTATAACATCTGCAAAGAGTGATGTTTTTGTTTCCTCATTGCCTATTCTAATTCCTTTCGTATCTTTTTCTTATTGCTATAGATACCATTTCTAGTATAGTATTAAATAATAGAGGTGATAATGGGCATTTTTGTTTCATCCCTAATGAGGGATTCCGTATTCATTCCTATATTGAGAAGGCTTCAAACTTATCCCAGTTTTAGATAAATATTATTTTCAGCAAGATATAGTTTTCTTTATCTCTTTTCATTAGATCCATTTTTGCTTTTGCTGTGTCTGAAATCATGATTGATACCTCTACGTTCTTTGCTTCTGCTCTAGCTGCTTATCTTTACTGTATATGTATCTCCTGGGTGTCAGATTTAGCTACTGACCTGCCCCAGGGATGGGACCTTGCTGCTGGGTTGCTGTGGTAATAGTCTTTCTGGTATCTGGCCCTGAAAGAGAGATGATGGTCTACCCCAAGGGTAGGACCCTGCTGCTGGGTCCTCATGGGAACAGGGTCTCTCTGCTGGTATTCCCAGGGTTGAGTTCTTGCTGTTGGCCAGCCCCAGGATAGAGCTTCGCTAGTGGTCAGCAGTGGGATCAAGGTCTTTCTGGTAGTTTGTTCTTGGGGTGGAGTTGACAGGGTTGTACTTTGCTGTGCTGCAGGGACTGCCTAGTTCCCTCCAATTCTGAGGAAGTTTTCTAGTTGTTTGGAGGGGAATTGGGGAGAGTTTTAGTGGGTTTGTTCCTCTTTCTGCCATCTTGGCACTAGAAGTATGAGTATATATTCTTAATGTAAAACACTACTTCATTCTTTCCTGTTACCTCCATTATTCTTCTTCCTACCTCCTTCCTCCTTTATCTTCTGTCTGAATAATATAGTATACCTTTCTAGAATCTTATTGTAATTATGGGCTTCATTCTACCAAATCTCTTGCCTCTGTGATCAAATTTACCTTGCATGAAATTTTCTAGGCCATTTTGCTTGTTATTCATATTATGCATTTGATTATTAGTATTGGAGTCCTTTACTTACTAGTTACCACTCTTGTAAACTTAAGAGTTGACTGTACCGCTATTCTTTGTACATGTAGCTATTTTCATTGATGTATAGCTTCAGAATACATACTTTTTCACCCCTCTCACATACTTCTTAATTAGATTCACAAGATTCCAACATACATTCTTACTAACTGTTGTTACATGCATTTCTAAGCCATCGTCCTGAAACTCAAATCCCATTTCCAATATCAGCTTTTATTTGTTTCTTTCCCAAGTCTACCTAGGGAAGCCCTTTCTTTGACTGGATGTCAGTTTTGAAAATATGTCTGTACCACTAAGTCTTCAGTTCCTTGCCCAACACTTTCTAATTTTTAGAAAGCTCTCAAGCTTACTTCTGAGTATAATCTTTGACCACGTGAATCACCAGAAATGTACAATAAATGGTCTTACTTGACAAGTCTTGAAGAAAATTTGTCAACTCTGGATATAAACCTTGAAAGGACAGTAAGACCTCGTCGCTATCAGATTAATTAAAAAAAAAAAAACAACCTTCATCAGGGAGTCACCAACTACCATTAATTATCTCTTCTTCCTCCCACCTTTACTGGATATTCTCTTACCTGATGGCACCTGTGGATCCACATTATTATTCCTTTGAGAATAGGCAGCTTCTTTAGACAGTTCATCTCCTTCCTTTCTTGGAAAGGGCCATATAAATTGTTAATGAGCTTTCTACTCATCACTATTCTACTTAAATGTAGCAATTAATTTAGGCTAATTTTCCTTTAGAAATTCCTTCTAAAATAGTATTAGAATAATAGACTTAGAGCTACAAGGGATATTAGAAATCATCCAATCAGGGGTTTCTTACCAGCCAGTCTTAACTTGGTTTTTAAAGATTTTTGATAACCCATTATAATTGGTTTCATTGTAATCCCATGTAGCTTATTCTGTGAATTTAAGAACATTATTCAGAAAAAAAACTCTCTAGACTTCATCAGAGTGCAAAAGGGGCACAAAAAAGGGTTAAAAGCCTGTAATAGGGGGCGGCTAGTTGGTGCAATGAATAGAGCATCGGCCCTGGAGTCAGGAGGACCTGAGTTCAAATCCATCCTCAGACACTTAATGCAGAGACTAGCCATGTGACCTTGATCAAGTCAAGTCACTTAACCCCAGCTGCCCTCCAAAAAGCAAAAAAAAAAAAAAAGACTGAAGATCTGAACCCCCCTCCTCTGACTCCTAAATCTGATGTTCTTTGCATTTGGGGGAGGGGGGCTTTTTGGAGGGAGGAGGGCAGGGCAGTTGGAGTGTAGTGACTTGCCCAAGGTCACATGGCTAGTAATTGTTAAGTGTCTGAGTCTGGCTTTGAACTCAGGTCCTCCTGACTCCAGGGTGGGTGCTGTATTCACTGCACCTTTGCATTGCATGCTTCCTCAGCCAACTTTGTTTTAATTATAACTGATTTGATTTTACACAAGGGTTAACTTCATTTTTGAGGAGTCCCTGCTATTTAGCTATTTATGCTAAAGTTGAAAAAAGTTGATTTTTTTGATTGATATCTTTTGGTTTTCAGTTGGATTTTATTCCTTTAACCAAGGACTATTTTCTTTATTTTCTGTTTTTTGTCTGTTGGGATCAGTATATTACATATTTATATATGTGTATATACACACACACACATAATGATCAGGCTTATAGTAAACAGATACATGTTAATTTTATGAGTTATTTTTATTCACTAACTGCAGTTCAGAAATTTAGAAATTTTGAGAAAGTCCACAGATAATTTTAGATGCTACTAGTCTTCTGTTTAAGGAAGAGTTTAGCTGATGACAGGTTTGAGTTTCTGAATCTTCAATCTTTTCTTTAATGCCTTATTTATTTACTACAAATGGTGATTACTTAAGTTGGGCTGAGGTCAGAGCAGTTAGTATTGAGCCCATTTGCTTGACCTGTTAAGTGGGCAGTATATTTTCCTGTAATATTATTTCTCTTTGTAATTGTATAGCTTTCTTAGGATTTAGAGCTGGAATGAACATCAAAGATTATCTAATCCAAATCCATCATTTTATAGAAAAAGTAACTAGTATCTGAATAGGTTAAAATGTCTTACATGTTGTTAGAAAAGTAGCAGAGACCAGACCTTTGCTTTTTCTTTGTACCTAATGTTACTGATAATTTCCTTTCCCCATTGTTATTTCTCTAGTGTGCTATTTATTTGGTGATTTTTGCATTCTTTAAAGAAATATCCTTTTTCCCTTTTATACAATCTGTAAAGTATCCTAATAAAATGAAAGTAAGACTGAACAGGTTATGTTCCTGTAACCTCAGTTCCTTTACCTTTAAAATGGGTGTGGTACTTCTACATCATTAACATTGTACTCTTGTGAAGAAAATACTTGCCAAGTTTTATAGTGCTATTACTGAATTACTTTTTAAATATTCTTTTTGATGTCCCTTATTTTGTCACAGGGGACAGTTCACAAGAAATAAAAAGCATATAAATTATAGTAAATATTCTTGATCAAAGTCAAAATAGTAACAGAAACCTAAAAAAAGTGGGTGTTCAGGTGTTAATATCAGCGCTACTTTTGCATTTGGAAAAGCCATTATGCATTATTTTGAAGTTATTAATGCATGTGGATTTTTCATTTTTCTCCCCCAGAATTGTCCAGGAGACCACCTTTGATCTGGAAGGAGATATTCATAGTGGAACAGCAATACCCACAAGCAAGGTAACTGAATATCTACTATGTAGCATTACAGTGTTGTATTTGGCTGTAATTAAGCTGTTGAGATAATTAAACCTTTTGAGGTAAGACTTTGTTGTTAGTTTTTTCATGCACTTACATTTTCATTGGTGTAGTAATATAGTCTTAGAACATTGCTAGAGGCCCCTAGAGGTTAAGTAACCTCAGTAGTCACGTGGCCAGTATGTGAATAGGGGCTGCTTTTCTTATACTGAAGTCTCCCTATTTACTATATCTCCAGTCTCTTTCTACATATAACTTACTGGTATTTAAAAGCAAAAATCCCAAGGGGTTCCTGCCTGAAATACAAACAGTTCATTGTGTCTTTAAGATTTAAAAAAAATGATCAGTCTTATCTTTCCTTTGTGGGAAGAACCATCTAGCAGTTCCTTATTACTCTATACTGTTACTTAGCACAATCTATTCTGTGACTTAGCACAAAATATAATTAGTCTGTAGTGATAGACAGATGGCACCTCTTCCATTCCCAGTACTGTACAACATTGTAAATGGCATTCATTCAGCCAAGAGAGTCGCTCTAATACACCTCAGTGATGTTCTCTGAATCTTCTTTGTCTTCTGTTTTACATTTGTAGAAATTAAAAGGTATGATATATAATTACATATATAGACATGTAACTATGATTAGCAGCAACAATTAAGTTGCTTGCTTTCTCTTTGACAGTTATAGATACATGAGAAATTTGTTTTATAATATTTAGTTACAGACAAGTGGAATTGGTGATAGTTTGCTTTGTTGATATAATGCTAAAAGCCTTTTGAGTTCATGGAGGCAAACAGCTTTATTCTCCTGACCCTTTCAGAATCAGATTTAAATTAGGAATCATTTTTACATAACAATATACCTGTCCCTTCTGTCATTTTGTACTCCCTAAAACAGAACTACATGTAGCAAACTCTTCTCATATTTGTCAAGAGAATTTTATTGTGCTCATGCAAAATACTGCTACTAAGATTTGAAGTTTTGTTGTCATAATACTATTCCTAATAAGTAATTTGTGTATTGAAATAAATGTACTGTAGTTTTCTAGAGAAATGAGTTTGTATGTTTTTGCTTTAAGAGGAATACTCTAATATAATACTATGACAGAATGTTTTGTTTTCTTCACCATGTTTTCAGTGGTATAAATATCAAGACTACTATGCCATTAAAATCTTTGCCTTCAGTTTTATTCCTAAATTCATTTAGCAATTATTTGTATTCATAGTACATGGAAGAATGGAAACTAGCCCTATAGCAGAGTAAATGGTTTAAATGATGTCTGAACACATGGGGTACGGTAAACTTTATTATTATAAATTTGGGTAGATCTCAGAAGCTCAGTTATGTCTCCATATCTCATAAATAACTCCTGAATCCCAGCCTCCATCATACATTCATCCTCTCTTACCTTCCCGTTCAAGTGCCACCCCATACTACCGCTGTTGTGATTTCAGAACGGGGAGAGTCAAACTGAGTGAGTCCCTAATATCCTGGTTGTGTAAGACCGCACCAATAAGATACGGAAGGGCTGCCATTTCCAGTACATTTTATGTCCTATTTAAGTGGTGTGGTGTGATGCCTTTGTATTTGGTTTAAGTTTAAATTTAGAATTTAGGATTTGACACTATACATATAGCTCATATTCGACTGAATAGAAGATACATAGTAAACTTGGATTGGATGTTTTATGTTTTTGTTTTTTTATAATGATGCTTGTCTATCAGGGGTTTGTTCATTTTTCTGGCTCTAAAATGTGATACCCTACTAAAGTGATTTCCAACATTTTATTAATATAACTAATTCTCTTTGATATTTATTGAGTCATTATAAAAGTGTTTTTTGGTGACACTTAAATGTACTAAATTAGACTGGTAAAATCCTGAGTATTAGGTACACAGTTTTAACAGAAACTGTATTTTCCCTGTATTTATTTAAGGACATAAAATAAGGCTGGGAAGAACCAATTTTAGTACTAAATAGTACTAAATACAGGTTAGTGCCCTGAGCCTTAGTTAGCAGGATTTTTGAAGCCCTCTGAAGAAAACAGAGCACCCTATAATTGCAAATAGTTGGCAGGATATGCCTTGATTTTTAAAAAAAGGCATTTATTTCCTTTTTTAAAAAGGATGACTAGAGTCATTTAGTCATTGGGGAAAACCAGTAACCCTGCTTCTTATCTTTTGCATAAGAGTGTAGCTCTTGGGGCTTTAAAATTCCTGGTAGCATTTGGTCAGGAGCTGCAGCAAGTTGTTTTATTATGTTTTGAATGGCTAGTGTGCTCTTAGATATGTCCTGTCACTGTGGTCAGAACACCTGCTGCATTGCTGTATTATTTTTCTGGTCTGCATTCCCTACCTCTGCATTCCCTCCCTTGTCCTTCCCCTTTTGGCAGCCTTGAATCAATTCTTTACTCCTAATGATGAACATAAAGCTTGGTTGGTCTGCGTGGTCTGTTAAACTCACTCTTGTTTTCTTCTTTTACTTAGAGTACCACCAGACTGGACAGCGACAGGATATCATCAGCATCGAGCACAGCAGAACGAGGGATGGTGAAGCCAATGATCAGAGTAGAACAGCAACAGGACTATAGAAGACAAGATAGCAGGTAGGTAATTTATAGCCCATTATATTTACTAAAGAAGGAACCAGTACATTCCTCCAGAAAGGCTTGATATTTGAGTTTAGAGATGTTTCTTTACCTTTTTTCCCTTCATTAAATGTTAAGGACAGTATTTTTGTGAGAGCTCTCTTTTCATTCTGCTGGAGCCAAAGAAATTCTCTGGATTAATAATTCTTTTTCAATTAATAAAGTGAATACAAAAATTCACATTTTAAATTAATGCTGTTCTTAAGGGCTTACTCTGTATAGTTGTCTTATTAACATGATCTCGTAAGTGGAATCAAAATCCTGCAGTGTTTATTCCTAGAGAAAACTGTATATTCAAAATGAATCCATTTAAACTGTAAGAGAAATCCTTTAATTTGTGAAAACATGAAATTAAATAATTGTAAAATATTTAAAAATTAACTTTTGATGACAGTTTCTGATTAAACCATATTTTATTAGTATTATTTGCCTTCTAACATGAGCTAGAAAGACATGGAATTGCAGGCTGATTTTTTTTTTTTTAATCTAGTACTGCAGATGTCTCATTTTATGAACAAGGACTTAAGCCTTTGTTATTTCTTTCCTCTTCGTTTCTAAAACATTTCTGACAGCCTAGTTAAGAGGGTTCAATACTATTTCAGTGTGACTGAAAAAAATTTTTTTATTGTAAAGATAATACCTTAAATGTAACAGTTGGATTAGAGGGTGTGGATTTCGAATACTGATTAGTATAAACTGCAGCATTGCTACTCAAGAGCTTCAGATGATTCTGAGTCAGAAAGAGGGTAACATGTATTCAACCAATACACTGAGCTCCTAATCAGTAATTAATAGATAATGATAAAGAATGAGCTTAGCCCCTTATCCAAAAGAGACTTAACAAACCTATTAGAGTAGATAAGATATGTGTATAAATGCCACCTAAGTGTTTGTGGTTCCTTTATGCTCTTTATAGTGGGCAGTCATAATTCTATTAATGACATCTGACCATGTATTTTCATCATGCCTTTTTGGTATAAGCAGAGGGAATTAGTTGAAATGAGTGACTTGCCCAAGGTCACAAGTCAGTGCCGGAAAATGAAGATACATTTCCATTTCTCTTCTCCCAGTAGAGGGCACTGCAGATTGCAAGATTATAGTATCAGAATCAAAAAGTAAACAGTAAATTAATAGATTTTCTTGGGATCTTATAGGTCCTTTGTACTTTATTATTTCTTCCTTTTGGTTGACTTTTATGTGTAATATTTCATAATTATACTATTTAAGTATTTTAGCTGTCTTTTTATCTATAAAATGGGAGATTTGAATTTCATGACCTCAAAAAGTCCTTCCAGAACCTTTGAATCTATTTTTCCTTTGATTTTCACTTTTATAAATAACAATAAAATGCAATGTCCAGATTGATAAATTCTTAGTGGAAATATTTCTATTTGATAAATTCATAGCATTACTGAGAGAATGTACTAAGGTGTAGAGTATTGCTGCATAGAAATGTAATAGCATAGAAATGTTAGCATTAAGCTAACATTAATAAAATAGGCTTTTAAGTTTATAATCAGAAGTAAAATTAAACCTCATATTTGTATCACTACATTTATACAGTATAGAATGATTAAGTTTTGGAGAATGGGAATCCCCTCCCACGCTATCCCCAAGAAAGTAGTTATTTTGATTAACTTTTTGCTGTTGTTTTGGTTCCATTTCTTTTACTTTCTATGTATGACATATACTTATTGCTCTCTATTCAACATATATATTTGTTGTATTTGATATTTATTTTAATGGCTAATTCTTTACAAACAAGGCAAACTTACCACAATCCTAAAAACCTTGTAAAAAAGTAAAATTTCTTTTATTTTTGTTCAAGACTTGGAATCATTGGTACTAGACTGTGTAATTTCTTTTTTGTCAACCCTTTCAAAATACTGCTGATAAGTGCCGTCAATTTTCCTTCACAAAGTATTTAAATTTTTTTCATCCTGCCTGATTTAATATTATGACTCTAAAAAAAATATGCGATTGCAAGTAACATGCATTTAATTAATTGCATGTTTAATTAAATATTTTAGTCATTACTTGAAATGTAAATTATTTTCCACATATGGTGACTTGGTTGAAATGATTTTTTAAAATAGATCATTTTTATTTATCTTGGCCATTTATTTATCAGAGGCATGAACTCAGCACAAATGAAAGACCAGTAATGGCCCACAGAAACTGATAATGAAATATTATTTGGTCTTAGCATAGATGAAAGGAAGACTCCCTGGGGAAAATGTTGTATGTATTGTCATATGAAGTCATTGTATCTGATGTTTTGTCTGAAATGTTTTTTCTTAGTTAATAAGAGACTTCCATGGGGCCAGGGTCAATATTGAAATGGCACATAATTCTAGACCCATATTTAAAAATAAAAGGTATTAATAAAACTTAATTAAAATATACTCTGTAAAGGGGCATATTGATTGGATCATATGAAATTAAGAGAAAATCCAAAGATTTGAATTAATGACTTGTCATTTTAAAATATAGCAAACTTTTTTATTTAGATAAATTAATTCTAATAGTGGTAGCACCATATTTGGGGTATTCATTCTGTTTTTCTTCTTTTTATCTGCACCCACCCCCATTTTTTATTGCTTTTTGTTGTTGTTGTTGTTGTTAAAAGCAATATTAAAATTGGTGGAAGGCCTGCATATTTGCCCTTCCAAAAGAATAATATTGAAACGCATGTCATTTTAATATTTTGCTAATATGAAGATTAGTCATTCCAGAAAGTAAGCATTGAGTTTTTATTTGTCTGAGGCAATATTTAAATTTACCAATGAATAGATGTTAAATCTCCTTTTTTTTCCTTTTTAAAAAAAATACTTTATTTACTTTTCGTTTTCGTCATTCACTTCCATAAGTTTTCATTTTTCTCCCCCTCACACCTCTCCCTCCCCAAGACTGTATACAATGGTGCTACACATACATTCCTATTCAACAGATCTTCACATTAGTCATGTTGCATAGAAGAATTATAATGAATGGGAGAGACCAGAAGAAAGAACAAAACAAAACAAAAAAGAAAATAAAACTACTTCACTCTGCATTCAGACTCCATGGTTATTGGAATTGTTTTAGGTCCTTGCATTGCTGAGAAGGGTTAAGTCTTATCAAAATCAGTCATCACACGCTGTGGCTGTTTCTGTGAACATTCTCTTAGTTCTGCTCACTTCACTCAGCATTAGTTCATCTAAGTCTTTCCAGGATTTTCTAGTCTGCCAGTTCTTAATTTCTTATAGCACAATAGTATTCCATTACATTCATATGCTACAACTTGTTTAGCCATTCCCCAGTTGATGGTTATCCCCTCAATTTCTAGTTCTTCACCACCACAAAAAGAGCTGCTATAAATATTTTTGTACAGGTGGGTCCTTTTCCCATTTTTTTGTGATCTCTTTAGGATAGAGCCCTAGAAGTGGTATTGCTGGGTCAAAAGGTATGCCCATTTTTATAGCACTTTGGGCATAGTTCCAAATTGCTCTGCAGAATGGTTGGATCAGCTCACAGCTCTAACAACGAGTCAGTATTCCATCTTTTCCCACATTCTCTGTAACATTTATCATTTTCCTATTTTGTTGTGTTAGCCAATCTGATAGGTGTGATGTGGTACCTCAGCGGGTTTGGGTTTTTTTGTTTGTTTTTTGCGCATTGTGTAGTGTAAATCTCTGATTTTTAAATCCTTGTTTTCATTTTAGTCTAGCCTTTTTTTTTTTTTGATGAGTTCTTTTTGGAGGGCAGTGATGGGGGTTGTGGATGGTTATGATATATATTTCTAATAAAATTTGTGATAGGAACTACTGTTGTAAGTATTTTTCCACTGCTGCAATAGAACAATGCTTTTGCAATTTATAGTCTTAGTTACCTGGTTTCATTGAGAGGTTAAGCAACTTGTGGTCACATAGGCTACATGTCAGAGATAGCACTTGAACCCTGGCCTTCCTGATTGCCAGGTTAACTCTTATTCACTCTACCATTCTTTCATTTTAGTATAAGGTATTGAATTATTTTGCACTATCTTATTTTCATCCTGGCTTTAATTGTCATTTTGTATTACCTAATAAATCTAGAGTTTTAGAATTTCCATCTTAAGATTTTTTTCTTCTTGTCAGCTTGACTAGAATCTTAAAGCGATTAGCTTTTTTGAAGTAAAATAGACCCAGTCAGTGGAATGGTTCAATTTTTTGCAAGAATGTTGGAAATTTGACTTGTACTTTTATTGATATTGAGTTAGTTTAGTCATTATGAATTTGTTCTAATCTTCGTCCAACTGGTATGAGAGTTGTGGAAAACAAAAAACACAGTTGTAAGAGGATAAAGTACCTATGTAATTTTATGATGTGTTATATGCAAGACAGATAGTGGAAGAATTTGTTAAAACGTAGTTTATGTTTTAAGTACTAGTTTTTAAAGTGTCCTATGGATATCTCTTTCCCCAAAGCATTTTTACTTATTGCTTATTTCTCTAACACAATCTATATGAGCTATCAGGTGTGCTTAAAAAGTATTATAGTGTAGACTTCAGTTCCAACTAAATCATAAGTTTACTTTCCTCAAAAACTCTGTGTGTGTGTGTGTGTGTGTGAGTGTGTGAGAGAGAGAGAGAAAAAGAGAGAAAGAGAGAGAGAACGAACTTTTTGGCATCATAGTTACATTGTGATAGTTTCTTTGTTCAAGAGCTAATAGGTTATTGAAAGAGACACCACTTTAAAGAAGGCTTCCTGAAACACATTTAATTCAAGGACAGAATTCATCTGATTGTCATACCCCCACCCCCACCCTCAATCCTTTTCTCTCAACTGGAATTTACTTTCAAAGATGTTTTCAACAACTTCTTATAGGAAACAGACATGTAGTTCAAAGTATGGGGGAAAGTCTCTTCTCAGTGCTTTGACTTTACACATAAACTTTCGATTTCATGTAAATGTATTTCTCTCAATCTGTTTCAAAATGTGGTTCATTTTTCCCCTTTGATCTTTATTATCAGCAGTGTTAATTGTTACTTGAGCCACAGATGTGGCAGGTGCAAGCCTTCTTCATCCCACTATAAGAGATGTTCTTCAATAATGCAAAAGCATGTTTCAGGTCTCTCCTGTGACCTTTTGCCATTATGGAACTGTACAACTTAGTTAAAACTTCTGTGAAGAAAAGTAGTAAGGTGGCTTTGGACTCCATTGCTACAATTTCTGAATAAGTTACAAATGAAGGGAAGATAGTACTCTTTCTCAGCTTTGGGCAAACGTATAGGAATTCAAAAGTCAAACCACTCAAGAAATCTACCTCATTTAACAATGATATTGATTTTAATTATGTGAATTGGTTTGTTGAATATCTGCTTTCTTCCTTTAGAACTCAGGATGCCCCTGGTCCTGAACTGATACTGCCTGCAAGCATAGAATTCAGGGAATGTTGTAAGTATTTTCAAATTTCAGTTTAAGTATTAATCGTTCCACTTTCCTCCTTTTGATACTCATTTCTTAATCTTTTCACAGCTGAAGATTCATTTTTATCAGCTATTATAAATTATACGAATAGCTCTACAGTGCATTTTAAACTGTCACCTACATATGTGTTATATATGGCATGTCGGTATGTACTGTCGAGCCAGTACAGACCGGAAATCAGCCCTACAGAACGTACTCATAAAGTCATTGCTATAGTTAACAAGATGGTGAGCATGATGGAAGGAGTTATTCAGGTGAGTGTCAATCTGCTGTATGTAGGCATTTCTTTTCCCCTTTGAGGGAATCTTTTAAGAAATAATTTTGGAAGAAAAGTGTTAAAGTTATAGTGTACAAGGTAGTAAGCCTGTTTTTCTAGGAATTAACTATATAACTTTAAAAGTAAGAGGTTTTTCCTTCTTTTTCTTTCATTCTGTCCCCTACAATTAGGAAAAGAAAATTTTACAAACTTATTAGGTAGATTCTGAGTTCACAGTGGTACTAAATATAAGATGCTTCTAAAAGTACATTATTTGTTGAAACTATTTTTAAAGTTGTATAGTAACTCAGACCTGCTTGAATTCATAAGAAGGGCTACATTTTTAAGCTTTGAATTTTATAATTAAATCGACTGGGTTCAGAATTAGTTTGTAAAGTTGACATCAATGTTCTGGGCGTTCTCAACATTAGGAGTCGGTCATATATCACGTAATGCTGCATGAAATGGTGGCATATTATATAATTCCATGCTTGTTTTTCAGCTGAGTAATTTGAATTCCTTATCTGGATGATTTTAGTGCATCTTCACAAATGTTAATATTTGAATTAGAGAGTAACAACTAAAATGTTTAGAGAATGATCACTGAATTGTTTTTTATCTCCTAGAGAATTAGATTTGTCTGGGAACTTTGTTAATTATTATCCCATTTGTATAGGTGTTTTTTGGTGGTTTGGGTTTTTGGTTTGGGGTTTTTTGTTTTGTTTTTGTTTTTTTTTTTTTCATTTTTAAGCATGTTTGAATTTTAAAATTAGAGGATAGTTTTTAAAATGTGGACTACAATTGTTGGCTGATAATTTCCTTACCTGAACCTGGAAACAAGTTCTTTAAAGTAGCAACTTCACTTGATCATCCTAGCATTCTGGTTTTGCTTTTTATTTGTCATTTGACACCATTGCTTGTCTCTAATTCTTTTCATATTTTCAAAAGTTCACTTCAAAGCAAGAAGCTCTACTGATACCAGAATAGTTTTGGGTGGGCTCTTCCCTGTGTATTTTGGACTAGAAAATAGAATTATTGTGAAAACAACCTTTTTGGATCTTTAGTTCATTTAAAGCAACAACTGAAAAAATAACCCCTCATACCAAATTATTTGTTCTCAAATTTTTGAGTCTGCCATTTGGAGTTTACCTATTTGGAAATTTTGAAAAGTTGCTAGAGTATTTATTTATAGTTTGTATACATTTCAGAATTCATCCTCATTACTTTTGTTTAAATGGTTCATTGACGCCTTTCTCATTACATCATATTTAGTTAGACAATCAACTTGTGTCAATCACTTGCACAGGTGGATTAAATGAACTTGCATTTTCTTATTATGGATTTATGAAAAATCTTTTTCAATAGTATATTCTTTAATGAATGTTAATTGCAGGGTCTACCTCATATGCATTCATCATCAATATGTTCTTCAGATTGACCATTTACTTCATTGTTATGGTACTAAGAGCCTAAAATAAACTCTTTACAGCATGTACTTGCTCAGCTGCCTCCAAACCACAGATAACATTGTAATTTGGGAATAACTGAGCATAAAGTGTTTTGTCTTTATGTTACACCTTCATGTTAGTGTTTTGATTTTTAAAACTATCATGATTGTTTACAAGTTTCTTTCTCTCGTTCTGCTTGATTTCCCTTCGTCTGTTTTTCTCCAGGAGGTAGACCAGGTTGATCAGGTAGGATATACTGCTGGGAACTGATCCTAGCTATATTGGCTTAGCTGAGTTTCTCATGCTGCTTCCATATCAAAATACAATACTACAACAGCTGGACTGAACAGTTCATAACACTCATTCAGCAACTGGAACATGCAGTACTAAAATCCTTTTTTGACTGTGCAACTTTTATCAGCATTCCATAATTTCTGCTTAATGCACTTCAGTGTGGATATGAAATGACCAAAGTTCTTTTTCTTACCTTTATTGTTTATCTTTGGTTCCTATTCTTTGGATCTCATCTGAGGTTGCCTGGCCTGGCATATGTGGTCGGGAGATGGGGAGATAGATCAGTACTTGATACTGAGTTGCGTGGTGTCAAAACCAGTAACTGGAAGTATCAGGGTGGTGGTGGGTAACAGCGAACATGTGCTTGAGCACGGACAGATCACCAGATAGTGCATACAGCTAAACCTGGCATTGCAGTATACAAAAGAATCACCCTGTACTTACAGCAATCCAGAAATTTTATAATTATGTTAAATACAACTTACGAAATATTAAAGGAATTACATTCTTTTCATTGTTATAAATAAATTTAAATTTATCTGCAAGTATCTGGTATCTGAGTTATTGGTGAAATGGGAAAGGTACTGGTCTATCTTAAAAAGCTTTATATATAGCACTTACCCCTTACCCTCCTTTTTTTCTTTTGGTGGGATAGGAAAATTCTTGTTCTCTTTCTACTTATCTTTGTTCTATCTACAGAAGCAGAAGAATATTGCAGGGGCACTTGCCTTCTGGATGGCAAATGCATCAGAATTACTCAACTTTATTAAGCAGGACCGTGATCTCAGCCGAATCACTTTGGATGCCCAGGATATTTTAGCACACTTGGTTCAAATGGCGTTCAAGTAAGACCAAGAAATTGTTTTTCCCCCCAAACGTGTGTGTGTGTGTGTGTGTGTGTGTGTAGTCACATTCATATTCATATCCCTGAAACATCTTTAATATAGTATCAAATTTAGTATTTTCTTTTTTGTTTTTTTCTTTACAAATGTATTACTTATAGGATGTATATTACATATACATGTACTCACACACCTTAAGGCAGGCCTGTGCAGTATGTTGTACAGGTCTGCATTATAACAAATATCAAGAAAAGCAAAAATTCAAATATTGGGGAAAACAGGTTTATTTATTTATGCAAGGCTAAGATTTCATCAGTCTAGGGAACTCTTGGTGAGGAAATGCCTTTCTCCTTACTGCAAACTGGCAGCTATTTTAACTAATGCCGTTATGCCTTCCAATTTGCAACTTTACCCCCTTGGTTTCAGTATCACGGGTCAGCATAAAAAAATTAAATGAGAATTTGGGGGGAGTTCATGGAAGCAGAAGATGACATAGAAAAAGTTTAGAAACTCAGTACCATGATAATTCAGAATTCTGGTTCAAGGGGAGGGCCAAAAAATTGTATGCTGATTTTCGAGATTGCAGGGGCAATGTGCTTCTAACCCCTGCAATGTGGAAGGGTTAACTGTAGTCGTATATATTTGTCTGGGGCACTGAGAGGTTAAATGTCTTGTTAGAATCTTGCAACTAATATGTCTGAGGTGGATCTTTAGCCTAAGAGTTTCTGACTCCAAGTTTGTTTTTTCTTTTCATGCTAAGATTTATGTATAATTTCTGTGGAGGATAGATTGGACAGCAGAAAGAGTTGAATCTAGGAAACGAATTAGACTCTTAAAAGAGTTTAATGAAATGTGAAGAGGTCCTGAACTTGGACCTTTTGTGATTAGAGGGAAGGGAACAGGTGTAAGAGATGCTGTGGAAGTAGATATAATGACATTCAGCACTTGATTAGAAATTTTACTAAGAGAAAATGAAAAGTTAAGAACAACGCACAGGAGAGAAGTGAAGAGGTCTCAGGGCAGATCTTCGGGGGGCCTGAGATAGATGAGGCTCGAGCAAAGGAGGAGACTAGTTAGACCGGTAAAAGGAAAATTCATAAAATCACAAAATTAGAGATTTGGAAGGGACTTCAGTGACCATCTAGGCCCTCTATGAAGTCATTCCCAATGACTGCTTGAATATCTCCCAGGAGGTGGAACCTCGCAACCCATTACACTTCTGAACAATTTTGATTGTTAAATTTTCCTCCCATCGTGTCAAATCAGTCTTCTGTGAGAGTTTAGACCCATTGCTCATTTTTCTGCCCTCTGTGCCCAAATGGAACAATCTAACACCACCTCCACGTTATAGCCCTACAAATATTTGAACCTAGAGAAGAAAGAATGAAGTATGAAGCAGAAAAAAGTGGTCTACACTGTCAAATGCTAAAGAAAGTTCAAGAAGGTTGAAAATTTAGGAAATACTATCTGATTCTGGAATTAAGAGATAATTAGTAACTTTGAAGAAAGCAGTTTCAGTTGTGTTAGGAGTATGGAATTAGGAGGAAGTTGAGAACCTTGGAAACTGAAAAGATTCTGGTTTCCATTATAGAAGAAGGGTAAGTGAGAAGAGGTTTGGGTTTGAGAAAAAGATAACCACAGTTTTCCTATGCCTTCTCATTCTCTGCATGATTATTTTTTCCCACCTAAAAAGGAAAGGTGTTTGGACTTGAAAAGAGAAGAGAGTCTGTTATTTACTTATCCATGACCTGAATTGTAATCTGCCATAGCATGGTCATCTGGGAGACAGGCTGTAGGACCCCGTTATGGGGTGGGAGACCAGTGAAAGAGTGTTGCCAATTTGTACAGCTATTTCAGGTGCCTGGGTTGGATTTGGTTATAACTGTCCTAAGGGCCTGATTATTAATTCAGCTCCAGAAGTTACTTATGATTGGGAGTCAGACCGAGAAAACATTAAGAATAGTTAACATTGTTGTTAGAAATGATCCAGGAAAAGGAGAGCATAGGAATTGGAGCTCTCCTCAGCTTCTGATTGGTTGATTACCAGTTCCTTGGATCAAGTCATAAAGTTGAGTTCCATGACTACTGCTTTGGTGACCACTGTTCTAGAAGGAAAAATAATGGCAACTATTTGATGTCCATTTAGAGAAATCTTAGTTTATTGCTTATAAAAAGTAGATTTTGATCTTTTAGTTTATAAATTCCATTTATCTGTGTTTGTATTTTAAATTCTGGCATGACTTATCCTTTTTATTATATGTAATATTAATATTTGTTTAATTTTTCAGATATTTGGTTCATTGTCTTCAGTCAGAACTAAATAACTACATGCCTGCCTTTCTGGATGATCCTGAAGAAAACAGTCTACAAAGGCCTAAAATAGGTTAGAATACTATATATATATATATATAGTTATCCCTTTAAAAATTTGCATGGTTTACAATGTTTAATACCTATGAGATATTTGTAAATATCTTAGAAATGGGTAAAATGTGTAGTATTTAATCGTCTGGATTTGAATTAAATATTGAATGTAGAAAATTCTGTTTTTCATTTTTAATGTAGCTAGGTCTTTCAGATCTTTTGAACATTTCTTTAAATGCTTACAAGTAATTGTTTTATTTATATATATATATATATATATTGTTATTATAAATCAGTTATCCACTTCAGTGTCTCATATTTGTGTGGGGGTGACTTTGAGTTCCCAGAGACATTGCAGTTAGATCACAAGTTTTAGTAATTCTTACCAAACTGGGAAGTGCAGGATCCATTTTCAGATGTTGTCTGTTACGTGAACTAAAGTTTGACCACCAACTATAACTCATAAAAGAGTCTCCTAAAATGTAATGTGATCACAATTTTGCATCACTGCTGGGAGTT
>CM053593.1:325364987-325381504 GCA_028646575.1 Pseudocheirus occidentalis | reverse complement strand
CCAAACCTCTTCACCCTCTCACTTTCCTGTTATTAATGGTGCTACCATCCTCCCCTCTTTGGGGAAGGTAGTAGGTACATCTTCCTGAGTTCAAATATGACCTCAGACACTTACTGTGTGACGCTGGGCAAGTCACTTAACCCTGGTTGCCTCAGTTTCCTCATCTGTCAAATGAGCTGGAGAGGGAAATGGTAAAACCACTCTATTATCTTTATCACAAAAACCCCCGATGAGGTCATGAAGAGTTGGACGTGACGAACAATAACCATCCTCCCAGTCACCCAGGCTAACAGCCTCAACTCCTCAAGGTGTCATTCTCAACTCCTTGCTTTCTCTTACCAATTTATACAATCTAATATCAAGTCCTGCAGTTTCTACCTTGAGATCTCGAAGACACTGCCTCCTTTCCTCTGATGCTGCCACCACCTGGCCAGGCCCTCGTCACCTATCCCTGGACTGTTGGAGTAGTTTCTGGTTGTTCTCTTTGCCTCTTGTGTTTCCCCACTTCAGCTGATTGTCATTCAAGTGTCAAATTGAGCTTCCTAAAGCACAGATCTGACTATGTCACTTCCCAGTTGAGTGATTTATTGTTTCTAGGATCAAGTATTTTTTTTTAATTGTTTTTTAAAGCTTTCCAAAACCTTTTCTTTTTTTAAATTTTGGAAAGGGGAAAGCAGGGCAATTGGGGCTGAGTGACTTGCACAAGGTCACAGGGCTAGTAAGTGTTAAGTGTCTGAGGCCAGATTTAAATTGAGGTCCTCCTGACTCTGGGGCCCATGCTCTGTTCACTGTGCCACCTAGCTGCCCCTCCAAAACCTTTTTAAAGCCCACTCGATCTGTGTATTTTTCCCCTCTTCTTATGCCTCACAACACTTCTCCCCCTTACTTTGTGATCCAGTGATATTGACCTTGATGTTCCTTGGACCATCCATTCCATCTCTAGACTCTTTGCATTCCCTTTGTCCTCCAAACCTGGAATTTTCTCCCTCCTCATCTCCAACAGTTGACTTCCCTAACTTCCTTCAAATCTCAGCTAAGCTCCCACCTTCTGTAAGAAGTCTTTACTGATTTCCTCTTAATGCCTTTTATGCCTTCTACCTGAGATGAGCTTCAACTACACTGGATCTGTCTTGATTATACATTATTTGTACATCGCCTCTCCTGTTAGACTGTGAGCTCCTTGAGAACAAGTATCATCTTTTACTATTGTTTGCGTCTTCCAGGCTTAACACAGTGCCTGGCATGGAGTAGATGGTTCATTAATGCTTGTTGAATGACTGAGAAGTAAATGGAGTCACATTAAAGAAAAGATTCCTTCTCTAACCTACTATGAGCCTCATTTCTGGTTTCATAGCTTTGCAGCAGAATAGGACTTCCATGGGGAGCTCCATAGGACCTCCATGCAGCTAGAGGCCAAGAAAACTAAACCATCATGAAACAGGCAAGTAAATTGCATCCATCTTTGTGTCATTGGTTTATTGTTTTTTCCTTCTGTAGTTTTCATATACCAAGTAAGACTAGCAGTTCCATATACGAAGAAAAAAAAAATTATACATGAAACTTCAAATATTTATTACATTGTTTGCTTTTCTTTTTATGTAATAAATTCAATGTGTTATCAAAGCTTCCTAGCTTGACTTCCTTCTGCACATTTTGAAAAATGTTTCCAGGGACCTTCTCTTTTTCTTATTTTTTCTCATAACCCCCCCACTCTCTTTTTCCTCTCCTTCTCTTTCTCTCTTCCCCTCTTCTTCCTTCCCTCCTTCCCCTCTCCCTTTTTGCCCCTCCCTCCTCTTCTCTCTATTCATCTTCTCTCCTCTTCCCCCAACTCTCTCTTTTCTCTCTACCCTTCTTTTATCTCCCTCTTCTCTTTCTCACTTTTGACAATCCTGTATCCCTCCTTCCCCATGTTCCACCTCACCCCCCCAATTGAAAGGAAAAAAACCCCAGCTTTATAGTAAATACACATTTTCAAACAAAACGAATCGCAACCTTCGTCGTGTCCAAAAATGCATGCGTCCTCTGCCCCTTGAATTCATCAGCTGTCTGGAGCGCGTGGTCTGTTTCCTTCAGAATTGTGGCGGGTCATTGAACTGAGAAAAGTTCTTAAGTTTTTCCGTTGTTTTACTTTGCAGAGTTGTTCTCTGTGTCGTTGTTGCAGGCTGGTTGTTACTTTCTTTTAGTTCACAGAGAGCTACTGTGGCCTTTTAGAAGAGTGAGAAAAGATGGGATTTCAGTCCACCTCTTGGCAGCGGTAGCCTTGTGACTACAACCAGGTACAATACTGGGTAGAGTACCAGACCTGGAACCAGGAAGATATGAGTTCAGGTCCTGCCTTGGACATTTGCTGTGTGATTCTGGGCAAATAATTTAATCCCTGTTTGCCTCAGCCCCTTACGTGTCAAATGGGGACTTATTGGAGAAGGAAATGGCAAACCACTCTGAGGGATAATTTATAGTGAAGTTTCCCCATTCTGAAAAATCAAATCTAGAAGGGCTTCAGTAGTCACTAGGCCTAGGTTTAGGTCACCTGACCTTCCAGCAATCTGGGGCTGAGAGCCATGGAGACCCTCCCCAGTGCCAGCTCAGTACAAGATGTGCCAAATAAGGTTAAGACTGCTTTCACTGGACACCCACATGGGTCCTTTGTCTCAGAGACTGATTCCTGCGCTTAGGTTGTGGGTCAGCGCCTCTACCAGTTAGAGTGAAGGCCAGTTGTGGAGGTTGGGTTTCTCCATTACAAGATTATATAACTAC
Organism: Pseudocheirus occidentalis; assembly: GCA_028646575.1. Taxonomy (NCBI): domain Eukaryota; kingdom Metazoa; phylum Chordata; class Mammalia; order Diprotodontia; family Pseudocheiridae; genus Pseudocheirus; species Pseudocheirus occidentalis. Next base: position 325,378,747 of record CM053593.1, on the reverse strand, counting down.
GGGCTGGGTTCTACTTGCTGCTCTCTCCCTGGCAGAGGCCATTTGAGCGACAGGGGCAAAGTCCTTTCTCATGAGAAAGAATAAAGACCTTTTCTGACTTCAGAATCAGACTCTGAACTCTTTCATCTCACACGACTCCAATATCATTGCCAAGAAAACCCCATGGACTTTTTCCGTGGGGGTCACATAGAATAAGATACGACTGAATGACTGAAAAACAAAGCCTTGTGACCCTGGACAAGTGATCCAACACAACTTCTTCACCTGTAAAACAGGTGTGATACTTATAATATCTCCCTCACCACATTGTTCCAGAGATCAAATGAGACGCGTCTGTTAAGTTTATAGCTGCCGAGGGGCTAAAGATAGCAAAGGCAAAAAATCCCAAATAATCCCTTCTCTCAAAACCTTGAAGGAGGCTAAGGATGCTGTGAGGCCGAGATGAGGAGGGAATTAAGTAGCATGGGTGGAAAACCTGGGCAGAGGTGAGGAGGTAGGAGAAGGAATGTTGTATGCTAGGAGTAACCGACAAGGAGAATATATGGAGAAAAATGCCATCTCTAAGTTTCATTTTGTATGTAACTTGGATATATATTTTTATATCTGTGTCTATCTATGCTTTCTCAGAAGGAACCAGCCTTGTGTGTGTGTGTGTGTGTGTGTGTGTAGTATGCATTGTTTCAGCTTCTCAAGGGCACAGACTACTGGGGCCTTTACTTTCTATCTCCAGCACAGATCACAGTGCCTGGCTCCTAGTAAGCACTTAATAAAGTCTTGTCCATGAGGCAATTCGCATAATAAACCTGGAAAGCTGGCTGGAGCCAGATTGTGAGTGAGGAGTTTGTTATTGTATCCCAGGAACAAGGAGACCAGGAAGTTCTTGAGCAGACAACTGACTTGGATGGGATTTTCAATATGGCAGATCTGTGAGGAATGGGGTGAAGAGCTGAAGTGCCAGGCCAGAGAGGCTGGTGGGGAGGTTATTTATTTCTGTAGTCCTGGGGAGAGGTGATTAAGACCTGAGTTAAGGGGATAGCTCACTTAAAGCACTGGGAACATCAGTTCTGCTATTTATTCTTTTCAAATGAATAATGGTCAATACAAGTGCACCACCATAGGAGAGGACGTTCTAAGTGCCTACCACGTACAAAGCACTGTAGGAGTGTTCCTTATTTCTGAAACTAGGTGCAAGAGATTTCTAAAATATGGTTAGATTCTTCACTTCTGCATGGGTAGATACTAGCCATGTTCCTCTTAGGGTCTGAGAGGCCCTGCAATCTTCCCTTATATAGTTATATTAGTTTAGGCACTAGTTTGCTGTCTGACCTTTAACCTCTCTGGGCCTCAGTTTCTTTATCTGTAAAGTGAAGGGAACAGACTAAATTATCTTCCAGGTCTCATCCCAGCTCTCTCAGGTCTTATGTTCTAGGGCAGCAGTTCTCAACCTGTGGGTCGCCTAACACCATCAGAAAACACATATTTCAGATGGTCTTAGGAACCGAGACACCACTCCTCTATCCATCTCGAGGCGGGTCTGCCCACATACAGATATGCCCACATATGAGTATTAAAGTTAGGAAGGTTGAGAACCAATGTTCTAGGGGATATGTAGAATGTTTGTAGTAGATGTTTATAGTTGTGTTCCAGCAGCTCAGTGACAGTGGAGAAAGGTTCCTTAGTACTTTGTCAGAGGGAACTAATCCTCCCCAAATTCTCCTGATGGCAGCATTGCAAGCCTCATGGCCCCCAGTACTGTTCCCTTCTTTCTAGGACCTTATTTGAGGAAGAGGAGGAGGATAGAAAAAAACATAAACGTATTTATGGAAGCTGATTCAGAAGAGTTTGGTACGGGCTGGGTAAAGATGACTAAAACCTCGATCTAATAATGCAATGACCTGGAGACATGGATGGGGGTCTTGAAAGAGCTGTAAGCTCTTTTGGTGATCCTTTCTTAAGAAATAGTTTAATTTTTAATCACTTAATGGAGAAAAAAAAATAATACTGTACTTGGTGTTGTAGGCAAAAACCTGCTAGATACAATTTTTAGTCATTTATCATCCCTCTAAATTCAAGCATTGTTGGGCATGAAAGAGAAATGTCAAATATCATGGAGTCCCTTAATGCCCTTTAATGTGTCGCCAGCAGGACACGTTTTGCAAGTAGCAATTAGAGGATTCTTGACCTTGGAAACTATACAGTTAAAGGTAAAAGGTAACATTTTGCTTCATCAATCCACAGCAAGTGTCACTTAATCTTAGAGAATCTTTTCCATAAAACCACTCAATGTCTCTTTGACAAGAGTTCTTGTTTAACCTTTATGAGTCTGGGAACCTTTTCACAGTCTGGTGAAACCTATGATCCCTTTTGGGGATAATGTTTTTTAAATGTATAAAATAAAATACATAGAATTACAAAGGAAACTGATTATACTGAAACACATTTATCACGATATTAAAAACAAAACAACCAAACACATTCAAGGATGTCAAGTTAAGAACTCCTGCTATGTAATGCCTGGGGCACTGGGCCCTTCAAGAATTCTCTTTCACCCCAGTCCCACCACATTACAGAGATTTCCCTCTGGTCCGTACCCTAGTCCCGCAGTTCTCTCAGATCCCCTGAAAGGCTCTCTGGGAACCCTGAACACACTTTGTGAATCACTGCCATGCTCTCTTCAGGGTTTTGGGGAAAAGGCTCCTTTTTGATAGATCAGTCAAGAGTCCCTGAACCTTATTTTTGTCCCTCTTGGACTGATCTGAGAGAGGGGAACAGAGACATTGTTTTGGAATTGATAGAGAAAGATTGATAAAGGTTTCTCTTCCAGATTAGCCCAGGTTAGTATACTTAAAAAATGATTTCTAAATATTTCTAAAAGAGAGGGGGTAGGGTGGGGAGAGGGAGAAGGCTGCTTTCGTATTGTGATAAACTCGGCTATACTGATATGATCTGACATTTAAAAATTAATGTGCTTTTTGGCACTTAGGGAGGAAGAAGGGAGTGTATCAGCCCTCAGCAAAGTTGTGAAGTAAGCTTTTTTTGCTGCTTTGAACTTTTTTCTTTTCTCTACTTTTTTCTTGCAAAACTCATCTGTCTTAAGATCCATTTATAGAATGCCTAGTTTAACTAATCCAGAAAATTCAGAACCTGCTAAACTTTTCCCAAAGAATGAATAATGTTGGGATTTCAAATATAGGTCATGTCCACTAAGTGAGCTTTTAAAAACTTCTTTTCAATCAGTTCATATTTGTGTTCTCTCCCCAAATCCTGCAGATTTCCTTAATGGCAGTGTCTGGAAATGTGTATCTGTGTTCCTAAAGCATGGGAAGTATGAGTCATCCATGGTTGATTATTGTATTCATTAGAGTTCTTAAGTTCCTGAAAGTCTTTGTCTTTACAGTGTTGCAGTTAAATTATCAGTTGTTCTCTTGGTTCTACCCATTTTACGCTCTAAAAGTTTGTACAAGTCTTCTTAAGGTGTATCTGAAACTTTCCCCTTCGTAGTAGTATTAACACTATGTTCACGTGGCATCATTTGTTTGGCCATTTGAGTAAGCCTTTTGTGGGGACTAAGGCTGGGCCTGTCCTGAGTAAGAGGCTCAACGTTTATTCAAAATCCTTTAACGGTGAACCATTCCATAATAGTTCATACAAAAGCCAGTGTGCTGCTACTGGAGGGTAAAGAATGACTTTGGAATTAGAAGGGTTAGATATTGACCCCCAAACTGATCTTGGGGGGCAGTGAGAAGTTTGTGAGTGGTTTTGATTTCATTTTATATGATGGGTAACTTGGTTATTAAAATCTATGATGATCTCTACCAGCTATAGGCATGAAGTTTTAGCTATAGTCTTCATCATCCACTGTTGCTATGGAAAAAAAAAAAACTAAGCTGTATCGCATATATTACCTAGAAACTTGCCTGTGCATTTCTTGTTGGCTTGGAGCCCTTTAGCTTTGCTGAACTCCTCCAGAGCTTAGTGGTTTTTCTTCTGTTTATCAACTCTTCTGTTTCTCATCACTTCTTGGGGAAGATAGTGGAGAAAGGAACCCTGAAGAAATAGACCTAGTGTGGAGGTAGAGAAAATCACTGGCCTGGATTGTCATACGATCCTATATCTAGAGCTGGGGACTCTCCATCAGAGACCACATGGTCCAGTCCCTTCATTTTGCAATTGAGAAAACAGACCCAGTGAACTTAAGGTACTTACTTGTCCGCTCACCTTATCAGAGGTGGAATTTGAACCCAGGTTCCCTGGAGGCCATGTTTGTTTGACTCTTATACTGGATTTTAATCTAGGTTCAGTAATTAGGCTCCAGTTTTCTGCAGTCTTCCTCCTCTAAATGTCAAATTAAGTTTGTGGTTATGTTAAACACCTTTCAAGTTGTAGATTATTTCACTAAAATGTTTTTTTATATTCAGCAAAATTTGTGGATTATAATATGAAGTTTTGCAAACAATATTCTCTGGCATTGTAGACTTGTTGCTATGAAACTGAAAAGCTCCTACCATGCTATTGTACTGCAGGTCAACTTGTAGGCTGTGGACCATATTAACATTAAAAACCTGGTGAACTTCCTTTCTCTCTCCCTCTGTCCCCCCCCTCCCCCCCCGCCTCTCTCTCTCTCCTCTCTCATACACACACACACATTTGGCTAACCACACTAGTAATCATAGTTCCTTGATATGTAAATGTGCTTTTACTGAACTATTAGATTGTTCATATTTCTGATGATTTTGAATTTTGCCAATCTTTCCAAAGACCTGCACTTTTTTGCCACCTTTACTTGCTTGAAGTATAGTAAAGTGAATTTGCCTAGCCAAGGTCACAGGGCTGTTTTGTGTGTCTGTGTAATGGTGGATGACAAGGAACCCAGAGAATGGCTTAGCCTACTCAAAACATGAAAGGGAGCTAGTTCTTGAGGTCTGACCCTGGATTAGTGGAGCTGAACATGCATCTGAGATGCTTTCAGAGGCATCTCCTTTCTCCATTGTTAGGAAGGGTCATTAGGGAAAGAAGTGGTCCCTATTTAGTGACCAAGGATATATTGAGGAGCAATAGATTGTGACTACTATGATTTAATTTCCAGGAAAGCTATCAACTGGGTGATTAACTGTCTAGTACATTAAAATTATTATTTAATACTATGCTGAAACAACTGAATAATTCACAAAATCCTTACAATTTCAAGATTCTTGGAGAAAAGAAGTACTTGAGCCCCTTCCTAAAGATCTGACAATAACATTGGGAACTTTTTTTAAGAGAAGAGGTTCCACTAAAATAATTATCTTCATATTTTTTGTTGTAGGGGGAAAGGAGGAAAACAGAGTAGATGCCATTCAATAAGGAAATGCCTAAATAAATCATGCCTTGAGGATGTTATGAAATAACGGTGCAGTGTGATAGATGAAGGCTGTGAAAAATTCAGAAACACACGGGAAGGAAAACTTAGGAACTGGTCTTAAGCAAAATAGAACCAAGGAGATATTATGTGTCTGTGTGCGCACACATGCATGTATATACGTGCACACACACAGACATACAAGACCACACACATAACCAAACACATGTAATTTGTGTTTTTATAAGTGCATGCGATATGTACAAATGCACATGTGTACACACATGTATACACGTGTATGTGTATGTTTAAATAATGATTGCAACAATACAAAAAGCAAAAAAACGGGAAGGAAATGAACGATATTTAACTATAATCATAGACCAAGTTTGACACCTCAGAAGAGATGAGAAAATGGGTTTGAATACTGCTTATACTATCAACTATATTACCTTGTTTTCTGCTCTCTCTTTCTCATGAAGGAAGGCTTCCTGGGGACAGGAGGGGAAGGGAGCAAGGGTATATTCAGAAATGAAGGCAGCTTAAAATCAAAAGATCTCAGTGAAATTTTTCAGTGCTAGAATCTTGCTCTAAAAGACCAGGCTCAAAATTCCAAAGGATACATTATTATAGCTTTGAACAAGTGAAAACCCAACATTATTCCGGGAAGCCGGAGTCACCTTTTAAAGGATAAATACATGTATTCCCTCCAAAAGGATCCTTGTCATGGACTACTATGACATTTCCGTTTGGTCTTGGCAATGCCAGTGTAAATAAAGAAGTGATTGGCCCGATGTAGAGAACAGAAGCATCTCTGTTCTGAGTGCTTGATTTGGGTGGTGTGAGGGATGGTGCTGGAGAGTTCTAGGGGGTCTGCTCTCTATCATTCCCAGGCACTTCTGGTCTTTTTCATTATTCTGTATATGTCCTCCTTTTTCTACAACAAGGTTGTAAGATACATGAGAGAAAGTACTGCATTTAAAAAAAAATTTTTTTTTTTTTTTTGCAGCCTGGCACAGAGCTCTGCACATACATACATATGAGAGATTAATAAAATGTTTATTGAGTTGCTGTGTGATATAGCAACCATTCTCCCTGTTTTACATGTTATGCTCCTGAAGACTCAAGAGGGTTCTCAGCCCTCACTCTATATTCCTCAGAGATCTGGTTTCTAGGGCGGAAGTTGTGAAACGTTATATTCTTAGGAGTGGTTTTAATAGACCATAGTGTCAACTAAATCATATGAGGAGGGGAGAGCGGGTAGAAGTCAGCATTTGCCCCACCTTAGTCACCCACCTTGATTATATGATTAAACAGCTGATGTGGTACCATTACTGGGTTACCGAGGAGACTAAGATTTCTGTGTACCAGCTAATGTTCTAATTTCTATGTACCAGCTAATGTAATGACTCCTAATGCAAAGGATTGTGAGACAACATGGGCAGGACGGGTTAGTGCCATAGCGATTAGGAGTGCAAAAGTAGGTATGCTGGTATCCTGTTTCTTAACTCAGTTTCCTTGAATTTTAATTTATTAAAATTGCATTGTCTCTGGGTCCTCTCTCTCAATCCCTCTCTTCCTCTGTATTGTGAAATTTCCAGTCTTCAAACATAAACATTTCAATAACAATGAAGGGCTGTTTGTGCAGTGGGAAGAGTTCTGGATTTGCAGTTTGACCTTGTTTCAGATCCTAGCCCTGCTTGCTTGCTACCTGGGTGAACTTGGGCAAAGTACTTCATGTCTCCGTGCCTCAGTTTCCTTGCCTATAAAGTAAGGGGATTTGAGCTAAATATCTTCTAAGGTCTGCCAGCTTTAAATCTAGTATCCTTTATGTCAGTGATTCCCAGCTTTTTTTGTTCCTTGAACCTCTTTTAACAAAAAGAAAATGTTGCAAATTCCCAGAGTAGTTTAGTATGCTGCTTAAAATATTCTTTTGAATTTATTCTGCAAGTGCTTATAATAACCACAGCGAAAACTTTCATCCCCAGGTCTTCAAATTAAAACTAATATTACTCTACAATTATAAAATATAACAGTTTATTCTACCTATAATGATGAAAACTCTAAATATAAAGTACTAATTATAAAATAATGATGAATTTTTTATATGGGACATTATTTAAAAATTCAAAGAAGTAATCTAGCAAGATCTCATGCTTACTAATTTGCAAGATTTCATGTTAAATTTCTTTTAATTTAAAATGTTTATAAATTATAAATCAAATTTTAATGAAATAAGTTGAAACTCAGAAGATCTTTAATATGATCACATAAACTTAATTTTGATGTTGGACATCTTTATTTGAATGAGGATTTGTCATACTGGGCTTAACACCAATCAGTCTTAAATCTGCTTTTGCATCAAGTTTATTTTTGAATTTCGATTTCAAACAAGAATAAAGTGAAACTGCTTGCTCATAGAAAGATGTGACAGAAAACGATAGGGGAATTTTACAAGCTCTCTTGCTGAAAGATGGAAATAGAGTTTTAAAAAATGTAGACACCTAACCAATTGAAATGAATAGTAATAATAATAATAAAATTAATAACAATACAGTTTAAAATATTTACCTTTCTGCTGGCTAATAACAAGTACTATATTAAATGAACAGTGTATTTAAAGTTCAGTTTTACATACTGTTTCATATTTTACAATTTTTATGTATAAACTAACCTCTGTAAGGAAAGACTCCTTTCAGATGTGAACTTCCTTCTCTTCCAACTCCATCTAGCATTCTAACAGCATTCTTATAGAAAGTCTATTGAATGACCACTATTGCCAACTATTTCATTTGGAAATTTGACAGATATAAGAATAATAACATAAGTGGGGGGAAGATGAGTTAGAAAATAGCCTTAATACTGCAATGAAAGGAAATAAAGGTTGTTTTCTGCAGAACAAATTCTGTTCTGCAGATCTGTAATGGTTTCAAGATGTTTGATGGCTGGGCACGCCCAGCAATCATGTTTTTCCAACAGCCTAACATTTGTGTGTCTTGATTATATGATTACACTGCTGATGTGGTACCATTAGGGAGCTACTCTGGTGCCATGTACCAAACGCCAAAGCGGGCATGGGAATATATCTGACCATCTGTTGGGTTTTGTGTTGGAATGTTCAAACCCTTGTGTTGATTTAGAAACAGTTGGATAGATCTAGAAACTTTATGAACACATCACAGTCAGAATTTGATGTAATCACTGCACATACACCAAAATTTGTGTGCACTATCATGATTTCAAATAACTGCCCAAATAAGCCTGTATTGCTTCATACATGCACATGTTTATTGTCACAGAGAAAAACATTTTTTTATCTTAAGTGGGCAATTATTTACTACTTAAGACACCATTAAACAGTTTTTAGCTCAAAATTCCTTGGACCATCATCATAAATCCCTTGGTAATCACTGCTATACCCAAAGCACTGTAGGAATTCAGGATAACATGAAAGAGTATTTGGAGCTTTTATAAATGAGCTAGGAATAAAGCTGGGTCTTGATAATTGTGTCCTGATAGTTGGGTAGCCCTTAGGAGAATTGTGGTTGTTAGAAGAAGGTACTCCAGGCAAGGGGAACCATCACATAGTCAAAGGCTCAAATGGAGACATGATCATAGGTTGTTGAGATGATAAGATATGTTTGGGTATAATAGAGGTTTTATGTTAGGGTGCAGTATGGTGATAAGCTTGGTTGGTTAGGGTGAGTCAACATTGTAGATGAGCTTAAAAGTCAGGCTAAGAAGTTTAGCCATGAGCCTATAGGGCAGTGGTTCTCAACCTTCCTAATGCCACGACCTTTTAATACAGTTCCTCATGTTGTGGTGACCCCCAACCATAAAATTATTTTCATTGCTACTTCATAACTGTAATTTTTCCACTGTTATGAATTGTAATGTAAATATCTGATACACAGGATGTATTTTCATTGTTACCAGTTGAACATGACCCACAAGTTGAGAACTGCTGTGGAATTGTTGGAGTTTTTCAGGGATAGAGGATAGCATGAAGTAAGTAATATTTACATTGATAATAATTTAGACTTTTCTATTAAGGATCCTCCTGTTGAGAACTAGGAACAGGACTTGTTCTCTATTAAAGTACTTTTGAAATGAAATATTCAAGGTAATAATATGTTTATTTATGGAACACCTTTCTCAAAGCCTAAGGAGTTCAAAGACTGTAGAAACTCTCATTCGTTCCCAGACATACCTGAGAGATGGCAGGCTACTTCAAAGGGAAGCAACTTCTGCTGCTAATGGGAATTTGCCCAGGCTGGCCAAATGAGGTCTGCCTTCTTAGCAGAAAGCTGAGATCCAGAGGCAGAATATTATAAGGAGAAACAGGGATTGAACTAGAAATTAGGAGACATGAATATACCATGAAGGAAACTGTGACCTTGACTGAGTTACTCAAATTCTTTATCAGAACATAAGGTGGTTAGCTGCATGTTTTTCCTAAAATATGACATCCTGCATTGAACAGAGCTGACAAGCTCTCCAAACATCATGGTCACTTCTAGAAAAAAGAGCCATATGCACAGAAACATGTATAGCACTTTTTTTTGTGATATCCCAAACTGGAATTTAAGTGAAGGTACCTATCTGGTGGGAAATAGCTGCAAGAAATGATGAAATGGGTGCTTTTAGTGGAAACTGAAAAGGCATAGGAAATGATGAAGAGTTAAGTGAGCATGACTGGGAGAACAATTTATTTAACTAGGATATGAAGAAAAGTAACTTTGAAAGACTTTACTCTCTGATCAGTGCAATGGTAAACTTGGATTTCAGAGAACTGAAACATCTCACCCACCTCTTGCCAGCGAGGTGAGGGACTTAAAATGCAGAAAGAGAGGCACATTTTTGGACTTGGGCGTTGGAGTTTGTTTTACTGGCCTATGCATATAAATTTTCTTTTCTATTTTGTTCAACTGGGGATGAGGGTGGGAAGAAGAAATACTAAGTACTTGTAAACAAAAAAAACTTAGCGAGCAACATAGATATGTGTACAATGTCAAAGAAAATGAGAAGAAACCTGGCATGGCAGGTGCTGAGAAGAAGATTTGAGAGCTCACATCTGTTGTGTCTTCATCCCTTAAGGCTCCTCACTAGATTGGGGGAAGGGCAGAAAATTCCATTTAAAAGCCGCCCCAAGGAGACTTTCTGGTAACAGAAGCAAATAAAGGAGGCTGCAAGCTCAGTAATAGCCCACAGAAATAACTGGGGCAAAAAGAAACATTTCCCCTAGGATCTGTTCTCAGAATGGGTTGTGTCAGCAATACCCATTGTGCAGCATTTGGGCTAGACTCTCTCTTTGGACTATGCATCATTCTTCATTCTCTCCCTGGCATAATCAGCACTTCAATAAAACCAGGAAAGCTTCTGTGTCTTCTGTGCAGATTGCTGCTCACATCCTAGGCATCCTAGATAGTAACATAAACCAAACTGTGTGGCATAGCCAGTCTGTTTTTGCTGAGGAAAATGACACTAACCAGCTTTATGGGAATAAGCATACTTATTATGATAGCTTCCAGTCAGGGAGTTATTTCAGTAGACCAAAGCAGCCCTGTAGAATGGAATGTCATGGGAGTTAGGGAGTTGGTTCATGCTTGTTTTATTTTTTTCTAGAACACCATCCCCTCCCCAGAGAATGGTATCTTGATGTAGCACAAGCCTCACGACTGAGCTTTTGGAGGATGAAACTTAAAACTGAATTCAATGTATTATCTGTGCTTTAGTCTTTCTTCTTAGAGCAAATTGACTAGCTTGAATCTCTTTAAATTTCTCAAAATTTCAGCCAAAGAATAGAGAACACCTCCTGGCTTTTCCAACCCTTTTATTCATTAAGTTGTTTTTTGTTTTTTAAATTGAAAATGTATGTTTGTTTATGATAAAGTTGTATCAATTCGTGCTGAATCCTAAATTTCTGATCATTTGGATAAGAGTCTGAATTGAAGTTCATTTCCTTTGTGAACTTTTCCTTTATTTATCAATTTAGTGGAATATATTAGGTTGTATGGGGAAGTTTAAAATAAAACATAGGCATACCTCATAAATACTGCATCATTAAGGTAGCTTAAACATTATATATCCTAGATGTAAATTTTCCTATCACATTCAAACCTCTAGTAAAACATCCTTTTTATATCCCTTTTGTAACATTGACTTCTCTGAGGGGTATAGCTAAATGTAAACCAAATCACCTTTCAATATAGATAAGTCCTTAAGAACTACCAATTTGGCATTCATTTGCTAATTACACATCTTACTTAGCTGTTCATTAAAGCTGGACCTCTAGAGAACTCCATTAAACACTATTAAGTTAACCTAGTTTGAAATACTGTGTATGTATCGTTTTGGTTTGGGTCAGGAACTGTGATCATGGTGTGGGGAGATCTTAGTGAAAATCCCACCTTCTACGGCAGAGGCAGACTCTTCCCATGTGCCGCTTCTGTCCAGCCAAACTTCAACTGTGGGCCTGAACCAGATTAAAATATAATTGGGAAATGTTAAACAAAATGAAGAAAAATACAATGCGACCTAGGTAACAGTAATTCATGGTTTTCTAAGTCAGTAGTAGACCCACAGCAGTCTGTTTCTGCTTAAGTCTGATGCCAGCCACTGTGCTGCAGGAAGCCCATCCAGACCTTTGTAGTCATAGACAAAATATGCAAGCAACTGTGTGCAAATGTATATACAAGATGAATTTGAAATAATCAACAGATGGGCCACCCTAGAATTAAAGGGGATAAAGCCTGTGGGTACAGTTGTATTCAGTAGGGTGTGAAACTTGGAAGAAGATCAGCAAAGGATCACTGCCTGCATTGCTTTCTTGAAGAATTTATCCAGGAAAAAAAGAGGAGAGAGATAGTAGAGGATGGACATCATAGGAGAGAATACCACCATCAGTGAGACCACACAGAAGAACTGGGCATGTGAAAAAGGTCTTATGGAACATGTAAAGAAGTAATTTCTACCTTTCGCAGAATTTGAGAATTAGAAGGTTCCTCAGAAGTCATCTAATAAAACACATTTATGAAAGAAATTCCCACCATAACATAACCTGACAAGTTAGTCATTCATCCTCTACTTGAAGACCTCCAGAAGGGAGAGCCCATCCCTTAAAGCAGTCCCTTTGGGGGCACCTCCAATTTTAAGGCAGTTTTTCCTGATATCAAGCCTAAGTTGACCTCTTTAATACCTGCTGTTCCTCTGTCTGCCCCCCCGGAGCCAGACGGAACAAGTTTAATCCATCCACCTCCTAACCTTTCATATCTGTAAAAGCAGCTGTCATATCTCCCTGAGTTTTTCTTTTCTCCAGGATAAATCCACAGCTGATCCTTATGGCATCAATTCAAGGCCCTCCCTTATACCATCATAGTTGCTTTCCTGAATACTCTTCAGTTTATCAGTCATCTTTAATCCATGGTACAATATTCCAAGTAAGTTTGATGATGATATAAGACAGTAAAACAATCACTACCCTACACTCGCTACTTAATGCTTCAGACCAAGATCACACGAGCTTTTGGGGTGCCATATCTCATTGCTGACTTATTCTATTCCACTAAAATCCCAATATTTATTTTCCAAATAGCTGGTGTCTGATCATGCCTTTCCCATCTTATACTTGTAGAGTTGATTTTTAGGAACCAAATTCAGGATTTTACATTTATTCCTTTTGAGCTTCATTTTATTCAGTTTAACCCAGTACCTTGAGCCTATCCAAGTCCTTTTAGATCCTGATCCTTTTTCCTGCTGAGTTGACTCTCCCAGTTTTAGAACTCCTTTTGTCTATAAATTTGGTGTGCTTTTATTCAAGTCACCGATACAAATGTAAATCTGATTTTAAAAGTGTCTATTTCGTCTCTTTCCATCTTTATAAGAGATGTATCAGGTCATACTATATATCAAATCTTAGCTAAGAGTTCTTTTTGGAACATAATCTGGCTGGGGACAGGCGGTTTAGTATGTGAAAGAGTAACTAACAAGATGGCTTATGTTCTCCACAAAATGTGCTGTATAACAAGAAAATGCTACAGGAGGACAGAAGAGGAAAGAATTACAATGAGCAGAGTTGTCTGAGAAGACCTCATGATGAAGCAAGGACTTGGAAAATGAGGAGGCTTAGGATAATTTGATAAAAAGGAAGTGGGGAAGAGAAAGGAATCGGCTAAGCACTTTAGAAGTAGCTCATTTGGTCCTCACAACAACCCTGCTAGGTAAGTGCTATTATTAATCCCCATTTTACAGGTGAGAGAACTGAGAGAAACAGGATAAGTGACTTGTCTAGGATAAAACCACTAGTCAGTGTCTGAGGTTCTATTTGACCTCTGTTCTTCCTGACTCTAGGCACAATGCTCTATCTACTACCACCCTGCAGCCTCAATAGGCAGGAGAGTGGAGTAGAAAGAGCATCAAACTT
>CM053593.1:325316598-325364487 GCA_028646575.1 Pseudocheirus occidentalis | reverse complement strand
CCCCATGTCCCCTACTGTCGTGTGTGGCATGATGCCCATTTTAGAGTTTATGCCATTTCTTCCCTAAGCCAGATTCAATGAGAGTAAATGAAAGTAAAGTTGTAACAGTTATCCCTTGCCTCTTCCACACAGGATGATTAACCCTATTTTGTCTCTCCCTGTCTCTCATTCTAGTCCTCTCCCACCTCAGAATTTGCCTTTTAAAGTATCATCCCTTCATATTCAATTGATCCTATGCCCTCTATATACCCATGCTCATATGTATTCATATGCATATATAGCCTTCTATATAGACATATGTGTAAGTATACATATATATCCATTTGTATTCCCTTCACCTATCCACCTACTAAGAAAAGTTTCATAAGTTACTATTATCATTTTTCCATATTGGCATGTAAATAATTCAAATTTGATAAGTTCCTTATGATTTCTTTCCCATGTTTACCTTCTCATGCTTCTTGTGTTTTATTGTCAAATTTTCTGTTCAGTTCTTGTTTCTTCAGCAAGAATGCATGAAAGTCTTCCACCTCATTAAATGACCATATTTTCCCCTGGAATAATATGCTCAATTTTGCTGGGTAGTTTCAAATCTCACTTCTGATATTTGCATGTGAACCTGGTTACACTTCTTTGGTTCTCAGTTTCTCCAGCTCTAAAATGAAGGGATTGAACTAGGGCGGGGTGGGGAACGTATTCACAGAACATGTTTGGATTCACCCAAAGGACTGCACTTGAGGACCCAGAAGGCCACATGTGGCCTTGAAGCCAAAGGTTCCCCACCCCTGAACTTAGGGGAACCAAGGTCCTTTGTACCTTTTAAGTCCCAAGAAAAGGAATATTGTTCCTTTAGCGGGTAGAATAAGTTTTGAACCTAAGGAGCAAAGGCACAAAGAAGGAATGGGTCGATTATGTCTTGGGGGAAGACTATTTGAAACTGACTTAGAATGGAAGATTTATTAGGTGGGGGGTAGTGAAGCACATGTCAAACTGCAGGAATTTGGTTATTTTACAGGCAAAAACAAACCATTGAGGGGTTCTGTGAAGGAGAGTCCTATAAATATGGTTGACCTGGGTAGTCAGCCCTCTCAAGGCAATTAGAGTAGTAACAGCTGTGGGGGATGACTAGGTGGCACAGTGAATAGAGCACTGGCCCTGGAGTCAGGAGGACCTGAGTTCAGATGTGGCCTCAGACACTTGACATATTTACTAACTCTGTGACTTTGGGCAAGTCACTTAACCCCAGTTGCCCTCCAAAAAGGAAAAAATAATCGCTGTTGGCCTGGACTGAGAAAAACTTGGTATCACTTCCTTGTTTTTAACCCTTACTAATTTTTGTGATTTGGGGCAATTCAACTCCTGTGTTCTTTAGTGCACTGGTTTTCTCATCTGTAAAAAATGTGCCTGGTAATTTTTACCACTATATAATCTTCTTTACCAAAGTGTGAAGAATGTTCCTTGTAAAGAGTATAAAATGCTGTAAAAACAGGAGCTACTATTATACTCTCCTATCCTTTTCTAGGACTTTGCTATCACTTTCCCACCTCCCTGTCCTCCATCAAATACCTCAGTGCTCATTAACTTAAATGTAAAACATGCTCAGATCTCTGTCCTTAAAAACAAAACTCTTTCCCTTGGTTTTGCCAGCTACTTGACCTATATGCTTTTCTTTTTATTGCCAATCTTCTCAAGCAGTTTGCATTTATTTCCTCACTGGCCTCTTAATCTCCTTTACCTACAAAATCTCAGGCACCTAGTCCAAACTTGATCTGAACTAGAATCTCCAGTGCTTCAGACCCAAGTGATCAGTCAACCCTTTCTTGAAGACTTAGTGAGGGAGAAGCTCACTGCCTTCCAAGGCAGCCTTTTCCAGTTTTGGAGAACTAATTTTCGGAAAGATTTTCTTTCCATCTCACCTAAATTTGCTTCTTTATAGCTCTTCTTTACTCTTGGTTCTGCTCATCAGGGCCCAGGAAAATCAAGAGTACTTCCTCTTGCATGTGACAACCCTTTGTTGTATGGATCTTGAAGTCACCATTTTGATATTCCTACTTAGCAAATTCAGTTTGACTTTTCTCATCCCTGGGCTTTGGTCTCCAGTATCTGATCCTGTCAACCACACCGTTTTCTTGAAACTCTGCTTCTTTAGCTTAAGATGTAAGCTTCTTGAGAGTGAGCAATTGGTTCTTTTTTTTCCCCCTTGTGTTTCCAGTACCAGACGTATATAGTAAGTGCTTAATAAATGTATTGACTTTCCTTATTCTCATCTTATTTTAGTCATCCCCTTTTCTATCTTTTAGGTGATGTCCTTATTACCTAAATGTGGATGTTCTTCAAGGTTCTGGACCCTTTGGGTATCTCTTTCCAAATAGCATCAATGATCACTTCCTGTTTTTAGAAAATTGCCACATTTGTATGCCTAGACCTGTTGTATTTCCAGAACTCTGGTTCAGAATTCTAACTGCTGACTGGCCATTTATAACTGGAAGGCTAGTGGGTACCTCAAGCTAATCATTTTTATTATTTAAAATTCTTCCTCTAAAAACTAAAGAAAATAAACCAAGTCTTCTTCCTTCTCACTTAGTTCCTCATTTCTTCTAATTATTGTATTCTTCCAAGCATCCAGGTTCAGAACCTTGTGGTCAATTTTTAATTCTTCTTTCTCCTGTGTTTATCAGTGTTCAGGTCATCAAATTCTGTTGATTTCTCCCTGTATCTTTGGCATTCGCCTCTTTCCATTTCTCTTCCTGCATTCTCATTCACTGCAAATCTTTACTTCCTTCAATAGTATTAAAGGTATGATGAGACAGTAAGATGGTTTTGTGCTAAAAAATCCCCAAACATGGCATAACTGTATTGCCTTAGGCAGTTAGGTGGTACAGTGAGTAGAATGCTAGACCTGAAGACTCCATCTTCAAATCTGGACTCAGGCACTTACCACTGTTTATTCAGTTTCCTCATCTGTAAAATGAGTTGGAGAAGGAAATGGTGAAGCATTGCAGTATCACACGAGCTCTTTGAGCCTCAATTTCCTTATTTTCCTAATGAGAGAACTGGATTAGATCTGTCCCTAAGGTCCCTTCTTACTTTTAGAATATGGAAATTGAGAAGATGCCCATCAGTCAGGGGATAACTGAACAAGTTATGGTGTAGGAATGGAATGGAGTGGAATGCTAGTCAGTGTGCTATAGGAAATGACGAGCAGGGGATTTCAGAAAAACCTGGAAAGACTTGCATGAACTAATGCTGAGTGAAGTGAGCAGAACCAGGTGAATATTGTACACAGTAACATTGTGTGATGACCAGCTTTGTTAGACTTAGCTCTTCTTAGCAATGTAATGATCCAAGACAATTCCAGAAGACTCAGTGGTAGAAAATGTTATCCACATCCAGAGAAAGAACTGTGGGAGTCTAAATGTAGATTGAAGCATACTATTTTTGCTTCTTTTTTTTTTTTTGGAGGGGGGAAGGTAGGGGGGCTTGGGGTTAAGTGACTTGTCCACGGTCGCACAGCTAGTTTTTTGTGTTAAGTGTCCGAGGCCGAATTTGAACTCAGGTCTTCCTGACTTCAGGGCCGGTGTTCTATTCACTGAGCCACCTCACTGCCCTGGAAGCATACTATTTTCTCCTTTTATTTTGTTTTGTTTTTTTCTTATGGTTTTTCCCTTTTGTTCTAATTCTTCTTTCACAACTTGACTAGTATGAAATTTTGTTTAATATGATCATACATGCATAGCTAGTATCAGATTGCATGCCATCTTGGAGAGGGGAGAGTAGAGGGAGGATTTAGAACTCAGAATCTTATAAAAGTGAATGCTAAAAACTAAAAATAAATTAATTTTTAGACAGCACAATTCTGGGCGGCTAGGTGGCACAGTGAATAGAGCACCAGCCCTGGAGTCAGGAGGACCTGAGTTCAAATTTGGCCTCAGACGCTTAACACAAAAAACTAGCTGTGTGACCATGAGCAAGTCACTTAACCCCAATTGCCCTCCAAAAAGCAAACCCCCCTCCCCCACAAAAAAGAACCCAATTCTAACCCTCATAACTCATTTTCAAATCTCTCCACTACCTCAATCTATTTCTGAATCCAGATCCTAGATGAACCTTCCTCAAATATCACTTCTGAAAAACCTTAGCTTGGTATTCTAGACCCTCCAAAGCCTGGTTTTTCCCAGCCAGGCCTACCTCCAGGAAACTGGACTTCACCGACAAAATGTTGAAGCTAATCTGGATTTCTTCCATGCTGTTTTTTTCCTGCCTTTCTGATCCACAATCTGTTTCCTTCATTTTAAAGTTCAACTCTTGTCCATCTTTGATCATTCCTGGGGGAGTAATTGATTTGTCCGCTATACTTCTGAATTTCTTTATATCTTCATCTCTCATGGAACTTTAAACTGATTGTCTTGTAATAGAGATGTTTGTAAAGGAGTCTTCCCAGCTCATCTCCTTGGGTCAGATTAAACAATTTACTATATCCCCCATAACATCTAAGACTAGCATCAGTTGTGTGCAAAAGACCCTAATGAATATTTATGTGACCAAAAGAAAATTAGTCTGGCCCTATTGATAGCACCATCAATATTTTACCATATCATGCTTTCTCCTTTTTTCCTTGTTGTGGAAGGAAAAAGCAGTTTTGTGTGTATGAACCACTTCAGAAACAAGCAGGTATTATTGGGCTTGCTTTTTGGAGTGTACTTTTTAAGCCAATTAAAGACCTCTAAGAGTAAGAGAGAACTTGCTACCTCCCTAATGGAAACAAGCCATAAATGCACAGTCCCCTTTGACTTCACCTGAGCATTGTCTAGAATTCCAGCATTAATCCTGAGACATGACATGAAACACTAACCCTCCTGTACCTTTAACCTTCCCTATCTACCCTGGTCTTCTCACATAGTCTCAGTGACTGAAGAGGGCTCTCAACTTTCTTCCCAGATGCTTCCTTGTTTCCAAAGGTTAGGAAGTGGCTATAGTCTGTCTGTGCTTTAATAACCATGTGGTTCTTAGCATCTGATTATGAAAAAATCCCACTGTTGGGTTTTAATCTGAAGTATGAACAGAGAGCCTCGAGGCCCTGTCTCTCCTAGTAATATAATAGTAGTAATAATAAATAATGATATAGTGTTTCCTACTTTAAAAGTGCCTTTCATCTAAAGATCTCAAAGCACTTTATAGGCGTGAGCTCATTTGTTCTCACAACACTCTGATGATATGGGAAGATGATATCTTTCTTGTTCTCCCTGGAGAAACTGACAAGTGGAAGTAGGGAAAGAGGGTCTGAAGCTTTAGTCCATACAACCTCACTCAATAGTCAGCTTCATACCCATGACACTGTATAATATTGTTAACATTGGCATGACCGTCCTTACATCTGACCATTTTCTTGGTCCAAGGAGCAATGAGCTAACACATCTAAAGGGTCCGTCTTTGACTTCTTCTGAGACCTATAGCAAAATAGCCTGTCCTAAAGGGTCCAGGCATGTGCCCCACAGAACCACACTATCTCATCCAACTCAGACTTGAACAAGAATCCCTTCACACCTAAAATGCCTAAGAAGTGGTCATTCAACTTTACTTGAAGATCTCTAAGGAGAAGGAACCCGCTCCCTCCCAAGAATCATCTTCATGAGTCCAAATCTAACCTCAGACACTAACTATGTGATCCTGGGCAAGTCACTTCATCCTGTTTTGCCATGTCATTCTGCTTTGTAGGTAGCTCTAATGGCAAGGAAGCTTCCTTCTATATAATGCCTAGAATGGTGCTTTAAGGTTTGCAAGATATTTTACAAATAACATCTCAGTTGAGCCTCATTTTCTGGGAGGTGTGGGTGCTATTTATTATTGTCCTTATTCTACAGATGAGGAAACCGAGGCAAGTCTGAGCTTAAGTGATTTGCTCAGAGCCACACAATTGGAAAGTGTCTGAGGCTGGATTTGAACTTGCGTTTTCCAGACTCCAGATCCAGTGCTGTATCTTCTGAACCATTCTGCTGACTTCCTATCAAGCCCCTCTTTGCAGATTCTACTTACTGCCCCTGATTCTGCTTTCTGAATCCAAGAACAATTTAATCTCTTTTTTCATAGAATAGTCCTTCAGATACTGAAGATAGTTCTGATGTTTTCTCTTTGGCCTGTGTAAGCATCCACATTATCCTTATATGGCATAAGCTAAATGCTTTGCTATCCTGATAGTTGGCCAGCATTCTTCTTAAAGTATGGTGCCCAGGATTGAGCATGGTGCTTTTCATATGCATCTAGACTAGGGCACAGTGCTGTATCTATCTCCCTAGACATGACCTCTCAAAGCCTCTGAATTAGCTTTCTTTTTTTTTTTTTTTTTTTTGGGAGGGCAGTTGGGGTTAAGTGACTTGTCCAAGGTCACATGGCTAGTTTTTGTGTTAAGTGTCTGAGGCCGGATTTGAACTCAGGTCCTCCAGACTCCAGGGCCGGTGCTCTATTCACTGCGCCACCTAGCCATCCCTACGCCACCTTTCTTGACTAGAGCATCACCCGCTTTTCATTTTGAACTTATGCTCTGCAAAAACTCCCTATGCAAACCATACAGGTGCAAGAAGCACCATTTTGTCTCTCTGTACTCTGGTTTAGAAGTTTAATAAATTCTCGTTAACTTGAGTTATCTATCTCTTATGGTTTGGGCTTTGAAGAAGAAGGGAGTGAATAGGTGTAGGTAAAATTCTCTGGAGAAAAAAAGACAAATATTTAAATAAAAATCAGGGCTCTGAGTGAATGAATTCTGAAAGGGACTGATTTTTTTTTTTTTTAATCTGGGCAGTCCAAGGCCTGGTTCTGTTTTGGAGATGAAGCTGTGAACGTCTCCGGAATATCAATGGGCATTTGTTTTGGGGTGGCTCGGGCAACCAAGGGGAGAGCTGGCTATCGTAGGGAACAAACCTAAAGTCCTGTTAGTTGAAATTGTGTCTCCAAATCATCCACTTAGGCCAGAGAAGGTCTTTGCTGTGGGAATGCTCTTGGATAGAAGGTTGGTTGATTTTTTTTTTTAACTTACATTTCTTTTTGCATTTAAATTAATATCAGTTCAGATGTGCAATGAATTTTGGACCTGAGTGGCACTCTTTTTTTTGGGGGATGCTGTCTTCTTCTCCCTCCAATATGTGTCAGTCACGCCCTGCAGTGTGTGATTGGTGTCCTGACTCCCTCCTCCAACAAATTCCTTTAAAGCTCATATGCAAACACTATCTTCTCTTCTCCCTGTGACCTTCCCTTCCCTGACCTCATAGAGTCCTTGGTTTTGCATCTATCTGATGCATTTATTTATTGTGTATGATCATTATTACTCTATGCCAGATCCCTCTACTAGATTATAAGTTTTAAGGGAAGGATACGTGCTTGCCTAGCTAATTTTTGTGTTTACTCCAGTATCTAGTGCGATTTTGTAGACTTTTAGTATTAAATTGATTTTGTTTTGCATCAACATATTGATTAAGCCCATGGTATTAGGTGTGGATTGGGATGATTGTCAAGATTAGTTAAAATAGCCCTCTCAGGGGGCAGCTAGGTGGTGCAGTGGATAGAGCACTGGGGTCTGGAGTCAGGAATTCTCATCTTCATGAGTTCAAATCTGGTCTTAGACACTCAGTCACTAGCTCTGTGACCCTGGGCAAGTCACTTCATCCTGTTTTGCCTCAGTTTCCTCGTCTGTAAAATGAGCTGGAGAAGGAAATGTTAAATGACTCCATTATCTTTGAGAAGAAAACCCAAAATGGGGTCTTGAAGAGTCAGATACAACTGAGGAGACTCAACCGCAGCAATGGCCCACTCATGGAGCTTGGCATCTGGTTGATGCTCACACTGTCCACTAGGTGATTAAGAAAGCCAGCACTTTCTTTATGTCCAAAGAAGCCTTTTCCAAGTCCTGTGGGAGGGCCATTGGAGGTCAGGGCTCTTGGAAGCAAAGCAGGTATGACTTAGAATAGGAATGTAATAGTAATGTTTACATAGTACTGAGTGCTTTTATATGTGTTTGTTTCCCTTTGTTCTATGAAAATCTAATCTTCAAAATATCCGTGTGGGTGCTTTAGGGTGGGTGATTTGGCTGGATACAGGGTGGAGGATTTCTTAGAATTTGAGGGACACTGGGGCAGCTAGGTGACTGTAGTGAATAGACCACCAGCCCTGGAGTCAGGAGGACCTGAGTTCAAATGAGGCCTCAGACACTTAACACAAAAAACTAGCCTGTGACCTTGGGCAAGTCACTTAACCCCAATTATCCTACCTTCCCCCCTCCAAAAACCAACCAAATAAAAAGGGACCCAGAGGTTTAAGGTTCCCTCAGAACGCATAAGAAATAGGCACACTTGGACAATTAGAAAACCAAAAAAACCTAACAGAAATCCCATTCTAAAGTTCTCATGGGCTTTTGGAGATCTGTCAGCCAAGTCCAGTATACCTGGAGGTTGCCCACCTTCTAACACTCTGAAAAAAAGTTTCATTGGTACCATTTACTTTTACATTACAGTCATTTTTTTTAATATAACCCTCCCCTTTCCATCTGTCATTATAGTCCTCTTGTAATAAAGGAAAAATACAGTTAAATAAAACCAACCACCACATAAACTAGAGGTGACAGTGTGCGTAATAATCCACACCCTTAGGACCTCATCTCTCCCACAGCAGAAGGAAAATGCTTTTCCTCATCTCAAGGACCAGGCTTGGTTAAAACAATGTGTAGCTTCAGGTTTTGTTGGTTTTTGGTTTTTTTTATTCTTTTTTTTTGCTCAGTTGTTTTCCTGACAACCTTATGTCATTTAGACTCTTATCTTCTCTTTCTCCAAGTTCTTAGTGTACCTACCCCCTGGAGTGGAATTATCTTATGCATTTAGTCATTACTTATGTACATGATCTGCTTTACTTAGGTACATGCCTCTTGTAGATTGTAAATTTCTCAGGTAACGTTTAGTAAGCACCTACTGTGCCTTATGCATAGTAGGTACTTAATAAAGCTTTGAACTGAGGTTGCTAGTATCTGGTCCCACATACGTTCTTTCTCTTAACGGTGTCCTACCCACCTCCTTTAAATATCTTTTATGTGTAGAGCACTTTGGAGTCTCAGGAAGACAGATATACAAGGACAGCCTTGCTTTACTGAAAGTACATTCTAGTTGTTTGATTATTTCTGTGATGGCCTACTCTTCTTGACCCTTTTGGAGTTTTCTTTGGAAAGAGCCTGGAGTGCTTTGCCATTTATTTCTCTAGTTAATTTTCAGATGAAGTAACCGAGGCAAACGGGAATAAATGACTTGCCCAGCTTCACACTGCTAGGAAGTATCTGAGGCCAGATTTGAATTTAGGAAGATGAGTGTGCTTCAGGCCCCCACCTAGCTGCCTTACATTCTAGTAGAGGGGTATAAATATACTTTCTTCCCCTTTCTCCTTCTCTCTCCTCCCCCTCTCCCCCTCTCCCCTTCACTTCTGCCCCTCTCCTTCTCTCCCTCTGTCTCTCTGTCTCTCTCTGTCTCTCTGTCTCTCTCTCTCTCTCTCTGTGTCTCTGTCTCTGTCTCTCTCTCTCCAATATTTCAGAAGTACAAAATAGCTTAGGACAGGTTGAGAGCTACTTTTGGACCTGGAGGAAGGAAGACTTGGATTCATATCCTGCCTCTGATACTTAACAATCTGTATGACCTTATTATTCTTAATTTAATCTAAGTTTCTGTTCCCTCAACTCTAAAATGAGGGCACTGGCCTGGGTGATTTCTCATATTCTGTCCACATCAAAATGAATGATTTTAAGCTATGAGAAACTAAAAGTATTGTGTAAGGTGTGTAAATAAAGCCTAATCTGGTTACAGATAAATCCATTTATATCACAAGGTCAGCAAGAAAAAAAACATGGATTCTTGGCATTTCCTGGCTTCTTCTAAATCCAGTCTGACCCCCTGGTAGAGAGGCCAGGAGAATACTTTGTTTCATAGTTCATCTAGTTCCAAAAAGTATCTTACTGCTGTCTCTAAATTTTTTTTTTAAGGTATGATGTTTTCAGATTTTTACATTAGTTATACTTTGGTATACAGTTTTTAATAGACATAATGAAATTTTAAATCTAAAATTTCCTCTTGATGGTTTCATTTACCCATAACTATCCCCAGGCCTCTCTTCTTCCCTCCCTTCACCCCATGTCTTCTACCCTTATTCCCCCACCTGTTTTTGAATCAGGGTTTCAACCCTGGAGGCCACCTTAAAAACGATCTACAGCATACCCTGTGTTTTTACAGATGAGAAAAACCAGTGTCCAGCAGAAGGAACTTATCCAAGGTCACCTGTCCTGTTGGAGAAGTACAGGATCTAAAAGGAGGCTTCTGATGCTGGGCACCATGCTCTACTACACAGAGCTCCTTCTTACCTTGGAACCTCCCTTTTCCCTCTATTCCACAACCTCCCACATCTCATTACATGACTTACCTCTTTTAATGGCATCATAGATTTAGAGCTAAAAGCATAGGTCATCTACTCCGACTCCACCATTTTACAGATAAAAAAAAATTGTGGTGAGTTACCCTCCTGCTCACTCAGCTGGTGTACAAGTAGGATTTAAATCCAGGTTGGCTTGATCTCACTGGGTACTAAGCCACATGGCTGGATCTGAACCTGGATCCTCCTCGTACAAAGTAATCAGTGCTCCTTCCACCACCCCACACTGCCTGCTCAGAGGTGCCCTTGCCAAACACAGCGGCATTCTCTGCTCCTCAGCACCTCCTTACATTACCCAGCTTTCCCTTCTATTGCCCTGAGACAATCCAAAACATGCATATTTACATGAGAAGGTTCACAGCTATATCTCCAGAGCAGACCCAGTCCATTTAATATAACTAACATACTACTTTAGGCTTTTTTTTTCTTTCTTCCTTATTCATTTATTCTGTCTCCATTTTTTGGCTTTGGAAAAACTGGGACAACTTTTTTGTTTTATGTATTTTTTTGTTCGTGATTTCTTGAAATATAGCTCTGGCAAACCAGGCTTTGATAAAGCCCACTGGGCTTCAGATGGAGCTATTTATTTATTTATTTGTTTCCTTGTTTACATCATTCATTTCTGGAGCTATTTGTTTGACTGTGCCTTTAAATCCAAATCACTGGCTCTCACTGATTGGCCAGTAATAGGTCCCAGTCCAGACCTCACTTGCCCATTGTTTTGGTTTTGATAGCTCTGAGTGAATATAAGTAGCAAATGTTCTGGTCAGAAATGCTGAGTGTCCCCTC
This sequence comes from Pseudocheirus occidentalis, assembly GCA_028646575.1. Taxonomy (NCBI): domain Eukaryota; kingdom Metazoa; phylum Chordata; class Mammalia; order Diprotodontia; family Pseudocheiridae; genus Pseudocheirus; species Pseudocheirus occidentalis. The sequence goes on along the minus strand of CM053593.1, from coordinate 325,353,249 downwards.
TTCCCAGATTGCCATCCTTTGTCTCAGTTCTTACCTAGCCTTTAATCACTAAATGGGCGTTCCCTCAGACAAACTGAGACCTGGAAAAGACCTTAGCATAAGAAGGCCATGGTCTGCGGCTGCATCCAGGGCTGTTGCCAGTGGCCCTGACATATGTCTTGCTAGTAGACTTCTATGACTCTGGAGGAGAGAGCCAGGGTACCATCTTTGCAAAGCCCTGCCTCATTTAAATCCAATTCATTTGCAAGGCAAGATATCACCCTCCTGATGTTATTGGTCCCCTTCAAGAATGAAGGACAAACAATACCTTTGGCCAGCCATATTCCAGAGAATCATCTAGAAAATGCTTAGAAAGAAGAGGGCCAACGGATACTTAAGAATTGTCTCTTTAATTATTTTTTAATACTTGTTTCATGCCATTGAGGATATAAGATCGAAAGTTGATTTAGGCACTCGGTCTGAAGTTCAACTTTGAAGATTGACCACCCCTTTCCCCCGTGTCATCTGGTATGTGTTTGCGACACTTGCCACTTGTCCTTATTTATTACTTTTTGATTAAATTAGTAGACTAGCAGCTGCATAAAATGAATCATTTCATCGGAACACATGAGTACATTTAGACTTTAGGGTGTATTTAAAATAGAGAAATTATAAGAAAGTATCTAAAATTTTCTTCCTGCCCCTTTTCTAGAAGACACTTCCAATTTGTAGATGGATGAGCCTTTTTTATTTTTTTGAGAGAGAATTTTTATTTGAGCTTTTGTCTTGGAAAATTTGTCATAATCACTCATTCTCAGAGTAGCCATTACATAAAACCAGTCTCTGGGCTTGCAGAGTAAAAGGCTCTCACTTTCATTAAGGTCGCTGACCTTGTAGTCTGCCACCAACTCTAGTCATCAAATCAGTTTGGTGTGACTAAGGTTCAAAGTCTAGGACAGTGAGAAGAATGTGTCTCCTGGGTTGCTCTGGGGGCAGAAGTCCACCCAGGGGTTATTTAAACAGGTATATAGCTTCTGCATCAAATTTTTTATGTTTTTTTTTTCCCAAAAGAGAAGGCTTTTGTCTTTTTATAGGAGCAACTCAGATACATGTGTATGTAAATCTGCTTTTTTAAAGCTCTTGTGATGTCTGTCTCAGTGTCTGTGCTTTTAATAGCATGAAATTTAGATTACCTAAGTTACCTACCTTTCTCAGGACCTTGTCCCAGTTTTTTTTTTTTTTGGACAGTTATAATAAAAAAGATTTATTATCATTGTTGAAATAAATGCACCATCCCACAGTTAAGAGGCTTAAATAAGCCACAAGCATCTTCCAGATTGTACCCATGGCAAAATATTGCTAGACTTCCACTGGCAAGTTACATAATGCACTCATATTGGGCAAAGAAACTAAACAATTCTCCTGAACGGCACTTCTGCGCTGTGTTTCTGGTTTATTGTACAGCCCGTCATAACAGCTAAAAGTTTGCAAACGTGTGCAAATAATGTAGTCAGTTCAGAGTATTGTTTAGTCATCATCATCTTTTGTTTTTAAATAAGGAATACATGAGGTTTCTGGCTTTGCTTCATTAAGACAAAGCACTACCCTTTGGAAGCTAAAACCTTCGGTCACTTGGGAAGAACAAAAAGTCAGCAGTGCCCTGAAGACAGATGATTGACTGGGGCTTTTATTAATCCTTCTGTGCTCTGTTTGTTGGACACTTAGGGCTTTAATTGAGGCTAAAAGGCCTGAATCGATGGTAAACAAAAGCCAGGCATTTGGGCTGTAGGTTGTATGTATGTAATCTTGCAGAGGAGCATTCCTTCTGGCTGTTTGGTTTTCTTGGCAGGCTGTCCAGGGTGCCAAATGTAAACAGGAAACTGGACACGTTGAGACTAATGATTTCTGGGACTTTCTTTTAGGCTTCATATCACTTTGGAGCATGGGATTGTATTTCTCAGCTTTTCTGCTGCTCAATGTCTATCAAACATGAGTTCTGCAAATTTTAGTGAGTACTCCAAGGTTCAGAATACTAATGGATCTCCCTCTCCTCTGAATAGAATTACTTAACCTTATGAGCACCTCAAGTAGGATCCTTGCCTCATGCCATAGGAGGGTATCAGGATCAAAAGTTGGTCTAAGCATGAGGCAAGGATCCTACTTGAGGTACTCATAAGGTTAAATTATCTTGTTTTTTTTTCTTCTTTTTCTTCCCTCTTCTTCCTGCCTTAGAGATAGCTACCATTGGACACAAATAATTATATATATATGTAAAATTATTCTATACGTACTTCTATTTATTAATACATTTTTCTGAGAAGGGGTCCTAAGGCTTCGCTGTAACTTCAGAGGACTTGATGGCAAAAAAAGGACTTGATGGATTAGACATAAATGAGAAAAGTTGTAGCAAGAAGCCTGGATTTTGGCATTTGTTTTAATCTGAGCTCAGTTCATTTATTACCAGTGCCATTTTGGGTGAATCACTTAACTTATCTAAGTTAAGTGGACATTTCGGTTTTCTTCTCAGCAAATAAAATGGAGTTAAACTAAATGATCTCTGATGCCCCTTTGAAAAAAGCATTTATTAAGTGCCTGCTTATGTACCAGGCACTGGGAATATAAAGAAAGGCGAAAAAATATGGCCTTGGCTCTCAAGGAACTTGCTGCTCAGAATCTTAAAATGGAGACAAATTCCAAGTGAGAAGTAGAAGAAAAATATGCCACAAGGTTGGCTACCCCCCCAAAATATCATTTAAGCTCATTTTCTTTGGCATGAAAACTGTTCTGCCCCACCTTACCCCCTTGAGCTTACTGTCTCACCTTAACTGTCACCAGCATGTCAGTCAACAGTTTCACATAAACATGCCACAGAGGAGGGGTACAGATCTGGCCTGCACCCCTTTTAAAAGGCAGCCAACATTCGATATGGATCATCTTATTTACCAAATGCCAGCCTATATTTAAACAAAGAGGGAGTGGGGAGAGGAGAAGAAAGAAAGGGAGCGAGCTATCCATCCATTAAGTGTTCAGTGTGCTGGGGGAGAGAGAGAGGGCAGAATTGTCCCATGGTAAATGTTCATCCCAAACTGCTTTTCCTACCAAGAGAGCATAGGAAAAATAGGAGATGAATTGTATTTCCTGCGTAAGAGAATTATCTGTGGATGCAAACGGAATCTTTTAGAGGTGTTTAATTCAACAGACATGATAAAAACTGCTGTTTAAACTGTGCTAGCTCATAAAGCGATGAACAATGACGGTTCCTGACCTCAAGGGGTGTATTCTTGGAGAGGCTTGCTGTTCCATATGTACAAAAGTAGTGGTATGAGACAGGGACAAAGGAGAGGTCTGTGTAACGTGTGCTAGCAACGTTTGAGGAGGGAAATAAAGTAATTGGGGAAAGCTTCCTAGATGGGGTGAGAAGGAGCTTACGTTGAAACGTGAGGAAAGAGAAGAATTTTAGATATGTTTTAAATTTTAGGGATTTTTGTCATTTTCAACTTAGCACTAAACAGGAACATTACCATGTACCAAGGTCATATATACAAAATTGTGAATGTCTGTGCAGAGCTTTATTTTTAGAAGTATATAATCGATTTAATAGTTTTTAAAACTGTCCCGCTTGTCTCTCTTTCCTCTGCACATCATTCTGTACATTTAAAATAATAAATTGCAGTGCTTCTCCCCTACATCATAAACATACCTCTCTCTTCCCCTAATATCTCCCCATTTACAAAATCCTCAACATGCTGAGGTCTTATAAGGTCTTATTATTCCTGATATCATGAAGGTGCAAATGAGACAATTGGGAGCTGTCCACATCTTCTTCCTTATTTTTGCCAAATGACCACCTAGTCTTTATTAGTCATACATTTCCCTAATGGCAACCTTTACTCAGTTCATCTTTGAAAAATTTTTTTTAATTCCTTGTAGCCTACTCATGATTACCATGGGCCTGTTCATTGCTTTCTGTGTAGGGTTCCATAATTCACAGCCATAATATACATTGATGGAACAGTTTTGTTCTAAAGATTGGTCTTTATTTCTGTGACCATTTGTGGGTCATTAAAGGAATTTTTCAGTTCCCTCAAGGCAACTCAGCACACTGACTATGTCTTGTTTAATTCTGAATTGTGCCAAATGTATATAGCGATAGATAGACTGCAAGTTCTTACTGTTGGGGAAGTAGACAATTCTTCAGTTATTTAGTTTTTTCAGTGTGTCTAGCTATGTAGATACCTTTTAGGAGGATTTAGTGTTCTGGGGTTTAATATAAATGTCATCCACAAACTGGAGGCCCTTCCCATTCTCTTCAGTTTGGGCTCTTCACCAGATCTCAACAGTGACAGTGGGGGCCACCTTTAGGAGTCATACATCTCCCTGCCTTATGCCTAACCTGAATTTGTGACCAGAAGGTCATTTTTTTAAAATTCAAGATTCCTTGAAAGAGTTTGTTTTTTTTCCATGTTTGGATGGGATATGTCTTGTTGGAAGAGAGTTTTGAAGGGAGTGTTTTGCTCTAATGAAGCAAATGTTTTTTAATAATCAGGAAATGGTACAGATGTGGTCTGTCATGTAATATAATTTGTTAAAGCCTGTCTTTGCTATAAAGATAACCTTCATGGAACATGCCCTCAGTGCCTGTATAGGTCATTCCCATAAAAACCCAATGTTAATGGAAGATTAGGCATTTTGGTTGGTGGTGATTGTTCTGAATCACCTCTCCCCCCACTCCCAGTTTTAATAAAGGGAGCCACAGAAAGAATTCACACCAGCTGGTATCTGGGCCCCCAGGGAGAGCAACACTGAGATTTATAGACACTCTGGAAACCCTTATTCTTGCATCCTCTGGTCAGTTTTTTTGCCATTTAGCTCTCCTCAATGAGGACTTCTTAGCTAGGCTGGACCTTGGAAAGGAGATCCAGTCTGAAGACTTGTGTCCATGTGGTAGAAGCAGCTTTTCCAAATACAAGATCACCTCTGTGCTCTGGTGAAGCATTGAAACAGGACTTGGTGGGTTTAGTATCTTTTAATTCAGTTCAGACTAGAGTTGCCAGAGTTTATGGTTAGGCCCTGTAGGAGTCCTTCTTGTTTTTTAAGATGATAGTGAGTCTTTGTAATGATGTTATGATTAACATCTGGAGTTTCTCAGTATTGAGAGAAACTTTACATTTGCCAAATGGCTCATAATGTAACCACTTTTATTACGGCTATCCTTTGAGTAAATAATTCACCATCCTTTCCTCAGCTTAAAAGATGAGACACCTCAGGTGCGAAGTGGACAAGGGACCAACTCATCCGTATCACAACAGATGAATTTTCAATTTTTGAATTTCTTTGAAAAATTTTGAAACATTATTTTTCACTTTTTCTACAACTGTTTTTTTTTTTTTATTTTTGGGGGGCAGTTGGGGTTAAGTGACTTGCCCAAGGTCATATGGCTAGTTTTTGTGTTAAGTGTCTGAGGCCGAATTTGAACTCGGGTCCTCCTTTTTGTGTTAAGTGTCTGAGGTCGGATTTGAACTCAGGTCCTCCTTTTTGTGTTAAGTGTCTGAGACCGGATTTGAACTCAGGTCCTCCTGACTCCAGGGCCGGTGCTCTATTCACTGCCCCACCTAGCCTCCCCTTCTACAACTCTTAAAAAGTGACTCTAACCTATATGGTTTAAAAAAAAAAAAGTTTATTTTTCAATTTAAAAATGATTTTGTTCCTTTCTAATCCTGTGCATAAAATTTGGGGAGGGGAATGTGAACAAAACCCTTGTGACAAAATAGCAGAGTGTAGCAAAATAAATTCTAGAAATCGGTCGCTTCCAAAAATGTCTTTTATTCTGCACTCCCAAGGCCATCTGGGATGATGGGCATGCTTCATCTTTTAATACTTTGGAATCAGTGCTGGTCACTGATCAGAGAGTTTTAAGTTTTTCTAAATCTAGATTTTAGTTTGTGCCATAATGCTTGGCAGAATCTTCTAGTGTTCCCTTTTTTTTTTCTTCTGGGCAGATTTGCTTTAGAATAGTCACAACTGTTGCTGTGTGATAGTAAATGTTTAATTAACAAATTACACAGCATGAGGTATTATGGGCCTTTTGTCTTCCCAGAAAAGAGAACCTACTTTTGGGGGCTGAGTCCCTGGATGAACTGAGTAATTTATTGTCTGGGATCCATTGTGGTGAGAGAGAGATTACTCTCCTCTCTCTTCTTCCTTGCTGATTTAGTCCAATCTTGAGAAAGGAGGGATCAAAACTATTTCAATATAGAAGGAAGAAAATAAGTAGTAAAGGTCAAGTCTAACTTGACTCCCATTCCAAAAGGAGATTGCATCGTCTGCCATCTACATTCTAGATCTTCTAAAGCAAAATTTGTCAAAAGATTTTGAAGGGGAAGCTGGGCAGTGAAGTTTGTAAGAATTAGTAAAGGAGAACCATAGCTAAGTATACAGGGGAGCCCTTTTCTCTTTAATGGTTTCTTGAACTGGATGGGAAACAATATTTAGGGAATAATTATTACCTGCAATAATTTTTTTTTTTTTTTAAGTTTCAAAGTACTTTCCTTACAAAAAACCCTTTGAGGTTAGTAATGAAGGCATTATCCCTGTGTTAGTGATGAGGATTCTGACACTCAGAATGAAATGGCTCACCCTCTCACAAAACCAAGTGTTTATTTAAAAGCTTGGTCTCAGGTCTCCTGGTATTGTGTCAGTTATACTATTATCGACTTTGCTTCCTCTTGCTCAGGGCAAAATTAGGAATCATTTTCTATTGATAGAACCCTGAAAAACCTAATAATCCCAAACCACTTTTTGTTTTTGTCTCCAAGGTTTTTATTTGTCTCCTTCAGGGCTTATTCCCTTTTTATAGATATCTGTAAAGGACCGTCTTCCAAATTTCCTGCCCGCTAAGTCTCAAATGCGGAACCAACTGATTCTTCACAGAGAGAATCAAAGTTTTAAGAGATTTGATGGAGTCCTAAGCAGAATGATCATCAGAGACTATAGGGCACCCAGGAATGTGGCCACAGGCCTGGGATGATTTCACATTCTGCTCTTTGCTAAATGACCCTCCTCTGATGCTTCCTCTGAGGAGGTCTTCCTGTCATTTCCCCCTCTGAGTAGCCAAATTAATAGGATTATCATCATCATCATCATCATCATCATCATTAACTTGGTTGCTCTTGGTGTGCTGGATGCTGCATTCCCCATCTCTTCGCCCCCTTGCTTCTTCAGTTTTCAAGGTTTTAAGTGATGGAGAAGTCTATTTTCTTTGTGTTCTTTCTTTGTATTATTCTTTATCAGTCTGGGACCTTACTGAAGATTTTTCTCAAGAATTTAATGTATTTTTTTTCATTCTTTGCATCTTTATTTTCTAATTACTATATTTTGCTTTTCATGTCTCCCTCTATTCCCCATCCAGGATCATCTTTTATAAGAAAGAAAAAAGGAGGGGATAGGAGGTGGGGAATGGGCAGTTCAGCACATTAACCAAAGCTGATGTTGTAAGGGGTCCTAAAAGTCTTCCTGCTTAAGGTCATGAAACTTTAAGCTGCACTAAGATTTTTTGGGGACACTCACGTTCATAGTCCCCCTACTTCGGCAAAGAAGGGAGGAATGTATATTCTAAAATTTCTTCGAGGCCAAGATTAATCATTATAATTAGCTTTGGATTTCTTTTTGTTGTTCTCTGCGTTTTCAGTTTTTTTTAACTTAAATTTAATTTTCTTTTTTAATTCATACACCCAACTTTCAAGATGTCTGTTCTAGTTTTCACCATCTTTTAACTTTCTGAGACCATGTTTCTCTTAAATCCTACTTTCCCCAAGAATAGAAGAGTGAGATGGCAAAGACGTGAATTTTAAAATTCCTTTGAGCCAGTGTATGACTCTGGAATGGAAAGCTGGAGTTAGGGGGGAAGAAAAGGGAGAGATGTAGGGGTGGCTTTCTGGTTTCCTATTGTTAGATGTCTTAACCGGGTGATTCATTGGTCCCCTGTGTCTATAGAGCATGCAAGCAAGTGCAGTCAGCTGCTACCTGCTGCCTTCTCACTGTTGTGAGCACTAAATGGCTTTGTATCACTGGGAGTGTGATATGTTTTGTTGCATACTGATCTGGGTTTCATATTAAACTATTTATAAACTTGAACCTTGCCCCTGGGAAATGACCTGCAGTTCAGAACCTCTGCATTTCCATAGTCTGACTAAACCAGGAACAAAAAAAAGGTCATGATTTGTAAATTAATTTTCTAGTCATGCATGAATTTTTGAGAGGTTTCATTTGTGCTCCCACATGTAGTTGGTCTAATGTACCATTTCTATTAATCAAGAAAAGGGCTGACTAATGCTAGAATAATTTAACGATGATTTCAGTGAATGTAACCTTTGAAAGGACAAGGTTTATCTCTCCTTTTGGAATGAGGTGAAAAACATCCTGTGTTACATACAGGCTGTCCAGCTGCTCTGCAGTCCCACCCACCCCTTTCCCATTCCCATGAACTTGACACTGAAGTATTTTATCTCCTGGCAAGCAGGTGACATGGAAGCAGTCTGGCTTCACTCCTGAAGAGAGTTTCCCAGTGGCGGAAGTGAGTTTGAAATGCTTACCCCTGCTCTACCATGAACAAACAGTTACCTGAAGGCAAGATGACCCTGGAGTATAGGAATGTTTGCGTCCTGCTGCCCAATCGAGATCAACTCAGGTTAAGCATTGGGGTGAGTCTTTACAGTTTCCTGCAGGTGGTTTGGGGCAGGGGCTGAAATATGCTTATACAGACACCCGTTTGAATTCTGGCAGCAGAAGGGAATGAAACAAAAGAGCAGAAAATGTTAATTCCCTTTGTAATGTTGCTAGAAAAAGTTAAGCTCCTTAGTTAATTTACTATTAGCTTCTTTGGCAATATCTTGGTTTTTCCCCCTTGTTGACTACCCCCCGGGAGACTGTACAGGATTAAAGCTCTCTAATGTGTCCTCAGCACTGATCCACTTTGGAACAATTTTTAAATTCTTCTCCAATCTTCAAAATGGTTACTTATTAAAATTGGAAATGTTACTACTAGACCCCAACGTGAGATGGGTTGATCCGGAGAAATAGAGCTATCCAGAAGCACTTGGTTGTCAGTGAATACTTGTGCTCCTTGGGGAAGGCAACATGGGTTTGAGGTTGCACTTGATATACTTGCTTCGTTTTTGGAACTATGGTTATCCTCAGAATCTCAGCACTGGATGCTGGTTCAAGGGCCATTGCTTCAAACCCTCCAGGGAAAGGCAACCCTTTTTACTTTGGCATAACTGTAATTGGTAGTTCTGGTACTGGCCCATCTATGGCCATGCAGAACATCAGTCTTTCAAACACTGTGATGGTGCCCTGCTGCCCCCCACCTCATGTTTTAAACGTCTCCATTTCCTTCACCTCATCCTAGCACATGTAGGTGACTGTGCATCAGGAGTTCTTAACCTGGGGTTCATGAACTTTCATGAGGAAAAAAATTACGTTTTTTTCCCATTAAAAATATTATTCTGAGGAGTTAAAAACTTCATTAGGCTACCAAAAGGGTCTGTATACCTCCAGATGTTTTGTCCCCTCTTTAACTTTTTCTTTTCTTCCTCCCATCTTGTATGGTATGGCTTACATTACTTCATTCTGATGTTTGTGCTTGTTGTGTGTGTCTTTATGGAAGAAGCACTATCACTTGTGCCCTAGCATTCCAGAGAGGTGGTCTTAAAACCACAAGATCCAGCTGCCAAAACCTGGCATTTCTTTGTCCTCCTCCTCATTCTTCCTGACCATCAAGCACCATAAGCTTTCATTTCCTATGCCTCCGACCAAGTAATCTTTTAGTACCAGAAATCTCATTATTAGGATCTATTTATGGCTTTTTAGAATTTGATTTGTTTTGATAATCTTTGTTTTTATATCACCTTCATTTATGACTACAGTCCTGAATGTACAAATTCATGGTGTCATGTACAATCCCTTTTTGTTCATTGCATCTTGAGGTGGTCATGTTGATGTTTAAGTTCACAATAAAAACAAGAATTTATTTTTTTAAAAAAGTTACATGAAATATTGCTAAGTTCTGTATTATTATTTTCACAGCAATGTTGCATAGTAGATAAGAGAGCTGGTCTGAAAACCAGCAATATCTGAGATCCTGGCCCCTCCTCCAACATGTATTTGATGAGTGACCCTGAGCAGGGTCACTCAACTCCTCAAGGCTCTAGGCAACTCTGTAAAGATAGCACTCTAAAGTGTGGTCCAAGGATCTTTTGGGTGTCCACAAGGTCAAAGTCATTTTTAGAACAGTACTTAGATATTATTTGTATATTAAAGTACTCCTCATTCTTCACACTATTTTTTTGAAGCCAGATTTTCTTAATGTACTTTGACCAAAATAATATATTGTAGCAGATTGAATTCAGGTGCAGGTAGAGGAATCCAGCTGTCTTTTGTTAAACCTAATATTAAAGAGATTTGTAAAAATATAAAAAACAATACTGCTCTTTTTAAACAAATTAATACATATTTTTGAACACATCTGTGTCTATAGATATATATCTATAGGTAAAACTTACTTTAATAAAAGTTCTTTGGGATATGACTGTAAAAATTTTAAGAGTGTAAAGGTCTCTGGAGACCAAAAGGTTTTAAGATTGATGCTCAAAATAATTTTCAGAGAAGATACTGACCTGTATTAAAAAGAGTTTCCTCACCTGGAAATCAAAGTTCCAGTTCCTACTGCTATAAATAAAAGTACATTTTAGATTAAAGGGGTTTTTATAGATTTACCTTGGAGGTTTGTAATCATGTATGGAATTGTTCTTCTGGGAAAATATGTTCCAACGTTCAGTTGACAGACTTTTAAGAGTTTCTAGAGAAGCAGCATCATGCCAGTGGATAGAAAACTGTCTTCGTTCTTCCATTGATCACCCCCTTCAGAGTCAGAGAGACCTTGGATGCGTACTGGCTAGTCTGTCAGGTCTGCACTGGTAGAGATTGTGGGTTCAGTACTGAGAATTTCCTATCAATGAAATCACAAATCTATACCTTCCCTTCAAAGTAATTTTTTTGACCATAAACTAAAGTCAGAGATTCCCTGTATTTCTTTTCTTTCTGGCTATTGAAATATTAAAGGTGGCTATATTTGAGTGATAGAGCTACATTTGTTGTTTTTCCTTTCTTATTTTGAGTCCTTTTTCCCCCAACTTCTACTTCCTTGCCATTCTTCCTTCCTCCCCCACTCTCCCCACCCCCTTTATGCCTCACAGTCCTCTCTCAAAAGATCTAGTTAGTTGTTTGGGTGCAGAGTTTCTAGATTAGTGACAGGAAAAAAAAAATCCCTCTAACTACATTTTGTTGAATCAGAGAGTAGTATTCTAAGTATCCGTGTCAGTGGAGGTGTGTCACTGTCCCTTTTGGTGGATGGTACAATATCCAAGGTGCACAGAGAACAGGGGGTAGTGGCATTCCTGGTTAGCAGTCAATAAGCATTTGTTGGGCAGATGATTAACACAGTGAAGGTCACTAGAATTAAGGGTTTTTTGTAGAAGGTGGAATTTTACCTGGAATTTAAAGGAAGCCAGGAGGCAGAGATAAAGAGGGAGATTCTAGGTATGGGAGACAGCCAGTGAAACTGTCCGGAGCTGGGAAATGGAATGTCTTATTCAAAGGAGAGCAAGGAGGCCAGTGTCACTAGATTGCAGAATACATGGTGGGTGGTGCGGTGAGGCATGGAGTTAGGGTCTAAGAAGACTAAAAAGGTACAACGAGACCAGGTTGTGAAGAACTTTGAATGTCAGAGGATTTTATATTTTATCATGTTGGTAATAGGGAGTTTATTGAATGGGGGTGGGAGGAGGGATATGTGGTGACATGGTCAGATCTTCGTTCTAGGAAGATTCATTTGACAGTGGTGTAGGTGAGGGGTGTTGTAAAGGGGACAGTGAAAGCAAGCAGCAAGGTTTGTAAAAGCAGGTTTGTGGACCCAGACAGTAGAGCATTCCTTATCTATTCTGATGATCCTCTTCTCCCCTACCCCCACCATCCCCCACTCAGTTGGAAGGATGTCAGAGGAGAAAGAAAAGCTTCTACTATCTATACACATCCAGGTTTTCCTCGATGTACCAGGATTGTTGATGGGGGCAGGCCACAGAGTGAAGATTTCTAGCATAATTGACCTTTTACATTTCAGCTGACCAACCTCATGTTTTTTTACCTAATTATTAAAAACCAATGCCTAACATGGCTTCAACATTATAGAGCCAGTAAAGAGCAAAAAAATAAAAAAAACTGTTCATATTAAAACATTCCTCACACAGGTTTGTACCAGTTTCAGAAACCTCTTTCAAATAGTTCTTTTGTTGGGGGAAAAATTTGAGTTGTTTTTCAAGCAAGAGCTTAATTGTCACAGAAGGAACCCTCAGTATTTACCTCAACTCTGAACAATGATTCCCTTTCTAAGAGTAATAACATACCCGACCAGCTTTCCATCTCTAATCCTGCTCTTTGAGTGTCCCCAACCTAGGTGAAGTTTGTCTTTTTAACTTTGCTTTTCCCATGTGTTAGACTATACCAGGAAAGAAGAAGTGTTTCCAATGAATTCCATACAGTGTCATTTAGGAGAGGAAACAATTCCACACCAGAATCCAGACCTGCCAGTTTCAGATTCATCCCTCGCCTTCACAGCAACTTTGGCCAAGAAACTACTCTTGCTTTAGAAAAATGAGTCCAACCAGACCCAAGACAAGAACTAAGGAAGATAGAGTTAAAGAAAAATGGATCCAGTAAGATTTAGGGAGAGGAAGAGGTGTAGCTAGCTTTCTCAGGTATAACCTTCAGGGAGGTATCAGAGGGAAAACTTTCTACTATTCCTTTAATGAATGTTCATGCTTGAATGCTGGGAAGGAATTGCTATTTATTTCATATACTAAGCTAATTCATACATTATAGCAAAGTTTTAAAACTTCCATTAGATGGTAGCACAGAGAGCACAACTTTCAAACCTTGTCTAGGGTACATAAATGCCTTACTGTGCCTCCTGGTCTAGCAGAAGGTTTACTTAGGAGGAGAAAAGCATGGGTTCAGCAACTGTAGGGGAGCAATCCTAATCCCCAACCAAAAAGGAAGCTTCATCATTCATACTGGCTGTATTTAGATGGTTGGAGTGGGTAAAGAGCCTATAAAATTATTTTGTGTAGGAAGGAAATAAATGGGGGAGAACACCTAATTGAGGGAGAGCAAGGTGCAGTAACTGGACTGTCCACCCCAAAAGAAATAAAAAGTAAAATTTCCTCTTCATGATCTTGAGATCTTTACAAATGGCCATAGGGTGATAGCTTTCAGAGGGTGAGTAGTTTCAAAAGATTCAAAGCACCATCTCCAGGTATGGGTGTTGGCATAAAGGTGGGTCTGAATAGACTGGAGAGAACTTGGGAGCAGCTTCTTGATTTCTTTTCACTCAATAGAGCAGTCGGTCTCCTTGAGTTTTAACAAGTGGGACTGGTTTTCCTTTGCCATTGTGGTGTGGTACAAAGTGTAGAATGTAGAATCAGGAAAGATACAAGGCCAGATCCTCTTTCTGATCCTTACTGGTTGTGTTACCATGGGTAAAGTCCTTGATGCCTCCAAGGCATTGCTTTCCCTATCTGTGAAATGGGGAAATCGTTATCATAGTACTTAACTCACAAAACTGTTAGACTCAAATGACATGTCTTAAAAACTGTAAAACATGATCTAAAAGTTAGCTGTTCTTCCTGGGTCTGCCCATGTGGAGAGCAGTGGGTAGATACTTGATATCCACTGTCAGGGACACCTAGGTTGAAGTCCTTCCTTTGACACAGACACACAGAGTTATGTGCCTGGCAGAATTAATAAAGGGCATTTCTTCATTGTTATTTCCTATACCAGTAAAATTGCAAATCCAGACCAAAAATAAAGTTGCTTGGCACCTTGTCTGAACTGTCCTAGTGAAGAGTAAATAACCCTTCTTACCTTCTGGGATATCCAGGGACACATCCTTAAAGTTAGGTGAGTACCCGGACATTGGAAGCTTTGTCTGAGGACAGACATCCTTTAAAATAAAGCTAATGTTTCCATACAAGCCCTAGAGAGGCTTTAAAAAAAAATTTATTTATTGTTGTGAACTCTACACATCCCAGCATGAATCATACCTTTACCTGCTGATGCTCTGCCCAAAGGAATATAAATTTTGGTCACTGAAACCTCACAAGATATCTGGGGTTTATAGCCTAGATTCTTTCTTAGGGACCTGGCGTTAAACCTAATTTACTCTGGCTCTCCTTGATTGGCCAACAATAGGTCTCCTTGGCTCAAGCCCCACTTACTGATCGTTGTTTGGACTCTGATTGGTTCAGAGTAAATATAAATATAGTAGTTCTGTTTTGGCTAGACATCCCCTCAGATTGATTTTTTCTTTCTTAAACTAGGTAAAAAAGGCCACATTCTTTGTCTCTTTTCTTACCTAGCCTCAATTACTGAATGAGATCTGCCTCATTCAGAACGAGAACTGGGAAGATCTTAGCTTGAAAGGCCAAGGTCACCCACTGCATCCTGGCCCATCTCTAGTCATCTTGATCTAAAGGATCCAGGTTGGTCCAGAGGAGAAAGTAAGACTGCTGATTTCGCACAGCTGCGCCTCACTTACAAATGATGGCATCCCCTTTGATGTGGCGTCATCCTCTCGGATGATGAAGGGCAAACACCGATAGCAGCTACAAGAATATACAAACATTTCTATATAGAAAGAACAGAAAAAAAGAAGATGGTACGTTAAGTCATGAACATGTATCACTTCAGTATATTATAAATTCAGTAGGTTATTTCCAAAGCTGTTTATCTCGTCTTTTCTTTGAACCGCCCTGGTTCTTATCTTTTTTTTTTTTAATCACTTTAACTTTTCTTCCTCCTCTGAGGAAAAACAACAGCCAACCAAAATAAGTATGCATAGCCAAGCAAAACAAAACAGATCCACCCACTGACCGGGTCTGAAGACACTAGTCTCAGATTAGACTGTGAACTCTGAGAGCAGGAAGCCTGGTTTTCCCCTCTCCCCACTTTTTTGTATCTAGTGCTTTGTACAGTGCCTGGCATCCAGTATGCACTTAAATGCTAATCGACTGACTATTAGTTGACTAATGAGGTTTTTATTTGCTTCCCTGTTGTATTGCTGAAGCTTAGTAATGGGTGAGCGACTCCCACAAGAAGCCAACCCCAAGAGTTTGGTTGATCAGTAGGAATCCAGCAGATACTGAAGGTTTAAGTCAGGCAACAATAACTTGTTCTAGAGGGTACTTAGACTATGGGAGAAAAAGAAATATTGTTCATCCAGGTACAAAAGCCTGGGTCCAAAGTCTTGGGAGTCCTTTGAAGGTAGAGAGGATGGAGTGAATAACATGGCCACCAGTAGCAGGCAAAGTCGGTTGTCTGGGAAGTCAGCAGAGGTGGAGTGGAGTGAGCAGTGCTATTGAATGGAATTAAGACATTCAGTTCCAGGTTAGTTCCTTACCTTGTAGGGGTTGGCAAGAATTTCCTCATAGAGAGTTACAGCTATAGAGAGGAAAAGCCCCAAAGGGTTCCAGTAGATACTGATTAACAGTAGATTTTAGCATCAGCAGTATTCTGGACACTGTCACTGCTATGATTTGGTGTTTGCTGATTATGGAGGGGTGAGTGAAACTGCCCCATTTTCGTGATGGGGACTAAAACTAAGTATAGACCATTTGCACACTTTGAAAATGTATTTTTGATGACTTATTAAATATGCTTCAGTGTCTTATACCCTTTTCCCTATTGCCATTCCAAGGGGATCCCAAAGCCTCCCTTTTTTTTTTTTTTGCATGTATCTGGAAGTTTTGTTTACATCAAGCCTCAGCTTGCTTCTCTGTAACTTCTTATCTCCTAGTTCTGCACCACTCCCACCCCTAATGAAGCAACCTGAACAAATCTGATTATTCTTCCATTGGTCACCCCCTTCAAAAACCTGAAGCTCACTATCTTGTTACCAATGTCTATTGCCCAGTGTTCTATCAGCTCTTTGAGGTGGAACTAAAGCTGTTTAAGAGTTCTGTCCCCAGGGGTGTGAGGCAAAATAAGTCTATTCCTTCTCCCCAATAACTGTCTTCAAATATCTGAAGGTCTATCACATCCTACCCTGAGTCTTCTCTTTTTCAGGAGATATAGTCTCATTTCCTTCAACCAGTATGGATATGGCATGGACTCCAGTTCCATGACTATCCTTGGTACTGTTCCTCCAACACGATGCTCCGTCTCTCTCTTCTGAGCATTCTCAGTGGCTGCCCCTGTGTCTGCCTCCCACACTCTCCCTCATACCTGCCTTCTAGTTTCTTTGACTTCCTTCATGTCTTGGCTAAAGTCCCACCTTCTACAGAAGCCTTTCCTAGGCCTCCTTAATCTTAGTGCCTTCCCCCTGAGACTACCCCTTCATGTGCACGCACACACACACACACACACACACACACACACACACACACACCCCTTTTCTATGTCTTATTTGTACATAGCTGTTTACATGTTGTCACCTCCATTAGACTGAGAGCTTCCTGACAACAGTGACTGTTTTTTGACTGTCCTTGTGTCCCTAGAGCTCAGCACGATGCCTCCATATAACAGGTGCTTAATAAATGTTAGTTGACTAGCTGCCTGGTCTTCTGCCATTTATTGGGCATCTCCTCTACCATGATTTGATTTTCCCTAGGGTCTTTGGTGTAATGTGAATCTTGCTTAGCACTGAGTTCAGGTCCCCATTGTTTAAACTCAAGGTCTGCCCCTGTTCTCAGGTCCCGATCTTGGCACACAAACTTTTTTTCTTCTAAGATGGCAGAATATACCTAGTTTGTAATGAAGGATTAATTAAGGTAGAAATGGCACAGTATCGATAAAGCAAACAAAAACATGGCATATTTCCAGGTGGAACAGAGCATCCTGAGGAAAAGGTCTCTCACCTTTGGAGAGGATTCTTTTAGCAGAGGGACTGTGATCTACATTCTAATAATGAATTAACAGTCTGGTTAATAATTAAGGAACTGAGGAGGCAGAGAGAGGTGTTGCACACTAGGCCCTAGAGGGATATAATCCACACACTCTAAAGGCTTATATATACTCCCTGCCTTTCAGAGAGAGGCTGATGCCCTTTATCAGATATTATCCCTTCTTTGCTTAGAGGATAAATTTTATCTCATTATTATTAAAGAGACAGAATGGGAAGATACAGTGAAAAGCCATGTAGGGCACCTGTCCTTTGTTTTCCTTCCAGTTACTTACCAAATCCAGTTTTCCCCCACAAAGTTACTTCATCACCTTGTCACCTCTTCGAGCTTTCTACTGCCCAGTAGAACCTGTTTTAATAGGCCTTCCCGACTCCTGTTGTCTTCCTGCTGCAATCCACTCTGTAGGGGCATGCTTTATCTGATCTCAGACTATATCAGAAATCATTTAATTATTTGTCACTGGTCAAAAAGTGAAAAAGAAAAATAGTTCAGTGGAACAGACTACATAATCAAGATACAGAAATATTTGAAAATAGCAGCACAGTATTGGATAAAACCAAGAATATAAATATTGTTGGAAGGATTAGTGACCCTTTTTCTCAAGAACTGCTAAAAAAAACTGAAAGGGCAGAAATTAACATCAGACCAATATTTTGCAACACAAATGAAATAGACACACATACAACCTGAATATAAAGGTCACATCATTAAAAAAAAATTTAGAAGGAAAGGAGATTCCTTTTATAACTAATAGCTTGGGGAGAATTCCAATCTCTCCATACCACTGCTTAGCTGACCTTCTTGTTGCTTTGCTCCTGCTCACCAAACTTCATTGTTTTCCATTCAGCAACGTTTGTATTATTTGGTTGGGAATTTAAGGCCTGCAGACTGACAGCATTCTACTTTTCCAGGCTTATTTCCTATTGCTTCCCTCATTGCTATGACCAAACTACCTACTGAATGAGCTTTGTTCACAATCCACTTTGCTCCCTTCATTTTATTATTCTCCTTGACATTAATGTCCTCCCTGCCCGTTGAATTCCTCCCTCTCTTTTTTAAAGTCCGAGTCAGAGGTCACCTCTTCTGTGGAGCTTTCCATGATTGACCCTATGGTTCTTGGTAGTGATCCATATTTTCCTCCTCTTCCATTTTACTTACTATGTTTTTTTGTGCCTTTATATAAAGTCATTTGTATATTTGTCTTAATCTCTTAGCAACCTCTATGAAAGCAGAAAAAGTAGAGATATCTGGATCTCAGAGTGCATCTAGTCCCAACACACACCTGAACAGGAGTAGGCTAGCTAATACTGCTGACAAGCCGTTGTCAGTTTCTCGTGCAACCTTTTGATCATTTCAGGAATCTAAATGTACCTCCTTGAAACTTTTACTACCTATTTCTAGTTCTTCTCTCTGGGACCACACCTAATCAGTCTCCTCTCTACCATCAAGTCCTGAATATGATTATCATACTTTCTCTTGAGTCTTCATTTCCTGACTAATCCCTCCAGTTGTGGTGTGTTCTCCGGTTTTCTTACCTTCCGAGTCACCCCCATCTGGACACCCTCTGACCTATCTATGTACTCCCTAAAATACAGTTCCCAGAACCATGCACAGTAATCCAGCTAGAGTCTGACCTGGTTAGAATACGGTAGAATTATTACTTCTTTCATTCTGGACCCTGTATCTTTCCTGTCTATTCTAGCCTAACGTTGTCTTTTTTGTCTTCTGTGTCACACTATTGATTGATTGAATCAATAGTCCACTAAGAATCCCAGGTCTCTTTTGTACAAACTGCTGTCTAGCCATGCCTGCTGTGTATTATGCTTGGGTTAAAAAAATAAGTTTCACAACTTTACATTTATCCCTATATTGAATCTGTTGCAAAGATCTGTTGATTTTATCTCATAACATCTCTTGCATATACCCTCTTCACTCCAGTGACACTGCTACCATCTTGGTATAGTCCCTCATAACCTCAGTCTTGGATTATTACAATAGCCTCTGGTTGCTCTGCCTGCCACAAGTTTCTTTCCACTCTGTTCCATCTTCCACTTACCTGTTAAAGTGATCTCCCTGATGCACAGGTCTGGCCATGTCTACTGCCATACTTGGTCCATTCCAGTGCCTCCCTATGTCTTCCAGGATCAAATATAAAATTCTTTGTTTAGGGTTCGTTACTCATTATTACCTTCTCCACTCCCCACCCCAGACACCTTTCCAGTCTTCTTATGCTTTGCATTTGTTGTGATCCAGTCACAACCAGTCTTCTTGCTTTACCTTACACTCAGTCCTCCATTTCCATTTTTTTAATCCTCTGTCCACTATGCCTGGGATGTTCCTTCTTCATCTCTGCCTCCTGGTGCCCTTGGTTTTTCTTCAAATCTCAGCTAAAATCTTTTCACGGGGAATCTTTCCTGAGGCCCTTTAATTCTAGTTCCTTCCCTCTTTTCATTATTTCCAATGTATCCTGGCTATGGCTTGTTTGTACGTAGTTATTTATTTGCATATTGTCTCCCCCCATTAGATTGGGAGATTATGGTCTGTCTCTTAACCTTTCTTTGTATCTCTCAGTGCTTAATACAGTGCTAGGCACATAGTGGTCACTTAATACATAGGTATCAACTGGTTGTTACATTTCATCTTTGGCCCATTATTCTAAATGCTGAGGTCTTTTGGGATTCTGACTCCTATTCTTTGTAAAATGTGTCGGTTTCCTCTCCCATCTTTGTGCCAACTTCATCTTTGATAAATATGCCTTCTACGTATTGATCAAAGACATGATTAAAAGCGTTGAGCATTTTTATGTATATGAACAGATCGAGCTCTACCTCTAAGTTGAGGATTGAATCTTTAATACTACTTTTTTTTAAACTAGTCACTAAACTATTTCTGAATCCAGATAATTGTACTTTTGTAGTCTTGTCCAAAGGGGCAGCATCAGAGATTTGGACGACTGCTTTGCTGAAATCTAGGTAAACTGTCCTGATAATGTTTCTCTCATCTCCCAGTTTAATTGCCCTGTCAGAAAAAAGGAGCTGAGGCTGGCCTCGCGTGACCTGCACTTCTGAAGTAGCCGTGCTGCCTTTTAGGGATCACAGCTGCCCTTTCTACGTTCTCATGGACAATCTCTTTAATAAGGGATGTGTCTTAACTAAGTTTTTACCTTTCTTTTCCTCTGTCCCAGTATCTAAAAGGGAAGTAGCTTAAATTTTGTTAAATTGAAATACTAGTCATAGAGTAACATAAAAGAAACAAAAATTCCAAAGGACACATCGTTATCATTTTGTTTTAACAATACCTTGTGAGGTGAACATTACCACCACTGCCTTGGTGTTTGCTATTGAGTCATTTCAGTTGTGTCCAGCTTTCCCGTAACCCTGTTGGGGGCTTTCTTGGCTGGCAAAGGTACTGGAGTGGTTTGCTGTTTCCTTCTCTAGCTCATTTCTTATAGATGAGGAAATCGAGGCTAAGGGGGTTAAGTGACTTGCCCAGGGTCACACAGCTAGTAAGTATGTGAGGCAGAATTTGAACTCGGGTCCTTCTAACTCCAGGTGGTGGGTACTCTAACCATTGTGTAATCTAGTTATTGATGAGTACTTTGTTGAATGAGTGACTTTTCAGGTCACTCAACACAGCAAATAAGCAAGCACCAGAAAATAGATTTAACCTTGACTTTGCCTGCCTCTAAACCCAATACTTTTCCTATGAATCAACACTATTTCTCTTGATACTTAGTGTGGCCACCCCCAGCTTTAAAACAAACAAAAAGATCTTTTTTATTATTAACTTAATGATCAACAAACACAAGCATTCCAACTTATGAAAAGGAACAAAAGAAGATTCTGTGAAGGAATTGTGAACTTCTGGCATACTGATTTGGGGCCCCTGCTTCTGTGGGAACAAGAATCTGTCTCGTCAGCTAGTTTGTTAAAGGGGACAAGGCCCTTCTGAAAATTTTCAACATCACCCATTATTTAGTGACCAAAGAGAGACTAGCTCTCTGTGATTCTCAAAAAGTATGGTCTGTAAGTGTGCTTTCCAAGGTTAGAGGGCTGTTTAGTTGGAATAATAAGTGTGAATAGGACCACATTTACTTTTCCTTAACTTAGTTTTTGGTGATGAGGAAGGCTGATACACAGAATTTGCTAAGTTTTCTTCATCTTGTTTGACAGACCAAATTCCTTCTTTATTGTATTCTGTATCATAATTCTTTTATTACAAACAGGGAGTTTGGGAGTGAGAACGTTGCCTGTGACTTCTTGGGTGAAATTCCGGTGAAGCTGTTAATAACTGTGAGAAAGAAGTCTCCTGTGTCAACAACACCTGTCTGGCTGCTTGGAAATGTTTGGTGGCAAGGGGTGGGGGGAAGGGGGAAATAGCTGTTGTTGGTTGGTTGGGTTTTAATGGAAATAGCAGTTGCTTGATGTGTTCAGACAGGAATGACCCTCCCTGAGTTGGGGTCTCATTCCAAGAACAATTTTACTCTCCTCTCTCACATTTTAATTCACTGCCCTTTTCTCTTTCTTTCCATCCTAATATGGTGAGGGAGTCTAAAGGAGTACAAGAATCCCTGAAAAGCAGAAAATGGCCTGGGTGACAATGCCCAAGGATGGTATTTTCATTTAAAGAGGAGAGTAAAAATTGGGGGAGAGTCATAATTAAAATAGTAAATGGTAATTTACTCAGCACAGTAGCTTTTGGAATAGATCGTTTATCATATTACATTTTGGACAGGCTTGAATAGCTGTTTGACATCAAATACCACTTGTTAGACACTTCTTAGTTTAAATCCTTTGGGATTCCCTTATCTGGATAAGGATACATTTCTGTGTTTAAAGGTCCGTATTTGTGTTAGCAACATGTGCTAGATGCCGTTTTAAAAATTCTTTGTGTATAGTGTTTCTACCTGCCTCATCTCTAAAGTGACCAAGTGTACTAGACAAATCTCCTTTCTTCCAGCTCTGAGGGGCTGTCCAAAGAGTTCATCCTGTTCATTTGGTTTCCATCTCACTGGTTGTGTCATGGTAGAGATGAGTAGTTACATATGATGATACCACCGTATCATCTAATGTGCAGCATAGGAACCAATAGTGCTTAATCACTGCCTCTGGTTTTCAATGCAGGATGAGGAAGCCATATTAGGGACTTGTTTTTGGACCTACCATGGCTACCCACAATATAATGGGAATACATTTTCCTATTAAATAACTAAAACCCAGAGTGACATTAGTGTCCTTGTACATTCCTTGTATTTTCCTCTTGAAAATTCAGGCTTCTGGTACAATCACCCTTAGGCAATAATAATGGAGTAGTACAGAAATGTGTGTATATTTGTTCTGGTGAATGACCACAGTGGAAATAATCCTGGGGTGAAAGAATATAAAGATTGATTTTCCAGATAGAGAATTAGTATAGTGTTCTACCAAGGAGTGGCACGCATTCAAAAATGTCTGGAGACTGACAATTGACAATAGCTGGTAGAAAAGGAAACTATTTTTTAAAAAAAAATACACATTTTAAAGAACAAATTTGGAGTATGAGAGAGAAACAATAAACACGTAGGATTTTGACCCAAGTGTTTCTTTAATGGAGAAGGATGATCACATTTTTGGAGTTAAATAGGGTAGTTCTAGCTTGGGGAGGTGGCAGGAGAGTAGGTCTGTAGTCTATGTCATAAAAAGATTTTAGCAGGGTCTCAGAGCCCTCTAACCAATTCTTACCTTCAAGCTCTCATCCCATTTTCTAGGCTGTTCATTCTGAATCCAATGGTGACTTTAGTGACTCACCATCTCTCCCTTCTCTTGATCTATGGGAAGCCGTCAGAATGCAGTGATGGTGCATAGCTCTCTTGCTTTAAGAGTGGACTTTTCTTCCAACTCACTTGTCAAGCACTCTGGGAAAGGGCAGCAGCAGCAACACATTCTCATACTCCAGCTGTTAAGACTTCTCAACTTTGATCTGAGGGGAGAAATCCTGTAAAGAAACATATTTCATCCTTATTTATTTTTTTTACTCATTCATTAATTCCATCCTAATTTATTTGCTCACCCATTAATTCATCCATTTATTTATTTCATTTAAAAAACCTTTTGAGTTCCAAATTCTCTTTCTCCTTCCAGCCTTTTCCCCCATTAATAGAGAAGGCAAGCGACATGATCAGTTATTTATGTAATGTCACATAAAACATAATTCCATATTAACCATATGGCCCCAAAACAACAACAAGAAAAATAAAATGGAAAAAAGATGTGTGGCATATTTTATCCTTCAGAAGACTCATTTCCTCTCCAAGCTGAATGCCTGCCTCATCTCTCCAGGTTTTTCTCTACAGCATTGAAGCTCCCTCTGTCCTTGGTCTACTTCTCACATTGGAAGTAGCCTCTACCCCCATGTCCTTTCCCTCTGACCGGCTGGTTACTCCCAGAACCTCCATCTTAAAGATGAAACTGACCAGCCATGTCTTCATTCCTCTCCAGACTTACTTTTGATTCATCTCTATGGGACTCTCTCCTCCATGCCCCCTACCTTTATACCCCATCACAATTTTGACTCCCGTTTATAGTCTTCTGCCTTTAGAATGTTAGCTCCTTGAAGGCAGAAACTGTCTTTACTTTTGTTTGTATTGCCAGCACTTAGCTCAGTGCCTGGTATGTAACAACTGATTAAATCAATGCTTCTTAACTTGAGTCAGCTCAACTCTACAGAGCCCAGGATATGTTCAAGACATGGGTATTGTTCAGGTTTTCCCTTGGCATTTAGTGGGTGAACATGTTCTTAAGGAAGCTTGCCACAGATATCAGTCAGAAAGGTATGTATATGCATGCACCAAGCTAACCTACAGTGCTATCATAGGAAGGCAGTATGGTCTAATGGCTAGGGTACAGCCTTCAAGTCAGGAAAACCTGGGTTTAAACTGAGTCAATCAATGTCTAAACCTGTTTCCTAATCCATAAAAGAACACTATTATAGTATGTTTGTGTGTATGTGTATATGTATATACTGTAGTATATGTGGTATAGTATTATATTTAAAACTCCAGGATAGTTGGGAGGATCAGATAAGAAAAGACATAAAGAAGACTAAGGATTTTCAAAATGCTAGATCGAAGTTGTTATCATCTCACTTTGCAATAAAGGAGTCATGTCTACAGAAGGACAACCTGGCAGACAAGAAGGCCACACTACCGAGTTGGTTTATTTGCCTGTATTAACATGAGAACTTGTTCATGCTGCTCCTTTTCTTGGGGTTCACTTTGGCAAGGTCTGTGACCCACAGAGCTCTCATTGTGGGCTTTTCTCTTTTTTCTTTCCTCATGTAGGTAAAAGCCACGGGAAGAGAGCTTTTCCAACAGGTGTGTGACTTGCTGAGCATTAAAGAACCCCACTTCTTTGGCCTGAGTGTTGTTCGAAGTAAGTATTGACACATGCATGAAAGTCAGGGCCCCTTTCCTCCCCTTCCAGCATTTGTACAGCTGTGATCCCTCCAGGCCCTTTACATGTCTGCATTGTCCACTGTGTCCCATGCTTGCTGCCTCTAAGCAGTCCCTAAACGCGGAATCAATACAGTGAATGTGTTCTGGGGTCCCTGTGTCTGCCCACCACCCTCAAAGGGGTGTGTCTGTAACTGTCATGATAAAACGGGGTGATACTACTATGTTGTCTGGGTGCATCCTCTGATTCTTACTCTTGCTGAGTAAAGCAAAGAGCAGGAATTCACCTCTTAGCTAAGACTCTCTGAGCTCTCATTCTGTAAGGCTGTCACAAAACTATGCTAGACTAGCCCTCCCAAGCATTTTACTCTCCATCCAAACAGGCCCACTTTTCACTCTTCCCCTTGCAGCATTCTAACATGGCATCTGTCATGGCCAGGATCTTCTCCATCCTCACCTGATACATGGAAGGTCCCCTCATTAGTCATCAGTGACCCACGCCATCATCACTTTATTGATTTTAGTATCTAACCTGTCTTAGCTTATCCATTTGTGTGTAGCTCCCTCCATAAATAGAATATAAATTCCACGAGGGTAGGTACTGTCTCTATTTTGTGTTGGTATCCCAGCTCCTCTGGCCCATAGTAAACACATCTGGCTTTGATTGATACATGGCTATTTACTCTACTGTGTCAGGTCCCAACCCAGTAAGGGTTACTGGACCAAAATTACACATCATTCGACCGTCAGCCTTTGTGGCATGATCCTCCCTTCTCATCTAGGCTGGTCCTCCGTTGACCCAACAAGTACATGCTTGTTGTTTTTCTTGCTTGGTAAGACTTATTTGTCTTCCCCTGGTAGAGCCTTTGAGAACCCAGACTCAGCTCTCAGAGGCAAGATGAGCTTTTGGTCTTTCTTAGTGGAGGTGAAAATGCTTCTGTAGTTTACTATTTGAAAGAAACCTGTGCATCTCCTATATTCCAATCTCTGCCTGAAGTATTCCAGGGAAAGGAGCCACATTTAAACATCTCTGAAAATTCAGAAGATAAGTTTGTTGACGGGGTATGGTAATGTGGAAACAACCTGGGACTTGAAAGTCTGTAGATGAGGGTTCAAATCCCACCTTAGAAACAACATACATTATGATCATGGGCAAATCTTTCAGCTTATCACAACCTCTATTTGCATAGAATGGGCAAAAAAAAAAAAGGAATATTTACTCTTATCTGTCACGCAGGATTACTGTGAGGAAAGATCTTTGCAAATGTTAAAGCACTCACTATAATACATGTGTCTGTCTTTGATGTTTTCCTGTGTTGTATGAGAAAGGCAGTAAAATTAAGAACATGAGAAAAGGAGTCTAAGCCTGTCTCTCTCATAAACAAGCTATATGGCCTTACCCACTCTGGGCCTCTGTGAAATGATTTAAATTAATTAATCATCTGTTCTTGAGCAGTGTCTTTGGGTGAATTTCCACTGGTTTTTAGGCCTCTTTTTTATTTTATTTTTTTATTTTTGCTTTTTGGAGGGCAGTTGGGGTTAAGTGACTTGCCCAAGGTCACACGGCTAGTATTTGTGTGTGTGTGTGTGTGTGTGTGTGTGTGTGTGTGTGTGTTAAGTGTCTGAGGCTGGATTTGAACTCAGGTCTTCCTGACTCCAGGGCCAGTGCTCTATTCACTGTGCCACCTAGCCACCCCTATTAGGCCTCTATTAGTGGTCATCTTTTCTAAGTGAACTAATAACATACCTGCTGCTTGTCCAGTGGCATTTAACTTGTTACGGTTTTCAAGTTTTTCTTTTGAGTAAAAGAATTCAGTCCTTGTTAATGCAGTTTAAAAAACAAAACTAAAGCCTCCTTTCCTTTGCTGAATGATTCTTTGGGAAGTTGGAAACTGTTATCTCAGTTATAATTTTATTAGTTTGTCTCTGAGTGTAAAAGGTATAATCTATTTGAAGGTGTGATGGTGGGGGAGAGAATATAGTAAAAAAAAAAAACAAAAAAAAACAAACCCACAGAAATCTTGATAACTAACTCATTTAGTGAATCTTAGTTTAGTTTTATTCATGCATGGCCTCACTCTTTTTGCATAGCTGGGTATTGAACCGTGCAAGCTAAAACCTATACTGGTTCTGGGTAGTTTGGAATCCTACTGATCAAACTGATATATCTAGGATTGTTTTGCCCCACGGTCCCTTTTAAACTAATTATGTTAAGAGCAGAAATTTCCCCCCCAAATCCCCGCTCTCTCTCCACCCTTCCCTGTTTTCATTAACTTATCTCTCCCTTATTTCTCATTGCCCATTGGTCTTCTGTGCCACCCACCATATTCCCTTCATTCTCTTGATTTGTGACCTGACTTGGCTACCTTGCATTTGTTAGAGACTAGGGCAGTAGTGGCCCCCAAGGGTGTACATGATATGTGCTTTCTGAAAGGCCCATGAAGGGGAATGACAAGGAGAGACTAATTGCTGGAGACCAGGAGAGGCAGTTGCCATCAAAGATTCACTATGTGTGTGTTTTTGTGGTGGTCTTTTTTTTTTTAATCCTAATCTCAGCCACGAAAAATGAAGAAATACCTGAAAGTTCCTTCAAAGACACTAGACTTTGCTGTAAGGAGCTGCAAGTGGCCGGTTCTTTGCAGATGGCCCAAGGGTTTAGCCCTTGCTCTTCAAGATCATTTCTCTTCATAGAAACTGAGTTCTGTTAGGAGGGGTTGCCACATTCTTGTTGTACCTGTTCTCTAGATAACCAGAATTTTCCAGGGTCTTTATGCAGTTTGATTTTTTTTTTTAAGTATACAATTCACCAAAGGAGTATTTGCTCTGGGGAGTTTGTTTTTGACCTTGTCAGTGATGACATTCACCACTAAGCCAGTGTGAATGGTGAAGAATTCGGGAAAAGCAAATTTTTGAGGAACGGGGAGAAAAAAGGCTAATAAGCTGCATCATTTTCTGACAGGTCATAGAATGCAAACTTCTGGTATCACTTTCTTTTGACATTTGACAATCTGAGGAAGTACAGTGTTTTGCCTTAAAAAACAATTTTTTTAAAAACAAGAATAGGCTTTAAGAATCCTCTATGCCTTTGTGTTTCAGGCCAGAGTCCTAGTGATTGCAGGCTACATGCATGGGTGCAACTATTTTGCCCAGAGATTTGTGTTGGGGAACAACCGCATTAATTAATCAAATTTATTGAGCACTTAAGGCAAGTCATGTACTGGGTTCTGAGGAGAATACTGAAAAATCCAAGATGTTGTCCTTGTTTGTAGGATTTTTATTTAGAACTGGAAGGGACCTTGGAGGTCTCATCTAGTCCAATTCCTTCATTATATAGAAGGGGAAACCGAAGCACAGAGAAGTTAAGTAACTACCCCAAGGTCAAGCTAGGATGTTCTCAAGGAGCCTACAGTTTCGTTGTGCAGATACATATCTATACCTGTGTTGTGGAAATGACACTGTACTTAAAAACATCTGAGTAGACATTTCCTAGGTGTATGACCACTGACAAGTCATTGAACTTCTCTGAACCTCAGTTCCTTCATCTGTAAAATGGACATAATGATATATTTTGATAGCTCAAAGAAAAGTGCATTAAAAAAACTTTCATAAAGGTTTTCTAGAAGAAAACCCAGTCTTAACATGTTTTGGAATCTTATAGGAGAAGGACATGGATCCTAAATCCTTTACGGGTTCTGGAGCACATGAAATGGGGTCAGAGCACTGAGTGGCAGTGGAGAGCCTTCTTTGAGCTCCATGGAAAGGAATTGGGCTGTTGGAAATGGCCACGGAATTCAGGCCTAACCTCTAGAAAGACTACTCTGCTTCACCCAACTCATGGTCTCTCCCTGATCAGTTATCCTAGCTTTATACCTTTGTGTATATTGTATTCGAGGCCCATGCCACATCCAGGGGCACAGGGACTGGTTTTGTTTGTGTATACTCAGTTCCTTGCACACAGTAGTGGAGAATCTTTCATTATACACCCCAGGCAGACAGAGAGAGGAAACCTGGTTCTAGGGGGGCAGGACTAAGTCTCCCATTGTAGGTTGATTGGATTCTACTAGGCTTCAAACATATATGGCCAGTGTTGCATTACTTGGCCCTTGGAAATGGAGTTACTGATTTTGCTGGACTGTGGTGCTTTTGCTTTTGAAGTCCAACCCCTGTTCTTTCAGATGATCATTTCAGGCAATCTGCAGATGTTTATCAAGTGCTTTCTGTGCCCTACAGACTATGCTAAGCTCAAATACTAAACCAAAATAAACCCTGCCTTCAAGAGTGAGAACTTGTCTGCACTTAATATAATTAGTTTTAAAAGGGCTATGAGACACCCCCCCTCCAAAAAAAAAAAAGCAGCAAAACCCCAACCAAATATGTCTGAACAACTTAGCTCTAAACTCTACCAAGATCCAGCTTGAGCATTAGCTTGCATGACTCAATACCCAGCTATGCAGAAAGGGGGGAGAAAGCATACGCATGCATAGACATATACTGAATATAGGTAAAATGAATACAAGAGTAATTGATCAGAGGAGAGCAGAGTAGCAGCTGGGAGACGGCACTCTTGCTGCTTCTTAAAGAAAACAGAGCTCCCTAAGACAGAGGTCAGGAGGGAAGAGCTTTCCAGGGAAGGGGCTCAGCCATTCCAAAGATAACCATAGTTGAGAAGGAGGGATGGATGGAAGGGATGGGGGAAGTGATCACTTTGAACTGTGATGTCCTTTTGTAAAGGTAGCTGTTGACTTTGTTCAGTACTGAATGCAGGCAAACATACCTGACAGAATTAGGAGGGGTGGGAGTTGGGCCAGAAGAGCATACAAAGGGGGATTGTTAGGTTTATCAGCAGCTGATATTTTCTTAAAGAAGGTGTGTTTGCTCTGCAAAGGAAGTTCCCAGGTGGGAGGATTTTCGTATTACTGCCAGCCAGTCAGTTAACGCCACCTCCTCCTACACTGAGGGCATGTGAGATTCCATGTGGTGCTTCCCAGCCCTCGGAGTTCTGCTGAACAATGAGGGAAAGCAGGTTATTCCTCTTTAGGAAAAGTGACCTGGCTGTCCGCCTACACTCTGTCTAGGACTACCTCTCTTCTTCAAAAGGAAGAGGCAGCATCAGTCAGGAGAACCTATGGAATGGCTCCTGATACCTTTCCTATCACTACAGAAATTAAGGTGCCAGAGACGAGAGAACCAGCTTTAGCTGGTTGACTTTAATGTAGGAGAGAAAGGCACAAGCCTCCTTACTGAGATGAGTTAAGAGTGCATTAAAACAGGAAATTACAGGCCTTGAACTTTAAATAGCGAACTACCCTGGCACTCATTAATGCTTTTTGATTGATTTGATTAAATGATCTTTTAAAAAGAGAAAAATAAAATGTCAACAAGAACAGATCATAGGCTTAATAAAGCCTTATAAGCAGGAGGGCCATCCAGTCCTACTCTCTCTTTTTATATATAAGGAATATTAGACTTAGAAACATTACATCTTGTCCCATATCACACCCATTAGTTTGTGACTGA
This sequence comes from Pseudocheirus occidentalis, assembly GCA_028646575.1. Classification (NCBI taxonomy): domain Eukaryota; kingdom Metazoa; phylum Chordata; class Mammalia; order Diprotodontia; family Pseudocheiridae; genus Pseudocheirus; species Pseudocheirus occidentalis. Next base: position 325,323,315 of record CM053593.1, on the reverse strand, counting down.
GCAAGTATCCTGTTTACAGAATATTTTGGTATTATTTACATAATATTTTTAACAAAGATTAGACTGAGATCTCTAGCCTTCCCAAAGAGCAATAAAATGCCGATTTTGTACAAGTTTTCAAGGATGCTATCTATTGCCAAAGGCCTCAGGGCGCTATCTTTGTATGGCATGGGGTGTTGGGGACAGATAAGATCGATCAAAGTGAACTTGCAAGACTGTCAGAAAGATGTTTTGGATTTAGTTTTTGTTTGTATTTTTTGTTTGTTTTTTTACTACTTCAGGTCCTTGATCTTGCTAGATGGGCTAACCCTGCCTAGGCAGAGGTGAATTCTACGCCTCCCTTAAGTCTGTGGCCCTTTGTGCATTCTTTTTCCTCTTCTTTATCAAAGCCTGATGTAAGAATAAACTCTCAGTTATTGCTACTAATTAATAATGTAGCTGCAAGCAGCTTCCATACCTTTATCAGAAGGGGCATTTACATTTCAAGGAGGTGTAAGCCTTTAATCTTACCCCCACAACCTCTCCCCCCTCCCAAAAAAGGAAGGCATTTAAATATCTTTTTTACAGTTGACAAAGTCCTCATTTTATCTTCATAGAATTCTGTATTCTTCCCCTTTTACAGATAAGGAACGTGATGCAGATGGAGATTTAATGATCTGCCCTTTTGTCTAGTAAGGAATGAATCCCTTGTCTTTTGTTTCAGTCATCAGTGATTTTTTTGAGAATAGAGGTAGGTGATTCATGAGAGACAAGATCTTAGAACCATTTTAAATCTCATCACTGTACAGGATTTAAATACTTTCCTGTATTATGTACTTGGTTCTGCCAAATGTCTTTTGACTCATCTGTAAGAGGAGGGAATTAGAATTGGACTAGATAGGCCCTGGGTCATCTCTAGTTCTGGAATTCTACAATTGTGACTTTTGTGAACTGGTCTTTTGCAACCTGGAAAAGCAAATGATTGAGGGATAAAAGCAATCATCATATATAAAGTGGAAGTCGTATTTATGGTAGTAACTCTTCTCTCTAGTGCTTTATGATTTATAAAGTGCCCTTTTTAATAACAGCCCTATGAAGGAAAGGATTGAAAAAAGTATCCATATTTAACAAGGGAAACTGGAGTCGCTGTGACGTGAAATGACTCAGCTTCCATAAATGTCAAAACTAGGGCTCAAACCCAAGTCATAGAAACACAGATCTGGTCTGATTCCCCCCATTTTACAGGTAAGGAAACTGTGTCACAAATTGGTTAAATGAGCTGTCTAAGATCACTCCAGATTCATCCATCTTACTGTTACCTCTTATTTCTAAGATCAAAACTTTACCCATGCTGCTCCTCAGCTGTAGCAGAGGGTCCTTAACTTGGAGTCTGTGAACTTTAAAAAAAAAATTATGACTTTGAAATAGCATTGGTTTTCTTTGTAGTATTTTATGTTTTATTTTATGCATTTGAAAGCTTGATGAGGAGTTCGTTGGCTTCACCAGACTGCCAGAGCTGTCCATGACCCCCAGAAAGTTAAGAACACTTGGATATAAAAGATCTGCATCACTTTCCCATTTATCCCTTTACTGTGAGTCTGTGGAATGGTTGTGAGATGACAGGGCTGAGGTCCACAGTCAGTGTCACAGCCAGGGTTGGATGAAGGGCTTTTAATTCCACTTACCATATTGAGCTGCCACCTCTTCTTCCCCTCATTCCCGCCCTCCATCATAACCACTGTCTTCCAACCTTCATCCTTTCCAGTTTTGTAGGATCCACTTGGCTTTCAGCCTGCGTTTGAAGACTAGGCCATAATGGCCACATGTGGTAGTTGTTCCAGATCTTCCAATGTCTATGGCCTGACATGTCAGCTGTTGATTCTGTTGGCCCAGCAACTGTAATCATCCATGTAGGCAATGTGAGACCATGATGCCATTGGGGTTGGACAGGAACATAGGCTAGGTAAGGGGCATCCTAGCGTTCATTGACTCATCTCTTGAGCTTTGGAGAAACACAGATAGCTGCCTCAGTTTATAGGTTACCTTGATTGATCTTTTGACAGATACGTTTTGCTTTTGAAGTAAGACACTTTTTCTAATTCTAGGAAGAGTAATAAGTTCACTTACTTCGTCCCTTTTATTAAAATGAGTCCAGAATTCACCTGAGGTAAGGGAACTACCTGAAATCCCTGAGCTTCTCAGCAAAAAAATACCTGAGGGGGGGTGAAATAGGATTCTTTATTTTTATAGGCTTGAGGGATTTCACAGCAGGCTGGCATTCCAATAATATTAATTTCATTAAAGCTGGAATGTGGGGCTACATTCCTCCCCTGAGAGGCTTGGGGCATGTATGTGGGTGGGTGGATTGGTGCAGGAAGACTCCTTGCCCTGCAGCCAAACTGAAAATGGGAAGGCCAGGGCTTGTATTGCTGGTGGCACATTCAGTGAAAGAAGCATTTGGGCATTCTCTGACTGGCTAAGTGAAATTGGTCCTGCCTCATTGTCCAGAAGCCTTAAAACTAGAGAGAGAATTCCCACACAGCCACTGCTTGAGTTCTCCAGGCAGCTTAGTCAGTTTTGTTTTCTTCCCCGCCCCCCCCCCCCCAACTCTACTAAAATGGAGAAAAAACTTCAGCAGATAATGAGTTGAATTTGCATTTTTACTCCTTCAAGGATGCTTTTGAGAGCCAGCCTTTTTAGGATGCCTGTTTCTGCCCCTTTATTCAAGTCTTTTTTTTTCCCCCCCCAAGCCTTGTTGCTGTATATACCCTCTTTCACAAGGAAGGAGTGGATAGGAAAACACAGCTTGATTTTCCTGGGGCTAATTATTAGAATGTAGACAGTTCCTTACTTTTGAAGCCTGAGACTGTTCTTGGGCATTCTTTCTGAAGAAGTTGGAAAACAAACTTCAAAACACTCATGACTGACTGAATTACAAGTTTCTTTCCTCTCCTGTGACTTAGATTCATAGACTTTTAGAGCTGTAAGAGATGTTAAAGACCGTTGCAGATGAGAACTGAGGCCCAGAGAATGGCTTGCCCAAGGTCATACAGATCTGATGCCTTGGTCTGACTCCTGGAAGCTATGACATTTCATCAATAATTTTTATGAATTTTCTGTCTTTTGACCTTTAACATCTTTCAAATAGAAAAGGGAGGAAAAAGTAGGAGAGAGGTGTGGAAGTTATAGGGAAAACAGTATGGAAATGGTAGAGAAGAGAAGAAATCATATTTCTCTTGTGCTTGCTTTTTGTTGAAAGAATAGGGCAGAAAAAAATGGGCATTAGTAGCAGACAGACTTGCTACTGAGATAGCTCTCACTAAATAGGCCCCTACTGATAGAAGGAATGTACATTATTGGAGCCTGGTCCCACTTTGGTTTAGATAACATTTATAACACTGTCTGTCTGTCTCTGTCTGTCAGTCCATCTGTCCGTCCATCCATCCATCTCTATCTCTGTCTCTCTATATCTCTATCTGTCTGTCTCTCTATATATCTGTCTGTCTATCAGTCTATCTATCTATTTATCTATGTGCCATATGCTCTGGTAGGTGCTAGAGCTATAAAGAGAAAAATAATTCTTGTCTTCAAAGAGCTTATGTTCTAAAATCCTACAAATATGGGATGGAGTGGGGCCTAAAAACGGGTGGAGGAGGTAGTTAGGAAAAGACTCGTGTAGGAGGAATTAAGCCTTGAAAGAAGGTGAGGTTCTTCAGAGGTAAAGCTGAGGCAGGGGTATGTATACTCAAGGCCTGAGGACAGTTCCCTGGAATAGAGTATCACATTTAAGAAATAACAGTTTCACATATTGGCGGGCATTTGTGAAGGATTTTGATAAGCTTAGCTACAACCAGATCATTGGGGACCTTTGAATATCCCCCAAAGAGTTCGTATTTTCTCCTAGAAGTACCTGGAATTCCCCCAGAGGCTTTTGTTTCAGTAGACAATCAGGCTCTCTATCTAACTATTACCAGCCACATTGGTACCAGCATTTGCATGACCATTCACGGTAGAGTCTATGGCTTTGAATTAGAACTAAGTTAACCAGCCCACTTATCAACCTATGGCATTGGCTTTTTTTTTTTTTTTGAGAGGGGAAGAAGGTAGGGCAAACTGACTTTCCCAAGATCACATGGCTAGTTTTGTGTTAAGTGTCTGAGGTCAGATTTGAACTCCTGACTCTAGAGCTGGTGCTCTATTCACTGCACCACCAATATTGTCTTCTACACAGCTAGGGTTCTGCCATCACATCTGGTAACACCTTTACCTCAGAGTACATTCTCCAATTATTCAAATATTAAGCTCATTGATCTGAGACCAGATATAAAATTTTGTGACCAGGTATAAATTTGGTGACCTGGATTTAGGAGACATGATTTCCCTTCCCATCCATAGTTATCCTCTGTGAGCCTCAGTGTCCTCATCTGTAAAGTATGGATAATGATAAGGTGGTTGAAAGGGATACACCTTTGTAAAATTAAAGTACTGTAGCAGTAAATGTGAGGAAAAACTATTATAATCATACAAGGGCTTTTGTATTCATATTATTCAGGTTAGTTCACTTACAAATGGGCCATCTTATATGGCATTTGTAGATATTTTGAACTAGGTCACTCTATAGTCATAAATCAAGAATCAGAATTTTGGAACTGAATGGGAACTTTGAAGTGATCCAGCTCAATCCTTTTCTGTTACAAACCATTTTTTTTTTTTTAGTTTAAAAAACTGGAAACAAAATTAACACTGCTTTACCTGCTTAAGGGATGTTCTGATCGATCTTACGGTCATCACCCTTAGCTGACTTAGGATCTGTGACATTTTCTCATGTGGGGCATCCCCTCCACCAACATAGATACAGTGCCTGCTCCCCCCATGCCAGCCGGACTTTCCAGCTGTTGCCTCTCATTCTTGTTATATGACTAGCTCACCTCCATTTCTCATTATATTTATATTTATCTTCCTTCTCCCCAAGGGCAGGAAGATAATACTGCTTACACCCAGTGGGTACCTTGTCATTTGATTCTTTTACTTAGTGGTAATTTTATTTCTACCAAAATTGTGACCTCAAAACTGGTAAACCAGATGGCATCAGCAAGAGAATATTGGTGTAAAAAAAAAAATCTGGGTATTGAGTAATATAAGATATTTGTTGGCATTGCATAGTTTTCCCAAATGTCATCCATGCTGATCTCCTGAACTTAGCTCATTATTTATCTGCAAGGTCTATTCAAGACGTTTGTATATATGTGTCCATATAGGGCAAGGGATAGGCTGAGCAAGCTACCTACTGGGCCACTTACACGGCTGCATATGATGTCTGGGGAGTACATGTTTCCTGTTCTTTTTGTTTTTCCAGTGTGGATAGTTAGACCTCTCTAACCAACTCTATAATAAACATTTTCTTATTCAGCTCTACAGTTAAAGTTCCCAGCCAGCCACAGTACACCAGGACATGCTTTGATAGCACTGACAACTGTTTTTGTTAACTTTTCAGATAATGAATACATATTCATGGACCTAGAGCAGAAGCTCAGCAAATACTTTCTGAAGGACTGGAAGAAAGAGATATATAAAGTAAGTTCCAGGGGACCAGAACCTGGAAACCAGAGATTCCAACAGAAGGCAGCAATAAGCCATTTGGCAGAAGGTTTGAGATCTGGGTCTTCTTGGGAGAATCATATTGTAAGCATTCTTTAAGCACAAAGTATATGCTGGGTACTCACCTAGGTATTAGAGACCAAACAATTAAAAAAAAAAACCCAGTTCCTTCTTTCAAGGAGTCTGTATTCTAAAACCACTCCATTAAGAATATCTAAGTAAATATATACAGGGTAATTTCTGGGGGGAGCCACTAGGACCTGGGGAGCATTGAGAAAGTTGCTTTCTTGGGGCGGGTTAAGTTTTGGCCAATATGTGCTCAGTGGCTACAGTGCAGGGTCTGGGGGTTGGGAAGATTCATCTCCCTGACTTCAAATCTGACCTCAGACACTTACTAGCAGTGTGACCCTGGGTTAGTCACATCTGCCTTAGTTTCCTCATCTCTAAAATGAACTGGAGAAGGAAATGGTAAATCACTCCACTATCTCTGCCAAGAGAACCCCAAAAGGAGTCAAAGGGCAGGACAGGATTGAAAATGACTGAACATCTTCACATTGTACCAACCCAAAAGACCTGACTGCTTACATTTTTATACTGCTTCCATAGTCCTATCTGCAGTTGTAACTTCATGTGCAGTCAGAAAGTATTCATTATGAACTTTCTGTGTGTCTAGGACATATCTGAGTTTAGACAATTCCTCATTTCGGAATTGTTTTTGCCGTTCGGTTTGCCAGGGGTTTTTACATTTTTTTTGTGATTATTTTATGGTGTGTATGTGTGTATATATGATAGAGAGATCTGTTTAAGTAAAAAAAATTTGGCTTAACCCTTTGCACTCCACTGTCCCCTCTCAGGGGACATCGGAATTCTAGCATATCACTCGGATGTCCCCTCTCAAGCACTAAAACAGTTGCATACAGAAAGAATAATACAACGCTTCTTGCGTGGAAAGATAAAAGAATTATTACCATGCTCACCAATTATTATAACACAAACCTACAATCTACCCAGAGAACATTACGCGGTGGACATATCGTAACAGTCAGTAAGCCTGAAATGGTGTCAGAATATACGGCAAATATGGGTGGTGTGGATCGTGCGGATCAATACGCTTCGACGTATTGTGTCCTCCGTAAATTG